>CM053790.1:698309288-698752745 GCA_028749045.1 Cupressus sempervirens
ATCCATCCTAGGGTTAGGTAGGATTCATTGAATCTAACCATCTTTCTATTTTATTGCTCTTCTAGAAACTTCCTTCTTAATCCTCATCAGATTGGAATCAAAATAGTTTATCTCAAATTCTATGTCATTATCCATCAAGCTTTTACCTTCCACGCACTTCACACAATCCAAGAAATCAACCTTTTTCGGCTCAAATTTTGAAAATCTTTGATGAAACTCATAAATTAGTTACTTGAAAAAAACTAACCTCTAATGCTTAGCACACACTATGTTACTCGGCATCCACTATAATTTTGTTGGAACATATAATCTTTTACTATCACTTGGCACTCATTTGATTTTACTTGGTACTCACTAAATTCATTTCGCATATGTTAAATCTTCACTTTACTCTGTACTAGCTTATTTTCTACTTGGCTTGAACTTAATTTTGTTGGCTCCAACTAATCACTTGGTCATGCTTAGAAAACATAATTGGCATTCTTTGTTCTTCAAGAATTAATCAGTGTATCCATCCTTTCTAGCCTCAAGTAGATAAATAATACACTATATCATCACTATCTTATCTAATCTTAGTACTCCTTTTATATAACATATAACTCAACCTTTCCTCTAGGTGCTCTCGTTATCTCATTTGATCAAATCCTCTTCATCAAGCAAACAAATGATAGTACTAAAATCAACTAAGAAATTGTCTTACCAAAAAGTAACAAGTTTGACATTAGTGACAAAATAATGATTGTATCACATTCTCTACTTGAAAAAATCTTTCTCAATAAGCTCCCTCTTTAGAATTGATGAAATACCAATACCAACAACCAATACCAAAAAGAAAAATAATAAATTGTATTGAAATATCTCCCTCTATCAGTATCAATCCATCTTTTGTTAAGGGTACAACAAACTCTATTCATGTCAACACTTTTTTTATTTTCAATTTCTAGTCTTGGATAGAAATATCTACCTACACATATCCCTCATTATTTCTTAAGTCATAATAATATCTCAGATGTATCATTAGTTTCATCTCCCTAACTTCTTCATTCATCTTTCAGTGCTACTCCCTCTTGATGTACTTCTCCCTCTTTGTCTCTTTGTAGGGTATTCTAGCTCTATCTCCCACTGAGTATATATTTCTCTAGATCCCCCTCTTTGTTGTTAGGTGTGCATCAATATCTTTCTCTCTGAAAATAATGCCTTAGACTTATCATCTCAAGTTGTATATGTGTAACAATTCATGTTCCCCTTTTTTCACCTTACTTATAATAGATCTTCTTTTCTAGCTCTAGTTTTACTTTAGGTAGCTCCTAAAGTAAGATCCACTGCATCAAGTTGTAAGATATGATATTCAACTAAATTGATGTAGGTCACATCTTTTGCTTCATAAATAGTTTGGGAAAGGCATAACACCCTAGTTTACCTCTTAGATCCTCATGATAATCCTTAGGTAATACCTTTGTGAATATGGAAGCTATCTATTTTTTTTGTATTCACATACACCATCCTTGCTTGTGTTGATCTAGTTCTATCAAATAATGATACTTGATAGCTATATGATTTGTCTTTGTATTCATCATAGGGTTCTTCTATATATCTATATGTTCTCTAAATATAAGGTAGGTGGGGTTACTAAGAGAGTAGAGGTGAATCAAGAACTAATAAAGCTTTATCTTACTTCAGCATATAATATTCTGATCTAATTCCATACATGAAAGAATGAAAGAAAATAAACATTCATAACACTTTGACATAAGATATGGTGACTTAGAAACTTTCCAATTAGAAAGTAATATTGGGGTGGGGTTGATACCCAAAAGCTTTAATATTGTAGTATAAAGTCAACATGTTGAGGCTTACAATTGACCACTTATGGTGATCTACCCTATTAGGAGAAATCAAGACCATGAGGTCCACCTTATCAAAAGATTTATAGATATAAAATGAAGTATGCACTTGGTTAATATATTTAGAAAAGACTATTAAGTCTACCCTGTTAAAGAATTTGACAAATACACCTATTAGGATGAAATAAAAGCTGACCTCTGATCTACAATTATAATTTTCTATTTGAGATTCCTTGAATTACAATGAATAACTAACTATGATAGATAATACTTTGTTGTCCCTTATACTTCTTATAGGCTTCTTCAAATAACACTTTTTCTCATTATATTCTCTTTACACACCTTATTTGGATATGATACAATGTATTACATATATACTAATCCAAATTACAAATTACTAGAGTTGGCTACAATGCCAAGCTCATCATAATTCACAAAGTTGGCCCAACTGCTATAACTTAGGTTTTGAAGACAACCTCAACGATTTTCTGATACACAAGAAATATTTTTAATGCCCAAAAATTTTTGGCACTTGGTTGAACTTTAAGCTCGATCCATACTAATCACTTCTAATTATCTTGAACTTGGTCAGCACTATGTGACTTAGTGAACTCTGAGAAACTTGGTAGAAATTGGATCAATTAGTTGACACTACATGGATTAGTTGACACTAGATCAACTTTGTTAACCCTATGAGCTTAGTAGAAACTTTTGGACTCAAATAACACTACATAGCTTGGTTAACACTATGATATTTTTCACTTCCACTAACTAGCTTGGTAGCCTCTACTATGCTCAATTTTCACTAAACTTTGTCTCTAAAGCTCAATAAACACTATGTAGCTTGTGAAATACTAAAAACTAACTTAGGTACTCAATAGACACTGTATTCTGACTACTTATCTCAAGAACAACTAAATCCCTTGGTTAACACTACAATCCAAATGATAAGCTCGGTAGCAACTATAGAGATCAATAGCAATGTAACCAATTTCCTAAGTGTTGAGTCTCTGATAGAAAAATTGACCTTTATGTCAAGAATCCCCTGTTTGACATTAGTGACAAAAAAATTTATCAAAACAAAAATATGATCATTCAAAACTATAAGTCAAAACTTCCTTTTCCATCATTCTGTGTCTTCAACTCAGTTTAGACTTCCATCTGTTGTGGCTTGGTAACATACTCTATTTTTCTAATTTTTTAAAATTACTTTTGTAAAGGTATTCCTTGTTTATTCTTGGTACATTATACTTCTCCCCCATACATATATCTCCTTATATACATACACAATATAGTATACTTCTCCTCCTTTATGTATTATATACACTACTCCCCCTTTTTGACACAAATGCCTAAGGTGTATAATAATTATATGTTAATACCAAAATGTAATAGCATAAATACAATTATCTTGTTTCAATTTTCCTATAGTACCTTGCTTGTATGTAATGCAATCTAAACTTCTATTGATAATTTTATCATGTGATCAACTATGGAGAAGTTAATATCTATTGGTCTTAGATTTTTTTTGACAATTGAGTGTCAACACACTTAACCAATTCTCAAGATGATGCTAAGAATAATATATAAGCTAAGCTGCAACATGTGCTAAGTGAGATAATTCAATAGGTGTCGAGTGAACTTCAGGTGTCGAGTGAAGTTCAAGTGCTAAGTGATAAGTGATGCTGAGTCACTATAGGTGTCAAGAAAAGTATAGATGTTGAGAAAAAAGTAATTTCTATAGGAGCCAAGTGAGATAGCATTCCTATATGTGTCAAGCATCAGCAACTAGTAAGTGTTGAGTAACATAGAATCAACATATGAGTTTGTATCTTCACAAAACTCAGATGTAAACTAATTTTTTTGAGCTAACTTAGGATGAATCTCAAAGGATCTTGAAGATAATATTGGATCTTTTGCATTACCTATGTAATCAACATGTAGCCAATAAGAAAAATGGAGAAGGCATGCAACTATTAGGAAAAGTGCAAGAATTGAGTAGGAAATGAAGAGTGATTATTGATTGTAGATTCATACCTAAACCTAAGTCTTTGAACCCTTTAAAAGGAGGAAAAAACCCTATTCTATGTTCACATGAGGAAGAGTGTATGGGTGAATTATAGTGAAGTGAAAAGGGGTGTACAGACTTAGAAAGAATAGAACAACATTGCAAAATTTAGTTGGTTGAGAACAAAGTATCAGAGTTTCGAGAAGAGACATATTAGATCAAGAAATGATTAGAACAATAAGAGCAGAACGAGGATCTAGAATAAAAAATTTAGGATTGCAAGTCATCAGTTCAATAATTTCTAATACTCTCTAACAATTGTATTAGGAATGAAAATCCTATGATGATATGTTTGTTTAATAGCCATATTGTAAGCCTTTAAATAAGCTGTTAAATCAGTTAATAGGGTAACATTCCAAGTGAATGTTTGGGAATCCTTTAACTAGGTCACTTTTAACAAGGTGTAAAGTCTTTAACAAGATAGGCCTTTCACAAGGAAGACCATTAGAAGTGGTCAAACTTTGTAACCTTGAGTAGTCACATATTGTTGTAGTGATACTTTATGGGTGTCATCCCCACCCCAGTTTTACCTTCTCATTTTGGAGGGTTTTTGGTTTACCAAGAATTAGATTCATGTGAATGGTATTAGTTAAAAGGTTTTGAAAAGGTTAATCTTAGTTACTTCTGATACACCCCCCCTCTTAGAAGTAAATCTTCCCACTTGTAAATTCTAACAATTGGTATTAGAGCCGGGTTCTCACAAGGAATAGCCTTATAGCTTGGAGAAAAGATCTAGAAATGGAAGTATACAAACTTGGGAAGATCATAGAGAATCAAGCTATTTATATACAACTTGTGTTACATACTTTGGAAGAAGCTAGAGAAGAACTAAGAAAATCCTTAAAGAGAAAAAGAGAGATTGCCATAGCTGAGAATGGTACACAATACAAGGAGATTGACACCTCAAAACTATTTACAAATGGAGATTCGAAAGAGTTTGATGCAACAATAATAGACCTAATGGAGAAGAATAGAGCTCAAGAAGAAGAAATTAGAACACTCAACATTGAACAAGAGTTAGAAGCCATGATGCTTTGCCAAGTGTCTGAATAGAAGAAAAGAGCCATTGAAGATAAGGCTATGCTATAAGAAGAAAAGAGAAACCTTGCCAACAGAATAGAAGAAAATTCAATTGAGCTTGCAAGAATTTCAAATATGCAAGTTGACACCCTAAACCAAATGATGAATGCACATCATGAACTAAATGTCAAGGACATTGAGATCTCTACACTGAAGATGCAAAATGAAAAACTACAAAATGACCTCAAAAGAGAGAAGGAGATTATAAAGAGCTTCAATAAACCTAATGAGGCCATCAAGTACTTTGAGCAGCTACTACAATCATCAAGGACTGGCAATGATACTTAAGGACTAAGATACACTAGCACTGAACAATGAGAGTCCTCTAAGACTATAGAAGAAAGAAGTAACAAAGATAAGAACACTAAACTTACTTTTCATTTGTGTGGTAAAAAAGGACATACCTCTAATGTATGTAGGAGCAATAATTCTCATCAGCATGACAAACCTAAGAATGTGAGTCATTGTCATAAGTGCAACAAGTAAGGACATCAAGCACATAACTGTAGGACTAGAACTGTCAGAACACCAAGATTTGAAGGTCGCTACTATAATTGCAAGATGTATGGACATAGAGCTTTTGAGTGCAGATCAAAGCCTATGTGGACACCCAATCAACCAACAAGGGGAAATAACCCTGGACATCACTACAATTGGGACTACATCACTAAGTATAGTTGTCATTACTATTAGGAATATGGACACATTCTTGAAAATTGCATAAGGACACATCCTAGAGGAAACTATAGTAGATGGTTGAGTCAAACTACATGTTTCAATTTTTTGAAGATAGGTCATATCAGAAGGAATTTCCCAAAAAGGTCAAAGGTACCCAATTCAAAGAACATCAAAGGTAAAGGGAAGCTATATGTTGAACACATCAAAGGAGAAATGAATAATACATGGAAGAAGATAGATGGAAGCAGTACATCAAATGAAAGGATCACTTCACCTAAAAGGTCAAGTTGTGACACTTCATCAAACTAAGTAAAGGGAAGGAATGAGGGATTGATTTACAAAGCTTTATCATACATCAATTCCTAAACAAGCAAGTACTGAAAAGAAGATATTAGCATGAATATAGATGTAAAAGTTAAAATTTCAAGTTTTCATCAGTATTGCTGAGTTAGAAAAATTTCCCTCAAATGCTAAGTAAAATTCTAGTACAAGCCAAGTTATCTATCAAAATTAGTAGAAGCTGAATGATTAGTTGCAACCGAGTTGGTACTAGAAGCTGAGTAAAGAGAAATCTTAGTTGAAGTCAAGTAAAGGATACTCCTATGGAATCTAAGTGATGAAAAGACAAAGGAAGTTGAGCAATATAGAAATCCTTAAGAAGCTAAGGGGAAAGTTGTAAATGCACTAAGCAGTAAATGCTACAAAAATAGGGTATATTATCACATTTTCAATCATTTTTCTTCATCATGAATGAAGGGAAAAGACAAAGAAGAGAAAAAGAGACTCCAAAGTAGAGAATCCAATGTTTAAGTAGATTTAAACAAAAATTCAACACAATTTCATCAAATTCAAGGTATTTACATTTGTCTTGAGTTACACAGTTTCATATTATCTTTGTGTTCAAACCCTAGATTGCACAAGTGGCTTCTAGCTCTAAGAAAACATAAGAGACGGAACTGTTTGAGGTCTAGCTAGTGTCCAATGAAGTAAAACAACCTAATTTCTGGCCAATACCAGAGGTAGCATATAAAAATGACCTAGCCAGAGCCCTATCTAACATACCCCCAAAGGTAGTTATGGTTTAGGATGTTAGGAGATATTACAATTGTAAGATTGGATCCATAGGAGACATGGAGATGAGGGAAGCCTATGAGAGACTGAGTGATAATGGAGTTTTGAAAGAAAAGTATTAGATTGTTGAGAAGAAGGGTTTCACATGTGCCCTAGAATTCCCTACATTTTTCAAGACTAAATGGATCAGGCTAATTCTTAGAAAAATATATGATGGAAGCTTATGGTTGGAGGATGGTCTAGTGAAAATTACAGAAAGGGTTGTACACAGAGTAATAGGTTACCCAACCCTAGATCAGTTAAAAACCCTTAGGAGTGATTCTAAGGAAGCAATTGAGAATAACACTAGTTCCAAGTCAAATAAGAGAGGGGTGACAATTAAAAACATTCAAGAACCTCTTGTTGACTTTGTTTTTAGGGTTATTGCACGCAAATTTTACCGATCTAGCAGACTTAACAGTGTGCCTTACATTGTAGTCGATGTGAGTTATAAATTGGTTTAAAAGGATCATACTTATGATCTTGCAAAACTACAATTGTAGTGAATTAATGAGAATTTAGTAGTAAAAAGGAGAATTAAGGGAGCCCAATGCAACTTTGGTGCTATTTTGGTTTGTATATTCTTCTATGTACAAAATGAGTTTCCTACTTTTGGTAATGTGTTATGGAAAGCAAATAGGTCCATCATAACTCAAATTAATGAATATATAGAACAAATGGGAGCTAATTTTGAGACCCTTATGACTAGATATTTTGAAGACTTCAAGAAGACTATGAAGAAAAGGCTAAGAATTCTAGTTTCATTAGTAGAAAAACATGTAAATGATGTATGCTTTCTTGTAGATATTGACTATACATACATTCAAGATTTCATACCAAGAGTTAGATGCTTAAGAGCTCTTGGCTATGAAATAAATATAGATGAGGAATCAACAACTATAATTGCCCTACTAGTTGAGGAACTTGACAAGAATGCACCACATTTTGGAGCCTATGATGCGGTAAGATGAAAGATGGATATGGAATTAAAGACTACCTCCACACTGAAAAAGAAAGAAAAACTTGTAAAGAAGCTAAAGGCCAAATTTTGTGAGGGAACTACAAAAGAAGAAGGAGGAGGTGAAGAAGTAGAAGATGATGAAACACTTGCATTGACCCAAGGAATGTGGGAGGATATAGAATAAGAAGAAGGTGTCAAGCAAGAAGTACCCAAGGCTAACCCCAAAAAGAGAAAAGAACAAAAATAGCTAGTTGCACAACCAAAGGGGAAGAAGAAGGCAACAACCCAAGTGGAAAATTAATCGGGGAAACAAAAAGAAACAGAGCAAGGAGGGCCTATAAAACCAAAGAAGAGAAGAAAATATGCTGCAACCCTAGAGTAAAACAAAGATAGGAAAAAGTCTAATAATGAGCAATTCAAATTGGTAAGACATTCTACCAAATATAAATTGGAAAATGTTTGTAATAACATTAGAGATAGTGTAGATTTAACTAGTTTAAAGACCACTGATTTCAATAAGTTGTCAAGGTAAGAACAAAACATAGTGGAAGAGTCCATCCACACTATGATGGTTGAGTTCAAGAACATCCACTTGAACTTGACAACTCTATGCCTAAGGAGATAAGATCCATTGTAGAGAATAAATAACATTACTGCCTTAAAATGGAGAAGGAAATAAGGGAGTCAATATTGGATCATCTAATGCCTAACCTAACTAAAGGTCAAATAAGTAAGGCTAACATGAAACATGGGAGAAAATTTTCACCTAAATACAAAGCCTTTAGAATTTTGCAAACCCAAATTGAAGATGTTGTGCAAAACTCCACACAAATGTGCAAATTAATTTATGGATTGACAACTGTCAAGAAAGGATAGGAAGATCCCTTTGAGGGAAGCAATGATGAGGAATAAGAGGAAAATTAAAAGGATGAGGAAGGAGAGAAAGAAAAAGAAGAGGAAACAATCGAGAGGACACAACAAGGTGAAGAGGCGACAACTAAGGAGTAGTAGCCAGAATAGAGTGTCCAAGACACCCAATTGCTACCACCAAGTCCTCCACATACAACACCTATAGAAATAGTAATTATAAAGGATGTTCCTGACACCTCAAGTCAGAACATCAATCCATTGACTACAGAGGATCTCAAAAAGATCCTTCACCAAACCATATTGTAATCACAACTATGCATGAATCCTATTTTGGTAAGTGTGGAGGAATTACAAAAGGCTATAGTATAAATTATGAGGGAGAAGGTGAACATAGAAGAACCACCTTCAAAACCTCCCAAAGCTATATAAGATCAACCAAAAGTGCAAGCAACACATGATACAACTGCTAAGATTGATTATATAATAAAAGTGATAGCAACTTTTGAGGAGCCAACAAATGAGTAGATAGGACAAGATGTTCCTACTACACAAAGAAAAGGTGCACCTCCTCAAATCATTTTTATTGATCAAGGCAATAAAGAAGAAGAAAAGGAAGAGGAGAAAAACCCTAAAGAAAAAGAGTAGGAGGCAATATACACACTAGTGAACTTGCCTACCTTAGGGACTCCTACCAAGAAACTAAGCATTGATGCGGTACCACTACCAATCATAGCACTAGGCTCAAGATCCACCAAGGTAGCAAGGGTACTTCACTATGGAGACCCTACACTTGATGAGGAAATAGTTATACCAAGTTATGACTCCAAGACAATCAACCTAGCACAGATAAAAGAAGTGCAAGAGACACTAGAGAGAAGGAAGAAGTAGGAGATAATCAGAAATGAGTATAGACAAAAGCAATCAATTGTAGAAATCAAAGACATATTCCTTGATGCATTTAGCTTTCCTATACCTAATGAAACCCAACCCATCATTGAGTAATTGTCCAACATAGTGGACTAGGTACAAAACAAAGACCTTGATACAAATTTTAAATTATTAGAGTGGTCAAAAAAGAAGTTTCAAATTAAAGCTAATGAGAAAATATCTAGTGAGATAGTACTTTCACAAGAAGAGTTGGCTAAGAGAGTTGAAAAGTGAAAACAGTACTTGAGAATATATTCTCATTGTACTCCAAATTGTGTGACTCATCATTTTTCACACAAGAAACTAGCCAAAGGATTATGAGCTTGGAACATAATCTTAAGACTTCTTGAACATAGCTACCCAAAGATCTAGCTCAAAGTGAGAAGCATTTTGCAACTACGCTTCAAACTCAGAAGGAGTGAGTTGTATTGATAGTAGAAGAGGCCAATGTTAGGGCCAAATTGATGCAGATTCAATCTACGATTACTCCACATCTAGAATTACTACATAAGGGAATGGCCTATGCAGAAAGTGTTCTAAAGAAAGACCCCAATCTTTCTACCTTAGAAGACCTAGTACATCTTTTAGTAGAGAAAAGAATCCAACACAAATCACTGGAAATTGCTTTAGATAATTGGGACGCTTCTTTGAAGATGATAATGGAGGTAAATAAAACATTTTTCTCTAAACATTCTATTCATTCTTAGGACCCTAAAAAGGGGGAGATAAATAAAAGGGGAAGATATTTATTATTGCATATAATAAGAATGGGGAGATAATACATTCTTTGATGGAAGTAATAAAGAATAGCCAAAAGGGGAGATATTCAAATTTTTAAGAAGTAATAAGGGAATAAAGCCAAAAGGATACAAAAATTGCAAGAAGTTGTGAAAAGGTGAGTAAAAACAAAGGGAGAGTACAAACAATTAGACATAGAGTATAGACAAGGTAAAGAGCATTAGATACATCAACATGAGACAAATTCAGCACAAGAGTCTTTGGTTGCAAAAATGGAATTTTGGTTATAGAATTGGCACATTAGCTCAGGGGGAGTTACAAGATTTTGAGGTATACAAAATTTTTGAACAAGATTTTGAAGTCTTGTACATATGCTGAATAGAATGTGTAGTATAATCATAGAGAACATATTTATAATGTTTAGTTAAGTGTTTTTGCCACTCATGTCAAAGGGGGAGATTGTTGGTCTCAGATTGGATTTGATAATTGAGTGTCAACACACTTAACTAATTCTCAAGATGATTATGAGTATAATATAGAAGTTGAGCTAAAATGTGTGCCAAGCCAAAGAATTCAATAGGTGTTGAGTGAACTTTAGGTGCCAAGTAAATTTTAAGTTCTGAGTGATAAGTGATGCTGAGTCACTATAGGTTTTGAGAAAGTTATAGATGTTGAGAAAAATATAATTTCCATAGGAGCTAAGTGAGACAAAATTCCTATATGTGTCAAGCATCAGAAACTAGTAAGTGCCTAGTAATACAAAATTAGTATATGACTTTGTATCTTCACAAATGTAGATGTAAACCATTTTTTTGAGTTGACTCAAGATGAACCTCGAAGGATCTTGAAGATTAGATCAAATCTTTTGCATTACCTATGTAATTAGCATGCAAACAATAAGAAAAATGGAGAAGGCATGCAACCAATAGGTAAAGTGCAAGAATTGAGTGGGAAATGAAGAGTGATTATTGATCATAAATTCATATCTAAACCTAAGTCTTCAAAGCCTTTAAAAGGAGGACAAAACCCCATTATATGTGCACATGAGGAAGAGTGTATGGGTGATTTATAGTGAAATGTAGAGGGGTGTAAAGACTTAGAAAGAACATAACAATATTACAGAATTTAGTTAATTAAGAATAGAGTATCAGAGTTTCAAGAATAGACATATTAGATGAAGCAAGGATCAGAACAGTCAGAGGAGAACAATGATCTATAATCAGTAATTTAGGATTGCAAGTCATTAGGTCAAGACTTTCTAACACTCTCTAGCAATTATATTAGGAATGAAAATCCTATGATGATAAGTTGGTTTAATGGCCATATTGTAAGCCTTTAAACAAGTTGTTAAATCCTTTAACAAGGTAAAATTCCAACTGAATGTTTGTAAATCCTTTAACTAGGTTGCTTTTAATAGGGTGTAAAGTCTTTAATAGGACAAGCCTTTCACAAGGAAGAGCATTGGAAGTGGTCAAACTTTGAAACCTTGAATAGTTACATATTGTTGTAGTGATACTTTGTGGCTATCATCCCCACCCCAGTTTTACCTTCTCATTTTCGAGGGTTTCTAGGTTACCAAATTTTTGTGTTATCTATTTTCATGCATTTCTTAACTTTCATGTTTATTAGATGAATTAGATGCATGTGAATGATATTAGTTAAAAGGTTTTGAAAAGGTTAAAGTTAGTTACTTCTGATTCACCCCCCTCTCAAAAGTAAATCTTCCCACTTGTAAATTCCAAAAAATATCATGGATGAGTGTCTTTTCATGTGCAATACGTTTCTACAATGCATCCATGTTTGGCCAGATAATGCCTTGGGTTTTTGCAAGTGTAGCTTTGATCTTGGCTTCTTCCTTCAATAGTTCCACCTGTAGTTTGGTTAGATATATGATCTTTGAATAATGTGCAGAGCTATGGCTTAGGTCAAGTGACAACCGGTGTGCACTTGCTTTTATGGCTTCATCTATCTTGGAAAATTTCTCCTTGATATCCTTGGTAAAGATAAATGTGTCTTTTAATTTGATAAATAGTAATACAACATTATTGATAGAGGTTTCTAATGAACCATGAGTAGTCTCTAACTCTAGTTGATCTATTACAATTATTTGTGCAACTTGTTCTAACACTCCATTTTCAAATTTCCTTTCTACTCTTTGAAGTAACTCATCTTGTCCATTCAAGTCTTTATTGAATTTTTGTTAGAATTCTTTTTGGAATAACTAAGAGGGGTGTAGGGGGCGTGAATTAGTTATTCAAGGTGCAATAATGTCCAATACAAAATTTTCAATAAAATAGGGGTGAATCAAAAGTACAATCCTTTTACTTTCATGTCAAATCCTTCGTGACATATAACTGAAATTATCATGCATGCAATTAAACATTAACCAATTGTGAAAAGTAAACATGCATCACCCCATAACACTTGTGATTTTGGTAACCCAAAAACTCTCCAGGAATAAGAAGGTAAAACTGGGGTGGGGATGACACCCACAAAATAACTACACAATTGATTTCAACCACTTCTGATGGTTTTCCATATTAAAGGCTACAACACACTATTAAATGTGACCCTGTTAAAGGATTTCTACACCCTGTTAGGAGTATGTCCTATTAGAGGACTTAAGAACATTCAACTTAGAATGTCACCTTGTTAAAGGATTTACATAGAGCTATTAGGCCCACCCAAGTCCATGGGATTTATAGTCACCTTCTCAAAAGGATCTCTTATCTCTCCCCTAAGGATCTCCTATCCTTCTCCTAAGGATCTCTTGTCCTTCTCCTGGGGATCTCCTGTCCTTTTTATGAGGCTTCTCTAACTAGTTGTTAACCTAACCTAACAATGTAGGATTTCAATGTCTAATACAATGGTAAGAAAGTATTAGAAAGGTTTTGACCTTATATAGATTGTAGCTCTAACCTTACAGTTTTTAGATCACTCTTCAATCCTTTTCTTTGCATAGCTTTCCTCCCTTGCAATGTTGAAAACTTGTTCACCCTTCAATATTTGTCTCCTTGAGTTCTTCCACTCATTATGCCAATGCACTCTATGATCACTTGATCAACTTAGAGTCTTGATGCTCTATGCTTACTCCTCACTATGTCCTCTTCTTGACACTTCACACTAGCCTTCTCTTGGCTACTTCACATGACCACACTTATGTCCAACTTCCTTCCTCTGGTCTCTCTTTTGATCTCTAACTTGTGACTCCTTATAAAGAATTTTTTTTCTTCATTTCTTTCTCAAATCTTCCTACTCATCAATTTGAATTGATCAAAGAAAATGATATTATTTTCCCTCCAAATTGTTTCTTCTAGAAACTTCATGATAAGTCCATCAACATTCATCTTGAATTGGATTGCATGGTTTGCATAAAATTTTGTGAAATCTACTCATCATCCTTATCATCTAGATAATTCACTAAATTCAATGTAACAAACTTATCATTATTGATTTGGTGAATCTTTTTGACTTTAACAAATAATGCAGCAACTCAGCATCGTTGGATTATTGATGCTCGGCACTAACTAGATTACTCAACTTCTATTACTTTTGCTTATGCTCAGAACCTTTTTTGTTACTAGACTTCTATTGTTGTTTTACTGGTGCTTAGCACCTATAGCATTTCTACTTTTCTCAACACTTGAAGGCTTTCCTAAGTTACTCGGCACTTGAACAATCCTAAGTTACTTGGAACCTGAAGGATTGCTTGCACACACTAAAGTTGAACTTGCTCGACTTCAACTAAGAATTTTCTCAACTCTCTCAAATGAACTTAGTTAGGCTTTTCAAATGACTTAGTTTAAACCTTACATCTTTGATGTGTCTTAGTGTGTCCATCCTCTGTGTCTAAGAGTATGTCATCAATACACTATTTCATCAATGGCTTAGCTGATCCTTATACTTCATTAGAACATCATAACTTCAAGCTTTCTCTAGATGCTCTAGTTACATCTTATTGAATGCCTCCTCCTTGTCAATCAACCAATTGATAGTATTTGGATCACTTAAGCAATTTTCAGTCCTGCAAATAGCAAGTTTGACATCAATGACAAAAATATGATTGAAAGCATTCTTTACTAGTTCCATTCTTTATTCAAAGGTCTTTTCAATCATTACCAACATTTGTGGACAATATGTAGTAATTGATCCAAAATCGATTGAAAGCCATAAACCTCAACACTTAAAGCATCAACAAATATGTTCTTTGTGTCTTTAAAAACTTGATTTTCTTTCTTCTTCTCTTCTTTAAGGTTTTTCTACTTAGCTCTCTTCTTTAGTAATTCACCCATGTTATTCATTTGATCAAGAGTGTGGGTAGAGATATCCAAATTTGGTTTCCTTTTCCTTTCAAAATGTTGGAAACAATTTGTTTCCCCTTTTCTAGGATGTTAGTACTTAGTTGAGACTCTTTCTCAACTATCATTGTACTTGCTATAGATACATTTGGAATATAAGAAATAGTTGAAAATGATGAACAAATAATAAAATTTGAAATGCCACTAACAATATGAATACCTTGTTGTTGCTCAATCAAGATTGATGATAGGTGACCTTGTTTCTTAGTAGATGAAATGCTAGGAACTTTTGTCATTGTAACATTTAGCTAAACAAATTCATAGATTGGTTGGATGCTTGGTGTAGTAGCGTTATCCACAACCAACTCAGTAGAAACTATCTTTGAGCCAAATTGCACTAAGGCTATGCTTGGAGAGTGATGAAATGAGGCCATGACTGCTACTACAATTTTCTCTTCATCAATCTCCTCAATACCTTGTATCTCTAGAAGACTTCCTCAATTAGCTTCTTATTCTTCCTCCTCATCATCCATATTGACATCATCAAGTTCATCATCTTTTATTTTTATGTCATCTTCCTCCTCGTCATCATCATCCTTATCATCAACATGTATAATAAAGTCACTAGGTTGATTCAACTTATAAATGTTTTTTCATGTAGTTTTGCCTACCTTCACTACATATTCAATGTTTTTCATCAATATCATACATGTGTTAAATTTAGGAGTTGAACTTCTCTTTTTCTTCAATGCTTCCTTCATCTCCTAGTTACTAAGATTTGGCATCAGTTGCCTCAAGGTCCATTCATAAATATCCTTGATAGTCTTTTGTGCATTTTCCCATCTTGGCTTTATTACCTCCATAAGTTCATTAGGAATTTGTTGTACAAGCTGATCTGGTGAGTACTTCCATTTTCCCTATTTTGACATAAGCATGTCCTCAATATTCTTATTCTTATCTACATTCTTGATCTCATACTTAAGAGCTTTGAAAATTTCCATGACAGCTCCTCCTTCCATTTTATTTTAATCTTTCCTAAAGTGTAGATGGAGATCTCTTGAAGATTATTTTCTCAGCTTCATCTTTACCTAACTCTAATTTCTTCCTTGACTTGGCTTCCCTTCTAGTGAATACAAAAGGGGATGACTTGGTAGGTCTTGTTATGATAACCTTTCCTTTCTTCTTTATAGGCTCTTCTTCATCAGATTTTGCTTCTTCTTCATCCTCTCCACCATCTTTTTCAATATCATCACCTTTTTCCTCAATAAGAATTAGAGGGGATCCTACTTCCTTAGTGCCTTTTAGTATCTGTTCTACTCTTTTTCTTCTTTTATTGACTACTTGAGGTAACTTAATCTCAAGCTCTATTCTTTCCTTAGCTTCATAATATGTGTTGAAGTATATAGCTTTGGGATCCACAAGCTCATTTAGCAAAGCCTCTATGATATCTATAGTGTTATCGATGTTAACCTCATACTCTAAACACTTAACCCATGCCACTCTAGGTCTAAATACTTGAATATATACTTTTTCATAGTCTACTATAAAATATATATCATCTTTGTAATCTTCAACAAGATTCTTGGGGATCCTATATCTATTAGTCATCTTCTCCTTGAATATTTCAAAGAAGTTATCTATGATACTTTCAAAATTGTCACCCATCTTTGCTATATACTCATTAATATGATATAGTTTACATGAGCATCTTTCCTCCATACTACTATACCTTTGGAAGGGAAAAATTTTTGAATGAAGAAGAATAAACACGTTAGAAGAGATTCAAACTTACATGGATTATTTTTTGATCCTTTAATGCTCTCCATATTCTTGTTGAATTGATTCAACAACTCAACAAGGTTGATGGATAAGTTATTCTATACACCCTTGTGAGCGAGATTGATAGCTTCACATGATACCCCATTTAATCTGCTCAAACTATAAATCTGATGTGCAATGATGTGAATGCCAAATTTTAGTTCTATGTTAGTTGCACTACTAATCTTCATCCCTCTTCCATCCCACTTGGTGAGATTTCTCTTTTCCGATTCTACTTAACCTGTAAGAAATGATAATGTTGAGAAAGGAACGAGAAGCAATCCAAGTAATTTAAGTGTGAAACAATATTACCATAAGATAAGCAAACTCCAAGAGCATACACCAAGATGGTTCAACAATGGAGACAAGGATTTATAAGGGGAAAGCAAAGAAAACCCCTTGTGAGTATTATGAATGAAGGCAAATGCCTAGAGAAGAGAGAGAGAGAGAGTGTTGGAGCAAAAGTAGTTCAATACAATAACATCAAGTGCTAAGAGTGTGTAGAAGAAAGAAGGAGGAGCATCTCTTATATAGAGATGAGAGAGGAGTTGCATTTGTAACTCCCATTTCTATGAATGCCACATTCATAATAGGTGTGTGCAAAGTGTCACAATCCTCTTAAGGAGGATAAACTAAATAAAGAAATAAAAAAGAGTTGTCCTTATATGTGGAATAAAGGACAAACAATGACATGTCCTCCAAATGTGTACAAGAGGACAAACTATATTTAGGGACCCTTGGAATATCCCAATTAATATATCCAAGGAAAGATTAACCTTTCTAACGCCCCCCCTTAATCTTTACTTGGGGAGTTTACATCAAGGGGTTGTAAACCCAAATTTTTACAATGGAACTAAAATCTCTCTTTAGAAAGTTTTTTGGTTAAAATATCAGCCACTTGATCTTCTCCTTTACAATAAAGAAGAATAATTTGGTTGTCTTCAACTTGTTCTCGAATGAAGTGATGTTGAAGTGAAATATGTTTGGTTCATGCATGATAAACTGGATTCTTTGCCAAGGCAATAGCACTTTGATTGTTACAATGTATAGGTGTAGGTGATTGTTGAGGTAGACCCAAATCATCAAGAAGTCTTCGAATCCACAAAGCTTCCTTAGCTGCATTGGTACAACCTTTGTATTTAGCTTCAGTTGAGCATAGGGAAATAGAGTGTTCTTTTTTGCTTTTCCAAGAAATTGGACCTGAACCAACAAAGAAAAAATAACCACAAGTGGATTTCCCATCATTGGGATATCCACCTAGATCGGAATCAGTATAGCCATGTAAAATAAATTCAGAATTTGCATCATAAAATAATCCCATATTAATAGTTCCTTTAATGTACCTTAAGATGCGTTTAGCAACTTTAAAATGAGTTTGTTGAGGTTTAGACATAAATCGAGAAACTAAACCAACACTATAAGAAATATCAAGCCTAGTAAGAGTTAAATAATTTAAACTTCCTACCAACTGTCTATACAAGGTTTCATCAACAAAAGGAGTATTCATATCATTCATTAATTTAGTTCCTAATTCACATGGAATTGAAACATGGGTAGAGTCATTCATCTTAAATTTTTCTAAAAGATCATAAGAATACTTGCTTTGAGAAACAAAGATACCTTTAGGAGTTTGAAAAATTTGCATACCTAAGAAATAATGTAAGATACCTAAATCTATCATCTGAAATTTCTATTTAAGTTGGAATTTGATATCAGAAATCAAAGTGTTTGAATTAGAAGTGAGTATTAGATCATCTACATAAACAATAACAATAATAATGTCATCGTTAGTATGTTTAATATACAAATTTGGATCATTTTGACTTCTAGCAAAACCTTGAGAAATAAAGAAAGAATTAATTTTAGAATACCATTCTCTAGGTGATTGTTTAAGACCATAAATAGATTTGTTCAATTTGCAAACCAGATTTTCACTACCTTTCTTAACAAATCCAGGAGGTTGAGCCATATAGATTTCTTCATGTAAATCACCATTTAAGAAGGCACTTTTAACATCCATTTGATGAATGGGCCAATTCAAGTTAGATGCTAAAGCAAGAACTAATTTGATAGTAGGCATTTTAGCAACAGGAGCAAAAGTTTCATTATAGTCTAATCCTTCAATTTGGGAAAAACCTCTAGCAACTAGTCTAGCCTTGAATTTACTAATTTCATTATTAGTATTCAATTTTGTTTTGTATAACCATTTACATGAAACTATATTCTTTCCATGAGGTAACTTGACTAAGTCCCAAGTTTGATTAGCAAGTAAAGAATCATATTCCTCTTGCATCGCTTTTTGCCAATGAGGTTGAGAGTTAGCTTGATCAAAAGACTTAGGATCGTTATAATTCATAATAGTAGTCATCAAAGCATAATTACAATAATTAATCCTTCTATGTTTAATTCCACCAGATCTAGAAATATAATCATTAGCCTCATTGATTAAGTTTTGAGCCCATTTAGGTTTACGTTTAGTTGTGATGGAATTATCACTAGAGGAAGAATCATTAGTAATAAAAGTATCATTAGTATCTACTTGAGTATCATGAGTTGTAGGAGCAGAAATAATAGGTGGTACTTGATTTGAAGGATTAAGAGAAAGAGTAGGGTTAAGAGAAGGAGGTTGGTCCTCCACCAGCACAATTTTAGTGCCACTGAATTCTACATCATGTGTAGTAGAGCAATCATGGACTCCATTTTCTACAATACAAACATCTCTAGCAACTTGAACTTTGTTAGTAGTGGAATCATAAACACGATAACCCTTAGTGTTTTCATCATACCCAACAAACATATAAGGAGATGACTTAGCATCTAATTTATGCCTTTTCTGTTTAGGCGTATGAACATAAGCAATAGAACCAAATATTCGTAAATGATGTAAATTAGGTTTCCTACTAGACCAAGCCTCTTCTGGAGTGATAGCCTTGAGAGATTTGGTAGGAGTTCGATTAAGAATATAAGTTGCACAAAACATGGCTTCAGCCCAAAATTTATAATGCAGATTCTTAGCATGCAACATGCTTCTAGCCATTTCAACAATGGTCCAATGCTTTCTTTCCGCCACACCATTTTGTTGTGGTGTATAAGGAATAGTAAGCTCGTGTTTAATTCCACATGATTTCAAATAAGAATGAAAAGCATTATTCACATATTCCTTCCCATTATCAGTTCTAAGAATTTTAAGTTTAAACCCAGATTGCCTTTCAACATATAACTGAAATTCAATAAATATATCAAGAACTTGATCCTTGCTATGCAAAAAATAGATCCAAGTTCATCTAGAAAAATCATCAACAAAGTTACGTGCATACCGAGAACCTTGGATGGAGTTATTCTCCATGGGGCCCAAAAGATCACTATGGACAAGATGCAACTTATGAGTTGCCCGCCATGATTTTCCACTTGGAAAGGGCTCCCTATGCATCTTACCACTCATACAACCTATACAGGCAATCTTGGAAGGAATAATGTGAGGCAAGCCATCAACCATATTATACTTTTGCATGAAAGTAATATAATCAGAATTTAAATGGCCAAGTCTTTCATGCCATATATTGAAATCAATAGAAGTATGTAAAGAATATCATGAACTAGAAAATTCATGGAATTTAAACAAATTGTCATTATCCATTTTAGCATGAGCAATCACTTTGAGAGTTTGAGGATCTATGATATAACATGTATCTTTGTAGAATTCAACTTTATAGTCCTGACATAACTGTGAAACAAAAAGCAGATTAGTTTTCAAGTCAGGTACATATAATACATCATGCAATTTACCATTAGGAAAGTAACATCACCTAATCCTTCAACTTTACAAGTCTGATTATTAGCTAACTAAATAGGAATGTTAGCAATATCAGGTTGTAAAGAATAAAAAATTTCTTTATGAGAAGTGACATGTTTTGATGCACCACTGTCAACAATCCATTCTAAAGGTCTACAAAGATTAAAGCTACAAGTAAAAGCATGACGAGGATTGAAACCAGTAGAGTTAGCATTTTTATGGTTTGAGTTTTGATGATTGTTACTATTATTCATAGGTTTTTTATCATTTTGCTTTTTAAAACAGTTATTGACAATATGACCATCTTTCCCACAATAAGAACAATGAGGTTTGGAATTGGAATGATTCCTTTGATTATTAGTATTATGAGTATTATTAGGATGATTGGTATTATTATTATATTTGGCATGAAATTTATTGTTGGAATTATTTGAATTAGTATTATATTGTTTGTGATTATGATTATTATTATTGGAACGAAAATTATTAGTTGAATTTCTAGACACAAATGCATGTTCACTTGATTTAAGGGTACCAAACTGAATTAGCTTAGCTTCTTCCTGTCTTAATAAAGTTTGAAAAATAACGTAAGTTAACTGAGAAGTTAAAGTAGGAATAGCAAGTTGTGCATGAATATTAGTTATAAACTGTTGAAACTGTCTAGGAAGACATTTTTTAAGAATAAGATGAATTAAACGAATGTCCTCTAATTGAACACCTAAGGCAATAATTTGACTTTTAAGAGAATCAAATTTTAAGAGAAATTCATCCATACTTTTAAAATCTGCATACCTGAGATCTTCAAGTTGATCCTGCAACTGTATTTTGTGGTATTCATCTCCACTGTCATAATTGGTTTTCAAGATGGACCATGCATCATGAGCTTTAGAAAAGTGAGCAATTAACACATATGAATCTGGAATAATGGAAATACCAATTAACCCTAAAGCTTCTTCATTTTTAGCTTTCCAACTATCTTTCTCGTCTTGAGTAGCCGCTGAACCGGTTTCAAGAGAAGGGTCAGTGGCTATTTCGAAAAGGTGTTTAAAATGAAAAATAAATGAGATATGAGTTTTCCAAGAATGATAATTAGAATAATTAAGTTTTATTTCTGGAATTAAGGTTGACATGATTAAAAAAATTTCTCTTTTTAAAAAAAAAAAAAAAAATTCCTTAATTTGAAAATCAATTGAGAAAAAAATTTTGTTAATGAGAAGAAAAAAAAAATTGTTTTTTTTTTTAATATATAAAATTAAGAATATATATTTTTTTAATTATGGATTTGAAAGAAAACAAAAAATTAATAAAATTAAAATTTTTATTTGTTTAAAAAAAAAATGAATAAAAAAAATGTGATATAAAAAAAATGTTATAAATTTTTTTTTTTAATAAATAAAACAAGATTTTTTTTAAAAAAAAAGTCAAAGGGCGAGCAGAGATATATTTGAGGAAAACGCAGTGCAAGTGGAGCGGAGCGCAGGCGGCGGCTACCGCGTGGCCAGAGGGCGGAGGAGGTTGGTCGGCCCTAGTTGGTGGAAAAGGGCGGGGTTTCAATTTTTAAAAAAATGGATCAAAGTGGATAGGGATGCTGGCGTGGCTGCGCAAGCGGCGGTTGCCGCGCGGCCTGGACGTAGGCCGCGCCGAAGGGTTTACCCCGGGTGTGAAGGGGGCGACGGAAGTGGAAAAAAAAATGATAAAAAAACACCGACAATTAATATGCAGGAATTGACGTAGGGTTTAGGCGGTGTTGAGAGCGAGTGGCGGTGTTGAAGGTGCACGGCGATACTGAGTGCCCGTGGTGGCGTGCGATGGCGCTGAGAGTGTGCGTCATTGCTGAGTGCCTGCGGCAGCGAACGGCGGTGCTGACGGCTCGCGGTGGCACGCTGGTGTCGCGCGACGGTGCACGGGTGGCACGCGGGTGGCGCGACCGCCTAAACAAATTTAAATGCGAGATTTTTTTTTTTATATATATAAAAAGATGCAATGATAATAGATTTATAAGAAATGATAATATAGTTATAAGGATTAAATCCTATGAAAACATCTATGTTGTATGTTAGAAATTTTCAAGAGCATACAACAAATAGATATAGAATATATAAAAAACAATATATTGGAATTTTTTTTTTGTTTTAAAGAGTAGGAAATTTTTTTAAATGGAGTAAGAAAATTAGAGACTTATTGAAAACTTTACTCATATAATACTTCTTGTTTTGGCGGCATGCCTTCCAAAACAAGAGAAAAAAAATTGAAATTTAACAAGAAAACCCTTTGCCAGCAAGCCTTCCAAAGAGGGTCAGTAAAAAAAATATGAAACTTTACAAGAAAACCCTTTGGCGGCAAGCCTTCTAAAGAGGGTTAGTAAATAATGAAACCTACATACACAAGATTTGTTAAAAAAGAGCTAAAATCACAACACAAACTTCTTCTCTCAATAATGTCTCCAAATAAGGTGTGCTCCAATGAATGGTAACCTTCAACACAAAACTTAAAACAAGGATTAGATAGCCAAGCTCTGATACCATGTAAGAAATGATAATGTTGAGCAAGGAACGAGAAGCAATCCAAGTAAGTTAAGTGTGAAACAATATTACCATAAGATAAGCAAACTTCAAGAGCATACACCAAGATGGTTCAACAATGGAGACAAGGATTTATAAGGGGAAAGCAAAGAAAACCCCTTGTGAGTATTATGAATGAAGGAAAATGCCTAGAGAAGAGAGAGAGAGAGTGTTGGAGCAAAAGTAGCTCAATACAATAACATCAAGTGCTAAGAGTGTGTAGAAGAAAGAAGGAGGAGCATCTCTTATATAGAGATGAGAGAGGAGTTGCATTTGTAACTCCCATTTCTATGAATGCCAAATTCATAATAGGTGTGTGCAAAGTGTCACGATCCTCTTAAGGAGGATAAACTAAATAAAGAAATAAACAAGAGTTGTCCTTACATGTGGAATAAAGGACAAACAATGACATGTCCTCCACATGTGTACAAGAGGACAAACTACATTTAGGGACCCTTGGAATATCCCAATTAATATATCCAAGGAAAGATTAACCTTTCTAACATAACCTAAGGTTTTAGTTATCTTCATTTTATTAAGCATTAGGTGTTTAGTGATCTATGAATTATTTTCTTGTCTATCTGAATAGGTTTCTCCAATCATAATTTCCCATTGTCTACATGGGTTATAATATATCTAATCCATTTGACCTAGAAGTCTCTTGGCATATGAGAGATATGAGTCAAGCCCTCAATTTCCAAATGCTGATGTTTGGGTTTCAATAGACCATCCACACATAATTCCCTGAATGATTCATTCATTTGTAGGGTTCCTAGTTCTTGGATTGATTAGTTGATAAAAAGAATGGATGTCATGCATGAGTAATACCTTAGAAAGAATTTGAGATTGTGCTCCAACTAGGTCAAGTGCCTCTACAATCATTGGACTCAACTTAAAGTTTTGTGCTTTTCAATCACCACAACCTAACATTTTAGAACCTTTCTTATTTTTCTGGTTGGAAGATGCCATTTCTTGGTAGGATTTCTGAAAAAATTGAAAATATTCAACAACAAACACTTAAATTATTTGAAGGCTCCAGATCCCCTCTTCACAAATAGCTCTAGAAATTTGTGGTGAAATAATGCCTTCAATTTCTTCCTTTTAAAGAACTTTTTTCCTTCAATCACCACTAATACTTTGTACTTCATACTCACTTAGTCACATGCTATCCTTCACTTAATTTGGTCTTTAATGCTTTGAAGACATCTAGAGCTTGGTAGAGTAACCATCACCTAGTAGGAACAACCAACTTAAGTCTTCAACAATACATAACCTAACCTTTCTTAGTAAGGTCTTATGCTTTTCATTACGCTTGGTGATCCTTGGACATCTCGAATGATGATTGTATCATTCTTTCTATTGGCTAGAACTGATGTTAGATTGCTTCTTTTGAATCATAGTTGCATTGATCTACATAGGAACTAAGTTGAAATGATTGTACCAACTAAAACATTAAGTTTGGTGTCATTCACTTCATGATCTTGGTTTGCATTCTCTAGGTATTTTGGTACCCATTGCTACCTCATTTTTTTTTTGATATTGTCATCTTTGACTTTCTTTTCATCTTCAATTCTACCTATGTTCATACACTTCTTAGCAAGATGTCCAAGTTCTATATAGATAAAATAACTCATAGTATTGTCTCTTTTTCTCATATGATGTTTCACACAGTTTGCTCCAATGTGCCCAAATTAACCATAGTAGTGACATCTACACCATGTATTGTAATGCCATCCAAATATTACATTCAAATTTTTTTTTATTAGGTTTCACTACTTGGTTTTGCATTCTGAAGACTTGTGTCCTTGTTTCTTGCAATTGTGACATTTACCTTCAACTTAGGTTTCTCTTTACATTCACATTCTCTATGACCATGCTTATTACTACTATAAAATTTTCCATTGAATTTTTCTTTTCCATTACTCCAACATTTTTTTGATGTATGACCTATCATAATGATTGCAAGTAGTTCTTTGATTATTTTGAGCTCCTTCTTGAGATGATTCACCTTCTTTTGTATATCCTATTCCATCTTTTCTTTTGTTTTTATATTGACTTTTTTCATTGAATTGTTTAATGTTTTCCTAAGATTTTATCATTCTTTCATAGATTTTCTTTTTAGTGTTGAGATCATTCTACAATATTTCATTCTCTGATCTTAGATTGATAATTTCTTCATTTGCATTGGTCAGTTGTTCAATGACGTCTTCTTGGTGAAGGGGTAGATGTTCAATTTCATTATTCTTTTCTTCTATCTCTTCTTTTGATTTGTCTTTTTCTTCCATGACTTCACATAATCTGACTGATTGGATTTCTTGTTCTCTTTTCATCTTTCTTACTTCTTCTTGAAGATTGGAATTCTTTCACAATAGATCTTCAATTTATTCATCAGCTTAATCTGAAATTATTTCATGATATACATCTTCAATTCTTTCTTTAGTGTAGAGATTTTCATTCATTTGTACTATAAGATATTTCCTTCTTTTTAATGATTGAAAGAGTTTCTCCTCTAATTTCTTTAGTTTCCCAATGGCCAATTCAAGATCCAAATTTTCATTTTCAATAGTCTTATCTATCTTGTATACCTCTATTTCCTTTCATCTTCTTTGAAGTGGTTAAACTTCTAATGTGAGAATCTAAATAGCTTTGATACCAATTGTTGGAAATATAGGGTAGACAAGGCTATTGAGAGGGCAGGGGTGAATTAATAACCAATAAATTTTTATCTTACTTCATCATATAATATTCTTATCTAATTACATACATGAAAGAATAAAAGAGAACAAACATTCATAACACTTTGACACAAGATATGGTGACCTAGAAATCTTCTAATTAGAAAGTAAAACTTGGGTGGGGATGATACCCACAAGCTTTAGTACTATAGTATAAAGTTAACTTGTTAAGCCTTAAAATTGACCACTTCTAGTGCTCTAGCCTATTAGGAGGAATGAGGTCTATGAGGTCCACCTTTTCAAAATATTTACAAACAAAAAATGAAATATGCATTTAGTTAAGAGGTTTAGCAAAGACTATTAAGTCTACCCTATTAAAGGATTTGACAGATGTACTTTTTAGGATGAACCTATTAGAAATATAAGAGGAGTAACTAAGAGGGGAGGGGTGAATCAACTATCACAAAAATAAATCATAGATCCCTTAGATGTCAATACAAATCAAAATATAAACTTTGATTAAATTGTATTCTGTTGTTACTCAAAAAATACACATGCACTTTGTTAATACTAAAAAATACTACAACTTCGCAAGCATTGAGAATCAACTATAACTTAAAGTAAAAGTAAAAAGTTCTTTCACCTTTTAGGTTGACTTATCAAAACAACTAAAATTGAGTATTTCTACCTAAAAACCAATTTTTTTCAAACATATGATCTAGATAAATTAATTCTAGCTAAGTTATATTCGGTCTCACACTTTTTCGATTGGAAATATCTATAAATGCATGTTTTATAATAGTTTGTATCCAATTACTAAAGGAATAAAATTATTTTAGAAAAATGATGTTTCAATAACTCCTACTATTTTTTATGATATATTTTCAATAATGTATAAAGACCATTTTATAGAGATCAAAGTCAAGAATATTTGCATATAGAGTTTATAGTGTTTTAATTAGATATAGTATATTGTAATTTAAAAATTCTATAGGTGCATATTTTAACACTCAAAAAGATGTTTATATATATATATATATATATATATATATATATATATATATATATATATATATATATATAAAATTCTGGAGGAGAGAGTCCTCTTGTAGAATGTATAATTTTTCTTCTAGTTAGAATAGATTTGTTTTGTAAAATGTGGTGGGAGATGAAAACTATTCATTTTAGGTGAGTTGAAATTTGAATCATTATAAAAGAAAAAATTAAGCTCTAAAGCCAATTTTCATTTTTTATTGTTCTAGCTTTATATGTTACCTATAACATAGTCTGAGATCAAAGGGAAACAATTTTATTTTCATATAGTTTTGTGGTGGGAACTAGACCCCTAATTTTCACCACTTTTTAGCAACTAAAATATTAATTATAAAAATTAGTAAATTATATCAATTCTTATTCCAAATAAATATCAAAAATTGTAATCCTATAGTTATTCTATTTTTACAAATTTTATTATTTTACTTCATTCTTAAATTCTAAGTAATAATACCTATTGTAGGTCATTGAAGTTGAATAGTTATACTTTTGTTAGTCTTTTTCTTTGCAAAAGGGTGACACAGGTTTGTGCTTTTACTACTTAGCAATAACTGAATATACTGATCTCAATGTGATTAACCTTAACTTAGTTGCATATACAGAAAATAAATAACATGAACATAAATGACACCAAGATTTAATGTGAAAATCCCATGTGGAAAAACCCATCAATTGCAACTATTTACTTTTTTCACTCTTCTAAATTGAGCCCTAATAGGAGCCAACCCTATTAAAGGTTATAAAACAAAATGTTAGGTGTGACCCTATTAGAGGACTTAATCACCCTCTTAGGAGTGACCTTGTTAGAGGTCTTCAAGACTCTTCTAATAGACATGTCAAGTATGTGCAGGATCATGGTATGCCAAAAAGTGGCAATGTGAAAAATACATAGTTTTGAAACACCTAAAACCATTTCAAAATGTGCTTTGACTTTTTTCCCACCCATCCTGTTACCAAACCAAAAATGTAATACCGTTCCTAATTGGATATCCGATTTGTAAATAGATATTTTATTTAAGAATAAGTATCCAATTTGGGAATGAATATTAGATTTGAGAATAGGTATCTAATTTGGGAAAGTGTATCCAATTTATGTTCCCAAATTATGACAGCAAATTCAAATGTAAAGGGAGTGGGGAAAATTTTATAAGTTGTATCAAGTCCTAGTCTAATATAGTTATAGCATAATTGGTGGGGGAGGGGATTAATTATTATAGAGTTACTAAAATTTATTATATAGTATTAAATAATAATAATTTTATATATAGTGATTACTTATTATATATTATTATATAATTATATATCACACACACACACATATATGACCTAAGTTAATAAACTATATGATGATGTATGTTTCTATGGGTCCCTCTAGGGACATACATGTGTTCTAATGTGTCTGAATGGGTCATGGGATACCTTAATTATATATCATATATATTATTATTATATATTATATATATTATTATTATATATTATATATATTAGTAACCTAAGTTAATAAACTATATGATGATATATGTTCCTACGAGTCTCACTAGGGACATATATGTGTTCTAGTGAGTCTAAATGGGTCATGGGATACTCGATGACCCATTTTGACCCATTACAAGATAAAATATCTTTCTAAGGGTCAAAGGATGCCTAGGGACATATATCTTGTGTTTTAATGGGTAGAAAGGGGTTATGGAGTATCCTATGACACATTTAGACTTAATACATGATAACATATGTTCTTAGGGGTCCTAGGACCCTTATAGGCATATATGTTGTCATGTAATGGGCTGAAAGGGCTCATAAGATATCTAATGACCCATTTTGACCCATTGGAACACAATATGTATGGCCCTAGGGTGTTAGGACCCCTAGGAACCTATGTTATCATGTAATGGGTCAAAATTTGACCCATTGGAGTAATACACACATGATGATAGGGGTCCTAAGGCCCCTAACAACATGTGTTCCCTTGTAATGTGTCAAAAGGGGTAATAGAATACTCTATGATCCCTTTCTATCCATTGGAATAAAAGAGGTATGTCCCTAGGGGTCATATGATACCCTATTACCCCTTTTTGTCCATTGGAACACAACATATATGTCGCTAGGGGCCCTAGGATACCTAGGACCATAAGTTGTCAAGTATATGATTTAAATGGATCATAAGTTATGCTATGACCCCTTTCAACCCATTTCAACACAAAATACTTGTTCCTAGAGGTCTTAAGACCCAAAATAACATATTTTGCCATGTAAAGGGTTGAAATGGCTCATAGGATATTATTTAACCCAATTCAACCAATTGGAACACAAGATGTATTTGCCTATGGGTCCTACAAACCCTATGAAGTTATTTTGTCATGTAATAGGTTGAAATGTGTCATGGCATGCCCTACGACCACTTTTACCCATTATAACACATCATGTATGTCCGTAGGGGTCCTAGGTCCCCTAAACACAAACATTATATGGTTGAATAGGCTGAAAAGGGTCATAGGGTTCCCTATGCACACTTTTGACCCATTAAATGATAACATATGTTGATAGGGGACCTATGACCCCTAGGAAAATATATCATGTGTTCAAATGAGTTAAAAGAGGTCATAGAGTACCCTATGACCCCTTTGAACACATTATATGACAATATATGTTCTTAGGAGTCCTAAAACCCTTAGGGACATAAATCATGTGTTTAAATTAGTTGAAAAGGGTCATAGGGTAACCTATGACCTATGACCTATTTTGACCCTTTAAATGACAACATATATCTCTAGGGGTCCTAGGACCCCAAGGAACATATTATAGTCATTATTATGGGTGAAAAGGGATTATAGGATAACCTATGACCTCTTTCGACACATTTCAACACAACATGTCTCTAGGGGTCCTAGCCCCTAGGGATATATTATAATCATTTATATGGGTCGAAAGGGCTCATAAGATAACTTACAATCCCTTTCAACATATTTCATTACAACATATGTCTCTAGGGGTCATAGGACCCCTAGGGCCATATTACAATCATTTCTATGGTTTGAAGAAGCTCATTTTATAACCTATGATCCCTTTGGACACAATTCATAAGAACATATGTCTTTAGGGGTCCCAGGACCCCTAGGGACAAATTGTAATCATTTATATGGGTCAATAGGGGTCATATGATAACCTATGACACCTTTCAACTAGTTTCATTATAAAATTTGTCTCTACAGGTCTCAAGACCCCTACAGACATATTATAATCATTTATATGGGTCAAAAGGTGTCATAAGATAAGCTATGACCACTTTCAATACATTTCATGACAACATATGTCTCTAGTGGTCCTGAGACCCTAGAAAAATATTATAATCATTTATATGGGTTGAAAGGGGTCATAGGTTATCTTATGACCCCTTTCGACACATCTCATGACAACATATGTCTCTAGGAGTCCCAGGACCCCAAGGGACATTTTATAATCATTTATATGGGTCAAAAGGGGTCATAGGATAACCTCTGATCCCTTTCAACATATTTCATTACAACATATGCCTCTACGGATCCCAAGACCACTAGGGACATATTATAATCATTTATATGAGTCAAAAGGTATCATAGGATAATTTATTGCCCCTTGCAACAAATTTTATTACAACATATGTCTCTAGGGGTCCCAATAGACCTAGGGACATATTATAATCATTTATATGTGTTGAAAGGGGTCATACAATAACTTATGACCCCTTTTGATACATTTTATTACCACATATGTCTATAGGGGTTATAGGACACCTAAGGAAATATTATAATCATTTATAAGGGCTAAAATAGGCAGTAAGATTTCCTATGACCCCTTTCAACACATTTCATTAGAGCATATGTCTCTAGGGGTCATAAGACCCCTAGGGATAGGGACATTTTACAAACATTTCGATGGTTTGAGGGGGTCATTGTGTAACCTATGAACCCTTTTGACACATGTCATTACAACATATGTCCTCAAGGGTTGCAGAACCCCTAGGGACATAATATATTCATTTATATGGGTCCAAAGGGCTCATAGGTTAACCTAGGACCCATTTTGACATGTATCCTTACAACATATGTCTCTAGGGGTTCCAAGACACCTAGGGACATACTATAATAATTTATATGGGTCATTTTGACACATTTCATGACAACATAGGTCACCAAGGGTTCTAATACCATAGGAACATATTATAATCATTTATATGGGTCAAAAGGGATCATATGATAACCTATAACCCCTTTTGACACATCTAATGACAACATATGTCTCTAGAGGTCTTTGGACACCTAAAAACATATTATAATCATTTATATGCATCAAAATGGGTCATAGGATAACCTATGAACTCTTTCAACAAATTTCACTACAACATATGTTGCTAGGGGTCCTAAGACACCTAGGGACATATTATAATCATTTATATGAGTCAAAATGGGTCATTGGATAACCTATGTCCCTTCTCAACACATTTCATGAAAACATATGTCTCTAGGGTTCCAAGGACCATTAGGGACATATTATAATCATTTATATGGGTCAAAAGCAGTCATTGGAAAACCTATGACCCCTTTTGATACTTTTGCAACAAATGTCTCTAGGGATCCTAGGACCGCTAGGGACATACTATAATTATTTATATGTGTCAAAAGGGGTCATAAGATAACCTATGACCAATTTTGACAAATTTCATGAAAACATATGTCTCTAGGTGTCCCAAGACCCTAAGAACGCATTATAATCATTAATGTGGGTTGAAAGGGGCCATAGGATGACCTATGACCCATTTTGACACATTTCATTACAACATATGTCTTAAGGGTTCCTAGGACCCCTACGAACATATTATAATCTTTTATATGAGTGAAAAGGGTTCATAGGATGACGTATAACCCTTTTTTACACATTTCATGACAACATATCTCTCTAGGGGTCCCAAGATCCCTAAGGACATATTAGAATCATTTATATAGGTTGAAAGGGGTCATAGGTTAACCTATCACCCATTTTGACATATATCATGAATAAATATGTCTCTAGGGGTCCCAGTACCTTGAGGGACATATTATAATCATTTATATGGTTCAAGAGGGGTCATAGGATAACCTATGACTCTATTCGACACATTTCATTACAACATATGTCTCTAGGGGCCCCAAGACCCCTAAGGACATATTATAATCATTTATATGAATTGAAAAGGGTCATATGATAAACCATGACCCCTTTCAACACATTTCATTACAACGTATATTTGTAGGGGTTGTAGGACCCCTAGAGACATATTATAGTCATTTATATGAGACAAAATGGGCCATAGGATGTCCTATGATCCTTTCAACACATTTCATTACAACATATGTCTCTAGGGGTCCTAGGATCCCTAAGTACATATTATAATTATTTATATGGGTCGAAAGAGGTCATAGGATAACTTATGAACCCTTTTGACACATTTCATTACAACATATGTCTCTAGGGGTCCTAAAACCACCAGGTACATATTATAATCATTTATATGGGTCAAAAGGAGTCATAGGATAACTTTATGACCACTTTTGACATGTTTCATTGCATCATATGTCCCCAGGGGTCCTAAGACTTCTAATAACATATTATGGACTCCTAGAAACATATTATAATCTTTTATATGGGTCAAAAAGAGTCATAGGATAACCTTATGACCCGTTTTGACATGTTTCATTACAACATATGTCCCTAGTGGTCCTAGGACTCCTAGGAACATATTATAATAATTTATATGGGTTGAAAAGGGTCATAGGAAAACCTATGACCCTTTTTGACACATTTCATTACAACATATGTCTCTAGGGGTCCCAAGATCCCTAGGGACATATTATAATCATTTATATGTGTCAAAAGTGGTCATAGAATAACCTATGACCCCTTTTGACATATTTTCATTACAATATATGTCTCTAGGGGTCCTAAGAAGCCTAGGGCATATTATAATCATTTATATGGGTCAAAAGGAGTTATAGTATAAACTATGACCCCTTTCAACATATTTCATGACAATATATGCCTCTAGGGGTCCTGGGACCCCTAAAGACATATTATAATCATTTATATAGGTCAAAAGGGTTCATCGAAAAACTTATGACCCCTTTTGACACATTACATTGCAACATATATCTCTAGGGGTTTGAGGACCTCTAGGGACATATTATAATGATTTATATGTATTAAAAGGGGTCTTAGGGTAACCTATGACCCCTTTTTATCTATTTCATGACAACAGATACTCTAGGTGTCTCAAGACCCTAGAAATATATTATGATCATTTATATGGGTTAATAGGGGCCATTGGATGACATATGACCCCTTTTGACACATTTCATTACAACATATGTTAGTAGGGGTCCTAGTATGCATAGGGACATATTATAATCATGTATATTGGTCGTGAGGAATCGTAGGACAACCTATCACCCCTTTTGATACATTTCGTGACAACATATATCTCTTGGGGTCCCCAGACCCCTAGGGACATATTAAAATCATGTATATGGGTTGAAAGGTGTCATAGGATAACCTATGACTCTTTTCAACATATTTCATGAAAACATATATCTCTAGGGTTCCCAAGACCCCTAGAGACATATTAGAATCATTTATATGGGTTGAAAGGTTTCATAGAATAACCTACGACCCCTTTCAACACATTTCATTACAACATATGTCTCTCTGGATCCCAAGACCCCTAGGAACATATTATAATCATTCGTATGGGTTGAAAGAGGTCATAGGTTTCAGCACATTTCATTACAACATATGTCTCTTGTGGTCATAGGACCCCTAGAGACATATTATAATCATTTATATGGGTTGAAATGGGCCATAGGATGTCTTATGACCCCTTTCCACACATTTCATTACAACATATGTCTCTAGAGGTCCTAAGACTCCTAGGTACATATTATAATTGTTTATATGGGTTGAAAGGGGTCACAGGATAGCTTATGACCCCTTTCGACACATTTCATTAAAACATATGTCTGTAGGGGTCCTAGGACCCCTAAGCACATATTATAGTCATTTATATGGGTTGAAAGGAGTCATAGGATAACCTTATGATTCATTTTGACATATTTCATTCCAACATATGTCCCTAGAGTCCTAGGACTCCTAGGAACATATTATAATCATTTATATGAGTTGAAAGGTGTCATAAGATAACCTATGTGTCATGCCCTAAATTTTAACGGAAGAAGACAATTTTTTTTTTTTTTACAAGATATTTTGACGCTTCTTATTTAATTGAATGATTTGGTGTACACTGTGAAAGGGTTTACACTCCTATCCTATTGCAGTTATACTTGTTTGTTACTCTATATAGATAAATGTGTGAATTGCATTCTAACATTACAGTTTATGATGAAGATTCAGAAATTGCTTGACTATTTTGAATTTTTCAATTAGATAAGAGGATACATTATTCATAATCAAATTTGGAGTTGTCTAAGTTCGCTAACGGATCAAGATTGCTCCGCTCGGAGTCAGATCATGAGCCCGTATTCCTCTACACCCAAACCAAGACACTTTGATGTGCAAGTGTGATTCAAAATTATGTTAGGATAGCGGCAATAGCAATGAGAAGATGAATTGTTAATCAATTTATGTCCATTAGTATCAAGGTTATCATTATATTAATTATTATTATGCTTACTATTATTTGTTAACTAATATTATAATTATATCTTAAGTACACCTATACCTTCTATTATCATACTACATCTTTCATACAAATCCTAAGATTATTATTAATTAATATTAAACCAAGCTACTATTCTTAAGATTATTGTACAATAATAACTTGATCAAGTTATCGTCTAATCCCATACCTCCTTACACCAAACTCGGATCGCCATCAATTATGTCTTATAACAATAGCAATGATTTTATCAACATATTTAAAGTTGAGTACCCTACTTGTTTATCCTATCTATACTACTCTCACCCAAAATAATCACTAAATAATATAATATATATATCTACCCATTACATCCCCAAATATCTATAATCCCTTTATGCTATAGTCAAATATCTTAGAATGAATGACATATTAATATTATCGTTGAAGTATTTAAATAACTATAACTAGCTTATATATCAATATTCCCTATAAGCATAATTTGCAAATAAAATCAAAAGAAAATAGAACTAATATATGAACCCTTTTATGAATACTTTTTTAGTTTCTTTTAAAATCTCCTCCAAATTCCTATGTCTTATTCCCATTTAACTCCACAAAATAGTTATTATAGCCTTTTTTTTTTTTTATGAATAGTCCTTTTCAATTAATAAAATTTACTAAGATTACAATTCACAAAAAAGGGGTCAAGGGATACAAGATCACCCCGCGAATGAGTTCAAACGGCTGAAGCCGGAATAAACAAAATGGCCGTAGCCAGAAACTATAAACTATTCATAAAATAAAATAAAATTAAACAACCTCAACCTGCCAAGGTAGTACCAGCAGAGGGAAGAGGATCATCTTTATCAGGAAATCCCCATGCATCAGTGGGATTGTGAGGCAGACTGGGAACAGTCGAGCCATCAGCAACATCTGCAGGATCTGGGGTAGTCGCAGTCTCCGCATCCTTCTTGTTTGGCCGCGGAGGAGAAATTGCCAAGCCCAATTGAGGAAACTTGCTAGAGTGCGCCTGTCCAGGGGGAGGAGCTGGAGATCGGCCAGAAGCCTGCCTGGGGGGGGAGCCGGGGACTAGCTAGAACTACCACGCGGTAGGGAAGCGGAGCAGTGCCTCCAATCGCCATGACCACCACTGGCAGAGTGGTGGCGAGGACCTTGGGAGTGCAGCGTGTGTGAATGGTGGCCAGAGGATTAGCATCGAGAATGGTGACCGCGAGATGAGGAGGCATCGACTGAGGCATTCGAAGGCACTCTAGCAATGGTGCAAGGAGCATTGCTCGAATGATTTAACAATTCCTATAAGTGGGGAACCTCCAGGGAAACTTTATTTGCATAATGACATTGTTACAAATGCATGCCTTAGTGTACATTACAATGCTAACATCCAAAAAAATGTGAGTGAATAAAACTGTATTCGTATCTTTCCATAGAGAAAAAAAAATTTCCATCCTAAAAGTATGCCAAATCTAGGAGAACTTTCGAGGAAATTTGGGGGAATCACCCAGCAAGATCATGTTCCATGAAAAAGGTTCGAGCCTAAAAGGCTTGAAAAAACCATGAATCTAGTGCCAATAATTTTGAGCATGCTTGCAAAATCAAAAAATATGCAAAAAGGACTCAGGTTGGCCACAGAAGGGGCATCTAGGATCAGGAACCCCAATGTGCTTGAGTCAAGGCCCTAGGGGAAGGCCTTGGAAGGCAAGGCACCAAGCAAAGTGAGAAATCTTAGGTTCTGTAATGGCACTCCAAATGGTGTTGAACTATTTTCTCTACTGAGAAAGTGAAGAATGCAAATGCCACCATTGATTAAGCATGTCCACCATTAGAAGGTGGGGCAAAAGCTATTTGTATCCCATATTGGGCTTATAATTGGTAAATGGAGTGGCAGGAAACCACCTCCAATCATACCACCAAGGACAAATAGACTGAATCCCCACTTTATGAAGTAAGTGCACAGGGATGGAAGACAACAGAAGGTCATAAGTCTGGCGATTGGCACAAACAAGGCAGTATTGAACTTGCATATCCTCCCATGACTTGAAATTCATGGTGACTCTTGAAAAAATGTCCTTGGTAATGCGGATGCCATGTTTAAATAAATGCAGAGCACTGGCACCTTGAATCTTGGCAAGAGGAGTACCCTGGAAGGCAAACATGGGAGACCACCAAATGTTCTGTTGATTTAAGGACAGCCCATTGCAAAACTCATCACTAGCCCAATGAAGCCAAGGTTTAACAGCTTCCCAGGCTTTCTAGATGCTCTTTATAACAAAAGAGCCATGTATGACCACTGGTTCACGCATAGTGAGAAAGCTCTGAAAACCAATCCCCTTCCACGCCGGTCTGTTAGCAAGGAAGCCTGAAGAGATGCAATGCCTAACAAGAATTTTTCAGGCTTCATCTCTAGAAATAGCTCTGATAATCCATTTAGCATAGAGGGAAAGGCCTTGCTTCTGAGTGGAAAGTACGCTGAGACCCCCAGATTCCCTTGGGAGACAACATAAATCCCAAGCAACTCTGCGAAAACCATGATGGTCAAAACCAGAGACCCAAAGAAAATCTCAGAGCAAACATTCTAATTTGAGATAGGAAGCTTTGGAGGGAGCCCAACAAGAAGAATAATACACATGGGTGCCAGCAAAAATCTTAGAACAAATATGGAATTTACCAGCAAGAGAAAGTAGCTTAGTGATCCAATAATCAAGCTTTTTGCTAATCTTTGTAAGCATAGCATTCCAAAGTTCCATAGGGGAAGCCTGAAAAGCAAAGGGAATGCCAAGAAAGTGGAAGATTTCTCCATGAGTAACCCATTTCCATTGGAATTGGCTAAGCCAAGGTGGAGCTGGCAAAAAAGACTGTCGGTAGCAGAGCGTTTTATGCCATTGAATGGCAGAGCCAGAGGCTTGACAAAAAGTGTCCAGACAATTTCAAGCAGTTTTTATGTTTTCTTCATCTTCAAGAAGAGTAAGAAAAGAATCATTAGCAAAATGACTATTGACTAACTAGGAGGAAGAATTAGGCAAGGAGACGCCATGGACCAGTCTTGAAGACATAGAGTGAGCAAGTAAATAACCAAAACCTTCAGCAGTAAGGACATAAAGTGCTAGAGCTAGCGGACAACCTTGTCTAATGGAACAAAAAAGTCCAAAAGCTTTAGATTGTGAATTATTGATGGTGATGCAAGAATTAGTGTCACCAAAGAGCATCTCCATGGACTGAAGGAAATTGGGACCAAAACCCAAAGCCTGAAGCATAGCCGAAATGAAAGGCCATTCAATGCGATCATAGGCTTTAGCAAAATCTATCTTTAAAAAGATAGCCTACTGCTTGGACTTACGGGCCCATTCCATACCTTCCCAGACATCAATGATGTTGTCAAGAATATACCTGGATTTGATGAAGCCAGTTTGTTCAGGCCACACAATTAGAGGAAGCATATGGCAGATTTTGAGAGAGAGCACCTTAGAAATGATCTTATAAGACACATTCAAGAGGGTGATGGGCCTCCAATTGCAGATGTCCTCAGGATCACTAGCTTTAGGTATGAATTTAATATTGCCTTTATTTATGATTGCTCCTAAGCTTTTAGAATGGTATGCTTCAAGATAGACCTTGTGCAGATTAGGACCAATTTTCTCCCAAAGATGTTTGTAAAATTCATAGGAAAATCCATCACACCTAGGGGATTTGTCATTCACCATGGAGTAAACTGCCTCTTTAAGGTCTCCAAGGGAAAGAAGTTGCTAATAGAAAGCACATTGCTCAACCACGAGGCAGTTTGGAGTAGCAGTAATACACTTTCTGAGAGCCTCCTCCTAAGCAACCGAGTGGCCCTGCAAAGCAAAAATGTTCTCATAGTGAAGAAGAAAAGCTTGCAGGATGTCAAGCAGACTAGAAAGAACATCAGTTCCTTGTTTTATCTTTTTAATCCCAACATTGGTATGACGGGCTCGAAGAGCCTGGAAGAACTCCTTTGAGGCTTTTTTGCCAACCTCCAACCAGTGGAGACAGGCTTTGATTTGAGCTCCTCAGGCAACATAGTTATCAGCAATTTTCTTTTCATGGCAAAGCTTGGCAAGCTGAATTTGAAGATCCACATCAAAGGGTTTGAAGGTGAGTGCTTCAGAGGCTTTTTTGAGGGCAAGGGTGTTGGCTTCATAAGACCATTTTTTGAAAATTTATAGCTGACACCCGTAGATGTACAAAAATTGAGCTGTTCTAGTAATGGCATCATTCTACCATTGAATCCAACCTCGATGGGAATGTGGACATGGTTCCAAATTCCAGACACATTGTATGTAGGAGATGGTGGTAGCATGCAACAACACAGATGTGTTGAGGAAGAATTGAGACTTCACCACTTTGGGGATAGTTGTTTGCCAAAAAATGCCAAAATAAATGGGATAGTGGTCTAACAATGTCACGTCTATCAGGAGAATTATAGGTAGATCACGATCTTCAGAAAAGGAAAAAAAATATTCCACCGAGATCATCGTACGATCAAGACATTTCAATATGTGGTCAGGACCAGTTTGAAAATTGGACCAAGTGTGTCAGGCCCCACTATCATGAGGGCGGCTAGTATTGGGATCAAAAAGGCCCAATTTATGATGCATGTAAAACCAGGCTTCTCTTTCTCCAACTGTCCAACAAAAAGGAAAAATGCCATCTTTGTTAGAGGCCACTTCAACCATATTAAAGTCCCCACACAGGACCCAAGTAGCTGGAGGCAAGTTGTCAGCAAGCCAAACCCAAATTTGTGCCCTTTCCACAGCATCATTGGAGGCATAAACATTAATGACTCCAAAATAATGATTGTTAATGGAAATAAAAAGATAAATAATACAGTGTGTGGGGTCAGAACCGTGTGAGATAATAGCAGAATGAAGGCGAGGTGATAGGAGAGTAACTACACCACCTCGTCCAGCTTCATGCTGAGAAGAAAACATGACACTATCCTGCCAAATGATGTGGCATGCAGCAGAAAGCATGAAACCGGAAATCTTAACTTCTTGCAAGCAAAGAAAATCTAAATTCCCAAGTCTATGATGGGTATCCTAGACATAGAACTTTTTGGGGAGGTCTATAAGACCTCAAAAATTCCAAGAGAGGAAGTCCATAAGAACTCTTTCATATCATCCTCGTCCTCTAGAGAGGAGTAACTATTCTCCAAAAAGGTAGAAATCGAGTGGAAGTCAGACGAGAAATCCTTTGGACTTACAGCCTACCGTTTGACCCTTGATATCTTCGCACATCTAGGAGGACTGCAAGAATTCCTTGTTGCTGGTGGTACTATGGAAGAGACTACAGGAGGAGAACAAGCCCTAGCCAAGGATGAGGCCCTGGTGGCCGCCTTAATCCCCTGCGAACCAGTAGGGTTTGAAACTTGCAAAATCAAAACAAGTGCAATGGAAGCCACTGGCATCTCCACGCTAGCAGGTGCTGACACTTCGGTGGAAGTGGGAGGAATCACAGTAACTACTATATAGGATGGCTTGGGGGCCAAAGGATTCAAGGCAGGCTTGCCTTTGCACCCAACAGTAACCCATTCTTCTTTTTTTCCTTTGACCTGTTTGACAGGCATCACTTTAGGCTGGGTTTTGACCCTAGGCATAGCCAAAGGGAAATCTCTAATCTTGTGTTCTATAGACTGGCACCTATAACAGGTGTTAGGTACGTTCAAGTAAAGCACCTTCTGTGTGAGGGTTTGAGTGCCAATCTAGATTTCCACAGAATCCTTGAGATCTTTAGAAAGATCAAATTCAATGCAAACACACTATTGAGGGTGAGCATTAAATAATTTCTTTGGCTCCTTGGTAAAAACTTTGCCAAGGGCTTGGGCAATAGACTCAATAAAAGGCCAGCAGGACAAGGGTAAACCTAGGAATTTGACCCAAATAGGAACCCTAAGCTTTTTATCATTCGAGACAGAGAAGTCTCGAGACCATTTCTGAAAAAAAAAGCAGAGAGGAATGCACAGACCAAGGGCTGTTTGTAAAAATCATGTTTTCTTGCAACAGGTTAGCAAAGCAAAATTAAAAAAAACTTTTGGTAAGGTTTTGCACAACGTCAAGGCGGACTCCATGAGGAGTCCAACTTTTGTTGACCCATTCTTTGAGCATAGCTTCAGGGGGAGTCCTACCAAAAAAATACCCTATCAAGGTATGTTGTTCTAACCAGTCACATGCAGCATCAAATTCTTGCAAAGGAAGGACAATATCAGGATTACCTCATGGAAAACCTTCGGGACAAACTTGCGCGGGCATTTTTTCAGTGGCGGTGCCATGGTAGTCTGAAGCAGCAGCATGAACACCAGAAACAATTGGTTCACCGCTGGCCAGAACCATTATATCCTAACCTAAAGCTCTCATAGTAAATGCGGTATGACAAGTGCCGATAGAAGGGGAGTGCAAGCGAAGGGTCGTACGCCTAGCCTATATTTTTAAAAAAACATGCTAGGCTTTATCACTAATCTTAAATATGTCCCCCCCACCTAAATTTCATCACATCCCTAAAATATATAAATATATAATTCAATGTCCTTACATGATTAAATTTTCTACAATATGTCTTATCATTCAAATTAATGCCAACTACCCCTTCCTCTTTTCCTTTCTACGTGACTTGGGTATGGAAAATTTTTGTTGCATAACAAAGGACATAAAAAATGGTTTAATTGTTGTCACCTTGACTTTCCATGCTAGCACTTGGAAGGGTGAGTGGAGGTAGGTAGAAAAAGCATAAAAAATGCCATGTAAACCATGTATACTCCCAAGGAAATGAAGATGCCTAGGGCAGGGGTAGGTGCCATTTGAGTAAAGATCATAAACTATATTAAAAGACTTATCTCCCCACTTCAAGATTTGGTTCGACTAGTACTTTTTATTTTTACTTGTGGCAGGCTTAACTTTCAATATTTTATGTGACCAAGGGAATTCTCCAAGCCATGGTCACCTAGGTGGCCATCACCATTTAAGTCTCTTGCACGAGATGTTTCTATGCTGACTTTGTTGGTTCAGCTTTATACAAAAAAAGAATTATTTACTACAATAAACTTTCTCCATTCTAATTTACGAGGGAACATAGGGACTTCTAGGCTAGGCATTTGGGTGCCTAGGCTCTTTATTATATTTATTCTTATATTATTCTTTAAAAAAAAATTATGTCTAAGGTCATATCATGGTCTATTGACATTAGGACCTATGCTACCACATTTTAAAAGGGGTGGTTGCACAATTACTTAATTCTAATTTATCATGGTCAAGATAGTAATATTTTATTTAGGGTGCATTATTTTATTGGTCTGTAATAGCAAAGGCAACTAATTTATGTTGTTCATTCATTTTCTAGAGAATAGATATGCACCTGTAGGCTTTTATTTTCAAGTTGAGCTTGGTTGGTTTTTTGTTTCTTCCAAATTTATTTTCTATATGTATACTTATTTGAAGGTTAACACACTTGATCAATACTTAATAAATCTCATGGTTTATTCCATATTGGAATTTATTATAGGAAATAACAATTATCCTAATTACTTCTCAACTTAAATTGCAAATGCTTCTTTATGGAACACCATAACACCTGGATATAGATCTAAATCAAGATCACATCTTCATGATAACTCAGTTATAGACTACACTTGCTATGAAGCAGGATTTAACTCCAATATGTATCTATATTTATTATCCAAGAGAATTAAAATAACATTATCATTCCAATACCACTACATGATCTAATACTTCTAGTCATTTCTATCCTTCCATGATAATTAGAGTCATACTTGTAATCTAAATAAAAATGAAGAAACACATTAACTAAAGGAACCAAGATAACTTATCTCCTCACACACATGTTACATGTTTCCATTGATGATTCTTCCAATACATAAAAGGTGGTGATATTTCTTTAGTCAGCTAATACAATGGAAATGATACTCCCTAAACTTATATGTTCTTCCAAATCTTCTTGACAATGGGAAGCAACAAAGCTACTCTTACAATACATTTAAACACACACAAGGAAATGGAGGTTTACTCATAGCTTCAACTCAAAATACAACAAGAATGTTTTCAATTCCTATGCACATGGAAGACATTGAGAGCTCCAAGTTTTCAAGAATCATTTAATAAGGACCTATAGATAAGAGATAAAAATAATGAAATATGGAGGCTCATCTCCCAACCTAGGCCTCAAGGAGACCACCCCCGTGCTAGGGGAAACAAGGCTCAACTGGGATACATACAAACCATCATCACAACAACATGAACTATCAAGATCACACATTTTGCAAAACATTTACAACCCCATCCAAGGTTTGCACAATGATTCACCAATGGAATCATAAACATTGGGTGAAGGTGGGCTCACAATTAGGAGATTTGCCATATCTTATAAATTTTTTCACAACAATTTCCATGCCCTTTCAGGGCTTCAAAAATCAATTATTTTCATGCCTTTCGGGCTTTCACAAAACAATAATTTCATGCCCTTTTGGGGCTATTCACAACCATTCTCCCTTCATACTACCATCAACTACAACCACCTTGAAAAACCATACTTCATCAACCTTCTTACCACACCATCACTCTCCTTACTATCCATAAAAAATTATGATAGGCATATGGCATACAATGGAGACCATTCTCCAAGGTTCTCAACTATATCTCAAGCTCAACTAACCCCTTCACCCTAGGCTTGCTCTTCCCTCCCAAGGGTGAGTGAAGCCTTCACACCCATGTATAATTTCAACACTCAAACAACACAAGAAAATCCAAGAAGAAACCTCAAGAAAATTCATGAAACAACACACACACTTTCACAACACGACACAAAAACTCCAATGACAACACATGATCCTATAGCATTCTTACAATGTCTAACTTCAACTGCATGAAATGAAGAAACATGGCATGAAGCACTTACCTCCATCAAACTATGGCTTTGGAATGGTCAACCATATTTCTTCCTATTTTCCTTGGCTTCTAAGCTACTCCTCCATAACCATATGTGTCTCTACAATTAGAGAGTGGGTAAGCAACTACCTAGGTTAGCACAAGCTCCTTATAAAGACCTTCACTTTCCTCCTCACCTACCCCTCTTACTTTCTTGTATCTTCCACCAATAAGAACTTATCCAAGTGGCGTAGTGAGGTAAGAAGACATGTTACAATATGATTTTTGAATTGGCTTTGAAATGACTATTTTTGAGGGTCTCCTAGGTCCCCTAGACCAACTTATGTTTATATTTACACCCCCAACCCATACTATTACCATGTAACTTATTTTCACAACATTAACACTTGGGAATCATTTTAGGCTCTCTAAAGTTCCTATATCAACTTATAACTTGAATTTCCATCATGAAGGTGACTCTTCCTAACACTCTCCAAGGTGAATTAATTGATTTCATAATAAGGATTAGGCTTAGGTTAAGTGACTTCATGCTGAGGAATCCTATTTGACATATCATTTACACATAGACAACACAAGTGTCAAATGACACACACACACACATAAAAATACTTTACACATCACGATGACATGTCTTTACTTAATCATGCTCTCTGACTATAACACTCATACATAATCACATTACAAAATAAACACAATACAATGAGGTTTTAAATCTTCCAAAGATTCACCTTGGCTTTACTGTGTTCACATAAGATTGAACCTTGTTTCCCCCAATTATCTCCATGGTTCAAATTTCTTGCACACTCAACTTAAACATTAGTACCCTAATAGAATAATATACAAATAAATGAAAAATAAATCCAATGTCTCATAATATTCATTAACATATATGTTTAACTTCCTCTAATCATTTCTGTTCTAAATACTATAAAAAGAAGCATGCACTATCATATCCATTTAACTTTCGTCTAAATACACATATAATTAACTTTCATTTGAGTCATATTCAAAACATTGCAATATCAACATATGGGTATTAGCATAATGAATTATTGTTTCAAGTACTATCACCATTCTTATAATCATTAAATAGTCAAATCATATGAAATGGAGTGTGGTACACATGTCTTAAGTGAAAATCACTATTATGCAGATTTGTTAACTAGAATGTTTCCATCAAGTTAAACATACCGACATTCCTAGCAAAATCCCTTTATCACATTACAAGGGGTTTGTGAATAATTATCTAGGGTTAATTCCTCAATCCATTCACATGTTTTCAAAAGTGTGTCATCGTACTTTAAACACAAGTTTCACATGTAATCATATGTCTTATTTTCACTTTAACCTACATTCATTGTTATCCCCTAGAAGAGGAAATGTTAATCCATCTTCCCTAAGTTGGCTAGGGAACTGTTCTGTAAATCTTTGATCAATTCCTTAGATAGAACCTAGAGAGTTTCATTTTTCAAGTGATCTAGTTATTCCTTCTAAAGTTATTTAATGGTTATTACACTTATCATTACTAGAGTTCACTTAGGCTCTAATAGGATCTCATAAATAATTTCTAGTAACAAACATGTTCGTCATACTCTAATTATCTCCTAATCACATTCATTTTATGAAATCTAAAATAGGGTACTCGTGTGGGTCTTACACTATGACCCCTTTTGACACATCTAATGACAATATATGTCTGTAGTAGTCCTAGGACCCCTAGGGACATATTATAATCATTTATATGGGTCAAAAGGGATCATAGTGTTGGATACAATTGTTAATTGTGTATTGTTTTTGATGTTACACAAATGTCATATTAGCCATTAGACAGAGTCTACCAAGCTTAGATGGTTAGCAAAGAAATTTATAGTGACTACTGAGCATTCTTGTACATTACACAAAAATTTATCTCTTACCGAGCTCACTCGGTAAGCAAAGGAAAGTTAGCTTTTACCGAGCTCACTCGGTAAGCAAAAGAAAGTTAGCTTTTATCGAGCTCACTTGGTAAGTGAAGAAAAAATAGCTTTTACTGAGCTCACTTAGTAAACAAAGGAACGTCAGTATTTACCAAGTCAACTCGGTCTCCAAAGGAAGTTGAAAGGTTTGCAATGTTTACCAAGCTCCATTTGGTTAACACTGGGGAAACCATTCTAAGTAGTGGTCCTTAAAATCTTGAAGGATACGGATTTTAGTCTCCGAGATTAAACAAATGGATTAGCAAATAAAAGTGCTAGAGCTACAACTAATCCATAAATAGTTAAAGCTTCCATAAAAGCTAAACTTAGCAGTAAGGTACCTCGTATTTTACCCTCTGCCTCCGGTTGTCTCGCAATACCTTCAACAGCTTGTCCCGCAGTAGTGCCTTGACCAATGCTAGGTCCAATAGAAGCAAGGACTACGGATAATCCAGCAACAATAACGGAAGCAACAGAAATCAAAGGATTCATGGTAATCTCCTCTTAGATTAAATAATGGTCACTGAGCTGGGTCGGGTAGTGAAGAATTTTATTGTTCTAAAGAATTAAGTTTAATTGTGTTATGTAGCCAATTGATTTATGTTTTTCAGTTGATTGAGCCAACTTGATAATCTGTAAGGTATATATGAAAGGTCAAGTTGTGAATTCAAAAAAAGTAGAAGTGTGTGTATGCATAAAAGTGCAAATGTATGAATAAGAAAATATATGAGTGAATGTTGAGGAACAATTAGATATCCCTATCAAACTGCAAAGTTGCATTCGATCAGTGAGGATTTAGTGAAGTAGAACAGAGATCTATATTCAGCAAAGATAAGTTGCATATATTTCAGATCACTTCATTATTGCTTTCTAATCATTGTAACAGTGATTCAAAATCTCTTAACAGAGTTGGTTTGATAGCCATTTTGTAAATCCTCTAATAAGGTGACAATTCGGTTGAATTGTTTTAAAGACCTCTAACAAGGCCACTTCTAACAAGGTGATCAAATCCTCTAACAAGGTCACACCTAACAGTGTGTTTTGTAACCTTTAACAGGGTTGGCTCCTAAAAGGGCTCACTTCAGAAGAGTGAAATTTGGTAACTAGTTACTTGGTAGTTTTTCTCAAATTGGGTTTCCACGTTAAATCTGGTGTCTCTTATGTTCATGTTATTTCTTTATGCATGCATGTTATCATTTTAAATGCTAAATAAGTTATCAGAACATCTATAAAGTTTCAGATTGATTTGTGAGATTATCAGCAGCTATATTTTAAGTCATCTAAGTATTTATTGATTTATTTTTGTGGTAATTGATTCACCCCTCCCCTCTCAGTTACTCCATCTCTATTTCCAACAATTGGTATTAGAGCTTTTGGTGCTTGCAGGATAAGATTTCAAGGATCTAAGACAAAGATCAGGATGTCTTACAAAAGGGAAATCCCAAGACTTAACAGAAATAACTTCTCAGCATGGCAAGGACTGATGAGACTTCACCTAGCATCCATTGGTGATACAGGACTAAATGTTGGATACAATTGATAATTGCATGATTGTCTTTGATGTTACACAAATGTCATATCAGTCATCAGACAGAGTCTACCGAGCTCAGAAGGTAAGTACAGCTATTGACAGAGTTTACCGAGCTTGCAAGGTAAACAAAGGAAGTTCAGTGTTTACCGAGCTCACTCGGTAATCAAAGGATTTGTTGCCGAAAGATAGTTTTTTTCGAACTCACTCGGTAAACAAAAGATATGAGATAGGTTGTCAGTATTTACCGAGCTCACTCAGTCATTGAAGAAAAGTAGCAGACAGTGAAAAGTAGCAGACAGTATTTACCGAGCTAACTCGGTCATCAAAGAAAAGTAGCAGACAGTGAAAAGTAGCAGACAGTATTAACCGAGCTCACTCGGTCATCGAAGAAAAGTAGCAGACAATGTTAACCGAGCTCACTCGGTCATCAAAGGAAAGTCGGAGAAATCGGTGTTTACCGAGTTCACTCGGCGACTGAAGGATTTCACGAAATTCTCTGTATTAACCGAGCTTAGTCGGTTAACACAGGAATTATTTTCTGTGCAGTATTTATCGAGTTAAGTCGGCCAGCGAAGGATTTCTCGAAGGTTAAGTAATTAAAATTAATTACTTTATATAATATATGAAGCCGACTTATAGCACAATTATTTATAATTGTAACTTGTATTTGAGCCGACTTGATAATCTGAAAGGTATATATGAAGGATCAAGTTGCGAATTCAAGTATGAAGTATGAATGTGAAAAAGTGAGCAGATATGATTGAATATCTAATATGCGAATTATAAGGAAGGTCAGAGCAAGTTTTTGAAGGATCAGAGATGCAGAGTTGCATTAGATCAGAGAGGAACAGAACAGAGATCTATATCAGCAAAGATAAGTTGTATTTATTTCAGGTCACTCATTGTTACTTTCTAACAATTGTAACAGTGTTTTCAAATCTCTTAACAGAGTGGGTTTAACAGCCTTTTGCAAAATCCTCTAACAAGGTGGCAATTCAGTTGAATTGATCTAAAGACCTCTAGCAAGGCCACTCCTAGTAGGGTGATTAAATCCTCTAACAAGGTCGCACCTAACAGTGTGTTTTGTAACCTTTAACAAGGTTGGCTCCTAACAGGGCTCACTTCAGAAGAGTGAAAACCAGTAACTAGTTACATTGGTGGTTTTTCCCATATTGGGTTTCCACGTTAAATTTGGTGTCTCTTGTTTCTTGTGTTTTCAGTTTGATCATATGTGTATCAGCAATGAGTATTTCCTTTGATATCTTAAGGGACTTGTGGGAAAAGTTTTTGTAGTAACTGATTCACCCCTCCCCTCTCAGTTACTCCATTCTCATTTCCAACAATTGGTATCAGAGCTTATTGGTGCTTGCAGGAAAAGATTTCAAGGATCTAAGCCAAAGATCAAGATGTCTTACAAGAGAGAAATTCCAAGACTCAACAAAAATAACTTCTCTGCATGGCAAGGATTGATGAAACTTCATCTGGCTACTATTGGTGATACAGGACTGAAATATCTTGATGAAAAATACAAAGAACCTTCCGGCACATTATCTGTCAATGATATTGCTGAAAAGAAGACTCATAACAATATGATGATAGACATTGCATCTGCACTAAGCTATGAAGAATTTGATGATATCAAAGATTGCCAAACCGCTTTTGACATGTGGAACAAGCTGAAAGAAATCTATGGAGGAGATGACAATGTGAAAAGAGCAAAAGCAGAAAGTCTAAGAGGATAATTTGACCAAATAAGAATGAGAGAGGATGAAAACATTGCAAAATATGTTGATAGAATCAAAGCATGTGTCAGTGCAATCAGGGCATCTGGAGGTGATATCAAAGAAGAGACGGTTATAAGCAAAGTTCTCAGAACCTTGCTTCCCATCTATGCAATCAGAGTTTCTGCAATTCAAGAAAGAAGGTGTGAAGCAAATCATAATATCAATTTGGAGGCTATAGTTGGAAGACTAACCGCATTTGAACTAGACAATTTTGACAACTATGTTCCAGCTTCCAAAAACACTGAATCAGCATTTGAGGCCAAACTTTCATTCAAAGATAAAGGCAAAAAGAAATCAGAGTCAGAAAGTGATGATGAATCAGACCAAAGTTTAGACAGTGATCTTGAAGTAATTGAAGCTCTACTGGCAAAGAAATACTCCAGAGGCAGAGGAAAATATAAAGGTAAAGTTCCTCTAATCTGTTTTTCATGTGAAGAAATTGGTCATATTGCAGCTAGGTGCCCAAACAAGCAGAACAATGATGAAAAGAAGGGTCATAAATGGAATAGAAAGAAAGATTACAAATCATTCAAGAACAAAGGTAAGAAATCATGTTTCATGGCTGAAAATTCTAAGGATTCTGATAATAGTGAAGATGAAATTGTTTATATTGCTGTGAAAGATGATTCTGATAGTGATGAGGAAGATAAAATGGCTCTTATCTCTCATATAAGTATGAATGATACATGGATTATAGACAGTGGTTGCTCTCATCATATGACTGGTGATAAAACTAAGTTTGATCAGTTTGAAGATTATGATGGTGGCAGTGTAAGGTTTGGTAATAATGAACCTCGTTTCATAAAAGGAAGAGGAAGAATCTCTCTAACCAAAGAACTTATATGCAACAATGCCTATTGGGTTGAAGATCTTAAATATAACTTGCTAAGTGTGGCACAGTTACTCAATACTAGATTTAAGGTGGAATTCATGCATGGAAAGGCAAGACTGTTGAATGAGCAAGGAAAGCTGATAGGATCTGGCACACAACCTAAAGGTAACTTGTTCTACCTAGAACTTGGTGAATGCTCATGTTTTATTGCTCAAATTAAAAAAAGTTGGTTATGGCATAAGAGGTTGTGTCATGTCAATTTTGATAATCTAGTGAAGATAAGCAAATTCAAAAAGGTAAGAGGCATTCCTAATATAAAGAAACCTGAGGTCGGTTTATGCAAGAATTGTCAGATTGGAAAAATGGGAAAGACTAGTTTTAAAAGTAAAAGCCATCAGTCTGAAGATATATTAGAAATTGTGCATACTGATTTATGTGGACCCATTGGAATTGAAAGTTATACTGGAGAAAAGTTCTTCATTCTTTTTGTTGATGATTACTCAAGAATGATGACTGTTATGTATCTAAGGAATAAATCAGAAGCTTTTGAGAAATTCAAATGGTACTTGGCAAGAGAAGAAAAAGAAACAGGGAAAATATTGAAATGCTTAAGGTCAGATAGAGGAGGTGAATTCATTTCACATGAGTTCAATAACTTCTGCATTGAAAGAGGAATTAAAAGACAAGTTTCAGCACCAGGAACTCCAGAACAAAATGGGATAGCTGAAAGAAGAAATAGATCCATTATGGATTGTGCAAGGACCCTAATGATTGAAAAGAAAATTGCTATCAAATACTAGAAGGAAGCTATCAGCACTGCAGTTCATACCTTGAACCGAGTACAACTGAAAAAGGACTCATTCAAAACTCCCTATGAATTATGGTATGGCTACAAACCCAATGTAAGTTATCTGAAAGTATTTGGAAGCAAATGTTATATTCTGAAAGAATCTAGAAAAGGTAAATTTGATGTAAAAGGAGATGAAGGAATATTTCTAGGTTACTCTTGTAAAAGCAGAGCATATAGATGTTTAAATCTATCTACTCACAAGGTCATAGAAAGTGCACATGTGAAAGTTGATGAGTTTGCAGAGAAATCAGAAGAAAAAAGCAAGAAAGTTCCTGAAGACTATAGAAGATTTATTTACATTGAACCTGATACTATACCAAGTACTCCAGTTAATCAGGAATCCTCAACTCCCGAGTCATCAATGACCGAGTTGCAGGAAGTTCAAACCGAGACACAAGAAGTTTTTACCGAGCTAAAAGAATTCGAGTCACTTTCAGACTCTACCAAGAAAGTATCTACCGAGTCTGAATCTACCGAGTCTGAACAGAAAGAATATGAAGAACAAAGGGACAACAATGAAACTCATTCAAGAAGTAAAGAACCTGTGTTAGTTAAATATGTCAGAAGGCATCATGCTCCAGATCAGATCATTGGAGACAAATCTGAAGGAACTCTGACAAGAAGTAAGTTAAAAGGCACTTGTTTACTTGCTGATTTTGAACCCAGAAATATCAAAGATGCATTGGCAAATGATAGTTGGATTGAGGCTATGAATGAAGAAATAGAAAAGATAGAGAAAAACAAAACATGGACTCTTGTATCTAGACCCAAAGATAAGAATGTGATTGGAACAAAATGGGTATTCAGAAATAAACTAAATGAAGATGGCAAGGTATCAAGAAACAAAGCTAGACTAGTATGCAAAGGATATGCTCAAGAAGAAGGTATAGACTATGGAGAAACCTTTGCTCCTGTTGCAAGATTGGAAGGTGTAAGAACCTTACTTGCATATGCTGCTCACAAAGGATTCAAAGTTTATCAGATGGATGTCAAGTCAGCATTTCTCAATGGAATACTGGATGAAGAAGTTTACATTGAACAACCTGAAGGTTTTGTTGATCCAGATAAGAAGAACATGGTCTGCAAATTACACAAGGCGCTGTATGGTCTAAAACAAGCTCCTAGAGCATGGTATGAAAGATTGCATAACTATCTTATTCAGATTGGTTTTCAAAGGACTAATGATAACAGTAGCTTGTATATAAAAGAAGGTCCAGATAATAAGATTGTTTTGGCAGAAATATTTGTAGATGACACTATTTTCACAGGCAATGATGATCTATGCAAAGAATTTTTAGAACAAATGAACAAGGAGTTTGAGATGTCTATGTTTGGTGAGATTAAATTCTTTGTAGGTCTTCAAATCCAACAAAATAAGAATGGCATCTTCATCACACAGTCTAAATACATCAAGGAGATATTAAAAAATTTTGGTATGGAGGATTGTAAACCAGTTGGAACCCCTATGTGTACTGGATTGAAACTCACCAAGGAAGATGAATCCAAAGAAGTGGATCAAACACTGTATAGATCTATGATTGGAAAGTTGCAGTATGTAGTACATACTAGGCCAGATATTGCCCTTGCAGTCGGTATTGTAGCAAGATTTTCAGCAAAACCAAGAGAAACTCACATAATGGCAATCAAAAGAATAATGAGATATTTGAAAGGAACTGAAGATTATGGGCTATGGTATAAATTTGGAGGTAATTTGGATTTGAAAGTATTTACTGATGCTGATTGGGCAGGAAACCTTGATGACAGGAAAAGAACAAGTGGAGGAGCATTCTTTCTTGGAAAAAGATTAGTTTCTTGGACAAGCAAAAAGCAGAATTGTATATCCCAATCTACAGCAGAGGCAGAGTATGTTGCTGCAGCAGTAAATTGTTCAAATATTGTTTGGTTTAAGCAGTTATTGCAAGGAATGAGGATGGAAATCAAAGAACCAGTTGTTATGTTCTGTGACAATACTAGTGCAATCAATATATCAAAGAATCCAGTGATGCATTCTAAGACCAAGCATATTGCAATCAAATATCATTTTGTCAGAGAATTGGTACAAGACAAGGAAATCAGATTGGAATATGTCAATTCAAAGGAACAAATTGCTGACATATTCACAAAGCCACTACCTAAGGATGCATCCTTGTATCTCAGAGGTAAGTTAGGGGTTACACCCCTATCCGAAATTCACTAAAAACAAGTTTTAGTGATGCATCAACGCATACCAAAATGAAAATCTATCTGTTGATGCAGTCAAATCTGGAAGCGTTGCATATGAATCAGTACTAAAGGTACATTACAATTCATTTAAGTCCTATTTTCTTTGGCATTTGTTGTCAAAGAGGGAGAGATTTATTTTTTTACTGTCATATCTTTCTGAAATTTGTGTGAAAAAGAAAGTTCTTATGTAATTCCTTCACAGAGGGAGATTACTGAAAGAGGGAGAGTCTATCATCTTAGAGGGAGAATTGTTGTGATGACACATTGTGCTGATAAGGAATTGTTTTCAAATTTCATTCTGCTATGACATGTTGTGTTGCCATCAATGCCAAAGAGGGAGATTGTTGGATACAATTGATAATTGCATGATTGTCTTTGATGTTACACAAATGTCATATCAGTCATCAGACAGAGTCTACCGAGCTCAGAAGGTAAGTACAGCTGTTGACAGAGTTTACCGAGCTTGCAAGGTAAACAAAGGAAGTTCAGTGTTTACCGAGCTCACTCGGTAATCAAAGGATTTGTTGCCGAAAGACAGTGTTTTCCGAACTCACTCGGTAAACAAAGGATATGAGATAGGTTGTCAGTATTTATCGAGCTCACTCGGTCATCGAAGAAAAGTAGCAGACAGTGAAAAGTAGCAGACAGTATTTACCGAGCTAACTCGGTCATCGAAGAAAAGTAGCAGACAGTATTAACCGAGCTCACTCGGTCATCGAAGAAAAGTGGCAGACAGTGTTAACCGAGCTCACTCGGTCATCAAAGGAAAGTCGGAGAAATTAGTGTTTACCGAGTTCACTCGGCGACTGAAGGATTTCACAAAATTCTCTGTATTAACCGAGCTCAGTCGGTTAACACAGGAATTATTTTCTGTGCAGTATTTACCGAGTTAAGTCGGCCAGCGAAGGATTTCTTGAAGGTTAAGTAATTAAAATTAATTACTTTATATAATATATGAAGCCGACTTATAGCACAATTATTTATAATTGTAACTTGTATTTGAGCCGACTTGATAATCTGAAAGGTATATATGAAGGATCAAGTTGCGAATTCAAGTATGAAGTATGAATGTGAAAAAGCGAGCAGATATGATTGAATATCTAATATGCGAATTATAAGGAAGGTCAGAGCAAGTTTTTGAAAGATCAGAGATGTAGAGTTGCATTAGATCAGAGAGGAACAGAACAGAGATCTATATCAGCAAAGATAAGTTGTATTTATTTCAGGTCACTCATTGTTACTTTCTAACAATTGTAACAGTGTTTTCAAATCTCTTAACAAAGTGGGTTTAACAGCTTTTTGTAAAATCCTCTAACAAGGTGGCAATTCAGTTGAATTGATCTAAAGACCTCTAGCAAGGCCACTCCTAGCAGGGTGATTAAATCCTCTAACAAGGTCGCACCTAACAGTGTGTTTTGTAACCTTTAAAAAGGTTGGCTCCTAATAGGGCTCACTTCAGAAGAGTGAAAAACAGTAACTAGTTACATTGGTGGTTTTTCCCATATTGGGTTTCCACGTTAAATCTGGTGTCTCTTGTCTCTTGTTTCTTGTGTTTTCAGTTTGATCATATGTGTATCAGCAATGAGTATTTCCTTTGACATCTTAAGGGACTTGTGGGAAAAGTTTTTGTAGTAACTGATTTACCCCTCCCCTCTCAGTTACTCCATTCTCATTTCCAACACTAAAGTACCTTGATGAAAAACATGTAGAACTAGCTGGTACACTATTTGTCAATGATATTGTTGAAAAGAAGACTCGCAACATTATGATGATAGATATAGCATCTGCTCTGAGTTATGAAGAATTTGATGATATCAAGAACTGCAAATCTTCCTTTGAAATGTGGGAAAAGCTGAAAGAGATCTATGGAGGAGATGATAATGTTAGAAGAGCCAAAGAAGAAATTTTGAGAGGACAATTTGATCAAATGAGGATGAGAGAGGATGAAAACATTGCAAAATATGTTGAAAGAGTTAAAGCATGTGTCAGTGAAATCAAAGCTTTTGGAGGAGATATCAGTAAAGAGACAATTATAAGTAAAGTTTTCAAAACTCTACTTCCCATTTATGCAATCAGAGTTTCTACAATTCAGGAAAGAAGATGTGAAGCAAATCATAAGATAAATCTAGAGGCTATAGTTGGAAGATTGACTGCATTTGAACTGGACAACTTTGATAACTATATTCCAGCTCCCAAGAACATTAAATCAGCATTTGAAGCCAAACTTTCACTCAAGGAGAAAGGAAAAAAGAAATCTCAGTCAAAAAGTGAAGATGAATCAAACCAAAGTTTAGATAATGATCTTGAAGTAATTGAAGCCCTTCTAGCAAGGAAATATTCTAGAGGCAGAGGAAAATACAAAGGTAAAGTACCCCTAATCTATTTTTCATTTGAAGAAGTTGGTCATATTGTTGCTAGATGTGAAAAACAAGCAGAATAAAGATGAAAAGAAAGATAAAAAATGGAATGGCAAGAAAGATTTCAAATCATTCAAGGACAAAGGTAAGAAAACATGTTTTATGGCTAAAGATTCTAATGATTCTAATGATGAAGAAGAAGATGAGATTGTCTATATTGCTGTGAAAAATGAATCTGATAATGATGAAGAAATGGCACTCATTTCTTATATGAGAAAAAATGATACATGGATCATAGATAGTGGTTGTTCTCATTACATGACTGGTGACAAAAATAAGTTTGAATACTTTGAAGACTATGATGGTGGCAGTGTAAGATTTGGTAACAATGAACCTTGTTGTATAAAAGGAAGAGGAAGAATCCCTCTAACCAAAGAACTTATATGTGATAATGCCTATTGGCTAGAAGGACTAAATAATAATCTGCTAAGTGTGGTACAACTACTCAATAATGGAATCAAAGTAGAATTCATGCATGGTAAAACAAGACTGTTGGATAGGAAAGGAAAGTTGATTGGATCAGGTACTCAAACTAAAGGTAACTTGTTCTATCTTGAACTAGGTGAATGCTCATGTTTCATTGCTCAAGTTGAAGAAAGTTGGTTATGGCATAAAAAGTTATGTCATGTAAACTTTGATAATCTGGTAAAGATAAGAAAATTTAGGAAAGTAAAAGGCATTCCCAACATAAAGAAACCTGAGGTTGGTCTATGCAAAAATTGTCAAATTGGAAAGATGGGAAAGACTAGTTTTAAAAGTAAAAACTATCAGTCTAAAGACATATTAGAAATTATGCATACTGATTTATGTCGACCCATTGAAATTGAAAGCTATACTAGAGAAAAGTTCTTCATTCTTTTTGTTGATGATTACTCAAGAATGATGGCAGTCATGTATCTAAGAAATAAGTTATAAGCAGTTGAAAAGTTCAAATGGTATTTGACCAGAGTAGAAAAGGAAATAGGGAAAAGATTAAAATTCTTGAGGTTAGACAGAGGTGGAGAATTCATTTCACGTGAATTCAATAACTTTTGCATTGAAAGAGGAATCAAAAAATAGGTATCATCCCCTGGAACACCCTAGGAAAATGGATTAGCTGAAAGAAGAAATAGATCCATCATGGATTGTGCAAGAACTTTAATGATTGAAAAGAGCATTTCTATTAAATACTGGAAGGAAGCAATCAACACTACAGTCTATACCTTGAAACAAGTACAAATGAAGAAAGACTCATTTAAAAACCCCTATGAGTTATGGTATGGCTATAAACCTAATGTAAGTTATCTTAAAGTATTTGGAAGTAAATGTTACATTTTGAAAGAATCTAGAAAAAGAAAATTTGATGTAAAAGGTGATGAAGGTATAATCTTTGGATACTCATGCACAAGTAAGGCATATAGATGTTTGAACTTGTCTACTCACAAAGTCATAGAAAGTGCACACGTGAAAGTTGATGAGTTTGCAGAAAGAACTTAAGAAGAAAGCAAAAAGGAACTAGAAGATTATAAAAGATTTGTCTTCAGTGAACTTGATACAGTACCAGTTACATCAGAGAATCAGGAAACTTCTACTCCCGAGTCATTTATAATCGAGTTACAGGAAGTTCAAATCGAGCCACAACAAACCGAGTTAAATTTAGTATCTATCGAGCAAGTATTTATTGAGCAAACATCTACCAAGAAAATATCTACCAAGCCAGAATAGATAGAGCTTGAAGTTGAAATGCAAAAAGATAATAATGAAATCCATTCAAAAGGCAAGGAACCTATATTAGCTAAGTATGTCAAGAGACATCATTCAACTAATCAGATCATTGGAGATAAATCTGAAGGAACCATGACAAGAAATAAGCTGAAAGGTACTTTTTTACTTGCTAATTTTGAACCTAAAAATATCAAAGATGCATTGGAAAATGATAGCTGGATTGAAGCTATGAATGAAAAAATAAAGAAAATAGAGAAAAACCAAACTTGGACTCTTGTACCCAAACCCAAAGACAAAAATGTGATTGGAACTAAGTGGGTATTCAGAAACAAGTTGGATGAAGATGGTAAGGTATCAAGAAACAAAGATAGACTAGTATGCAAAGGATATGCTCAAGAAGAAGGAATAGACGATGGAGAAATTTTTGCTCCTGTTGCAAGATTGGGAGTTAGAACCTTACTAGCATATGCTGCTCACAAGGGATTCAAAGTTTATCAGATGGATGTCAAATCAGCATTCCTCAATGGTATATTGGATGAAGAGGTTTACATTGAACAACCTAAAGGTTTTGTTAATCTAGATAAGAAGAACATGGTCTGCAAATTACACAAGGCATTGTACAGTCTAAAACAAGCCCCTAGAGTATGGTATGAAAGATTACATAAATATCTTATTCAGATTGGTTTTCAAAGAACTAATGATAACAGTAGCTTGTATATTAAAGAAGGACCAGATAATAAGATTGTCTTGGCAGAAATATTTGTAGATGATACTGTTTTCACAGGGAATGATGATCTATGCAAAGAATTCTCAGAAAAAATGAACAAGGAATTTGAAATGTCTATGTTTGGTGAGATCAAATTCTTTATTGGTCTTCAAATTTAACAAAATAAAAATAGTATCTACATTACTCAATCAAAGTACATCAAGGAGATATTGAAATTTTTTTGAATGGAAGATTGTAAACTAGTTGGGACTCCTATGTGTACTGGATCAAAACTTACTAGGGAAGATGAATCAAAAGATGTAGATCAAACATTGTATAGATCTATGATTGGAAAGTTGCAGTATGTAGTTCATACTAGACAAGATATTGCCCTTGTAGTTGGTATTGTAGCAAGATTTTTAGAAAAATCAAGAGAAAACCACTTGATGGCAATCAAAAGAATAATGAGATATTTGAAAGGAACTGAAGAGTATGGTTTATGGTATAAGTTTTGAGAAAATTTGGATTTGAAAGTATTTACTGATGCTGATTGGGTAGAAAACCTTGATGACAGAAAAAGTACAAGTGGAGGTGCATTCTTTCTTGGAAAAAGGTTGGTTTCTTGGACAAGAAAAAAGTAGAATTGTACATCTCAATCAACAGCAAAGGCAGAGTATGTTGTTGCAGCAGTAAATTGTTCTAACATTATTTGGTTTAAACAGTTGTTGGAAGGCATGAAGATGGAAATCAAAGAACCAGTTGTTATATTCTGTGATAATACAAGTGCAATCAACATATCTAAGAATCTAGTGATGCATTCCAAAACCAAGCATATTGCAATAAAATATCATTTTGTCAGAGAATTGGTGCAAGATAAGGAGATTAGATTGGAATATATTCATACAAAGGACCAAATTGCTGACATATTCACAAAACCATTACCTAAGGATGCATTCTTGTATCTAAGAGGTAAGTTAGGGGTCACTCCCCTATCTGAAGTTCACTAAAATAAAGTTTTGGTGATGCATCAACTCATACTAGATTGAAGATCTATCAGTTGATGCACCATAATCAGGAAACATTGCATATGAATCAGTATTAAAGGTACACTGAAATTCATTTGAGTTTGAGTTGTCTTTGGCATGTGTTGTCAAAGAGGGAGAGTTTATTACTGTCATATCTCTCTAAAATTTTTTCATCTCTCTGAAATTTGTTCAAAAGAAATTTCTATGCAATTTCTTCATAGAAGGAGATTACTGTAAGAGGGAGAGTTTTCTATCTTAGAGGGAGAATTGTTATATTGACATGTTGTGTTGCCATATAAGTGAAAGAATTGTTTTCAAATTTCATTTCTGCTATTACATGTTGTGTTGTCATCAATGCCAAAGAGGGAGATTATTGGATACAATTGTTAATTGTGTATTGTCTTTGATGTTACACAAATGTCATATAAGCCATCAGACAGAGTCTACCGAGCTCAGATGGTTAGCAAAGCAATTTATAGTGACTACCGAGCATTCTTGTACATTACACAAAAATTTAACTTTTACTGAGCTCACTTGGTAAGCAAAGGAAAGTTAACTTTTACCAAGCTCACTCAATAAGAAAAGGAAAGTTAGCTTTTACCTAGCTCACTCGTTAAGCGAAGAAAAATTAGCTTTTATCGAGCTCACTCGATAAACAAAGGAAGGTCAGTATTTATCGAGTTAACTCAGTCTTCGAATGAAGTTGCAAGGTTTTTTGTGTTTACCAAGCTCCATTTGGTTAACACTAGGAAAACCATTCTGAGCAGTGGTCTAATGCCCCACCCAGAGATCCTTGGAAAAAAGGATTCAAATCAAGCCAAGATATTTTTTTTTTACAAGTATGAATGCAGAAGACAACATCATACAGGGATCACAAAGATCACAACGGAAGACTTCAATACAATCCTGGCCACCAACGAATCTCCGAATGCCACTACCAAACTGAAACACCCAAACAAAAGCTAACAACCACCACAACAAGATGAGGGCACAAGAAAAGACCACTCATCAACAAAACACCAAGCTAGGGTAAAATGCAGAATCCCAAAATTTGGCTAAGCTTGAAATCTTGAAGCCCTAAAAATTGGCTGTGTCTAGATTTCTGAAGACCTAAACTTTCCTAGAATCCATTACTTATCTTCGAGAGGTCTAAAACCTATCTCAAATAATTTTTCGCATATATTGAAATATATATTAAGTATACATCAACTTATACTTAAATGATATATTTTAAACCCCAAGAGACTAAAATAGAAACACGAAAACTCGATTTCAAGAGAAACTAATAGAATTCAAAATGCAACAGCATAGGGTCGAAGAATGCCCAAAAGGGTATCCAAAACCACTCTTGAAAAGATCAGATCATGAAGAAAAGTGCTCACTAATGGCATGCGCAATTTTATCACAAAAACCGTGCGACACTTTTTACTAAGGGAGGGTGATACTTCTCCTTAAGGTGTGCGACACTCTTCTAGTGTCATACAACATTTCTCAAGAAGGCATGTTATACTTTTCAGCATCATATGACATTTCTCAAGAAGGCGTGCGACACTCTTCCAGTGTCGTACAACATTTCTCAAGAAGGTGTGCGATACTTTACAGTGTCATACGACATTGTTTGCATGGGTGTGCGATACTTTTTAAAGTGTCACACCATGCTAAATAAATGTCGCTCATAGAAACATGAAAACACTCTCAGAAGAAAAAAGGACTAAAAATAGAGCAAAGAACCTCCACACCAAGGAGTACCGGATCCACAAAGGCTCAAGGAATGAACACTCAAGTGCAAGAACAACACAAAAAGGAGAACATCTATCCATCTAAACTACAGTAGCAAAGAACACACTAAAATAAACATCGTAGTGAACTGAACAACCAAACTAAGTACATGGTTCCTCCCAACCATCAATAGCATCATAAGACCATCATGGATCCTAGCCATCCCCCGTACGTAACATCCCAATCCACTGACCAAATCGTCGGTACTATCATAATAGGGACGTCACTACTAAAAACATGCAACAATACCAGCATAAGAAAATCTAACATGCTAATGATAATGCACAAGATAATCCTACAGTACATAACATCACCTATCACATGCTAAACAACAATAAGCAACAGATACACTAATACAACAATTCACAACATCTAATCATATGCTAAACATCATAATAAGGGAATGCTCAAATAAAACAACATCATCTAAACATGATATACAAGCATCCCAATGAAAGCATAAATCACAAGAAAGCATACTCTAGAACCCGAAGTACCAAGTGAAGACATCCAGCAATAGTCACACTAGGACAAAAGATCATCTCTGTACACTGATCCCTAGCAGTGGTGAAGGTAGATATGCCTCCCAACCACGTAGAACCCATAGCTCCACACCCACCATGCTGATGGAGATAATGATCCAATCAAAAACACAAAAAAATACAACATCCATGGCTAACACTCACGCCAGACAGTATGATGGCTGAACCAAGAACCTAAGACAATGCAAGGAGTAAAGGTCCTAGTCAGAAACTCAATAGGCTACTTTGTAGGAGCTGACATCTTGCAGAGTCGCTTGGCATCAAAAAGCCCAAGCTCAAATTGTGTGTCCTCAAACTTAAACAGGTGCTCACACATTGTGTCCTCGAACTTAATCAGGTTCTCACACATTTAACTTATCTTAAGTTTTATTAACACACATTTTATTTAGTTATCACTTGCTTAAAAATTCTTATCCTCTGTCAACTTCCAGTGCCATGAACACTGAGCTGCGAGATAGAAGCCCCCTCCAGATGCTACCCTACCCTACCCATGCTCATCCTAAAACAAGTGCCCATGGGCATGCATACTCCCATCCCAACCCCAATGATCATAACTTTTGGCAAATTCACGAAAGATCGGGCCTCGCAAGTCACCCAACAAATGTATGCGCACGTACTCATGTGTGGCACACCGCCATCATGAAGATCATAACACAGGGACAGGAATTAGAACACAATGCAAAGAAAACACCCAACTTAAAGCAACACGAGAAGGACAAATTCTACATGAATCCCAAAGCCAATAAAATCATACATCATGAAATCACTCAACCGGCCTCAATCTGAGAGAATGGATTCTACACAAATCCCAATGATGTAACAAGACCAAACATTATGAACTCACTCAACTGGCCTCAATTTGAGAGTATGGATTCTACACAAATCCTAGCATTCACAAAACAAAATTAAAGGTCCAAAAGAAACCATAATAGGTAACAAATCACTCAACCGAACACAAAGTCAGGAGTACGAGTGTGACATGCATCCCAATGCAAAAAAAGGTGCAATAGTGGTCTGACTGATATCCAAACGGATCATCTAGGGCCATGACCCACATTGTGCCAAGAAAACTCGAGAAAACAAGGCAGCACGCAAAACGAGGTAAAAACCTCAAAAATTTGGAAAACTTCAAAATTAAAACCCATTTTGCCTTCGGGTTCAAAAATTCCAAAAATCTAAAAATCAATAGAATCGAACACCATATGCAAAAACGGCCAACATAAGGGCATAAAATTCCAAACCCTCATCCAAAAAAATAGGGAAATGTTCATACCTACCCAACCAAGTAGAACTATCATACAGAAACTGAGGGGAACACTAGTTCTCAGCCTCCAAACAAATGGCTACCAAAAATAGAAGCAGAAATGAAGCATAAACAATAAAACAAGAAAGCCCTACCTCACAACCAAAAGGGCAAAATGGAAATCTAAACCATAAAATAAATATCCCATAGAAGTAGCTGAAAATTACGGCAATCCAAGGTTTCTCTGAGCATTTAAAAGACTACCTCCAGAACGAAGTGTAATCCTTAAGGATCTAGACAGAACGTCTAGATACCTAAAATTGATAAGCATTTAAAAGGCTTCTTCATAATGAAGTTTAACCTTTAAGGATCCAAATACAACACCTGGATACCCGAGAGTGATAAAGCATTTAGAAGACTATCTCCAGAACAGAGCTTAATCTTCAAGGATCCAGATAGAACACCTAGATACTTAGAATCAAAAGCATTTAGAAGATTATCTCCAGCATGAAGCTTAACCTTCAAGGATCTAGATAGAACACCTAGATACCTAAGATTGATAAAAGATAAAAAGGTCCAATCATAAGCCATAGAATCATCCCCAGAACAAGGCTTGATCCTCAGGAGTCGGGGTTTAGACTATCCCAATACCTGTCCATCAAACTCTGAGAAGAGTTGTTATAAGATTGATTAGTTGGTCAAAAGATAGGATAGAGAGAAAAGATGCCAAATAGAAAGGAACAAGATGCCCCAAGTGATTAGATGCCCCAAGTGATAGATGGAAAAGATGCTAGATAAAAGGGAACAAGATGCCCTGAGCATTAAGTATTCAATGATGTAATCATCCTACCCCCTCCGGAGCGAAATCAAAAGATGACACACCAGAAATATGATTTGAAGTAGTATATTATGTCAGCAGAATCTAGAAGAGATCAGAATGATCTAAAGATTGGGTTGATTTGAAATGATTGCGAAGTCCCAAAAAAATTGAGTTTGACCAAAAGTTGACTAAATTCAACCATAGTTGACTTAAGTTGACTATTTTCAAAATGAATTTTGAAAATATGGAGAATGTAAAATTGAAAGGATTCCAAGAATCATAAAGTATCAGAAAGATTTGGGCTGCACAAGCATTCGATCACGTCGGTCCCCAAAATTTTAAAATATATTTTTAAGGCTCTTAGGTGTGTCAAATTTTGAATTTGATCCTGAAAATGGATCCAGAATGGTCCAATTAGCCAGGGGTGAGATTTTTGCGCAAATACGAGCACTTTGAAAAATTTGGTCAACACCTATATAAGGGCTCGAAGGGTCATTTTCAATTCATTTATGCTTTTGTCTTGTAGTGATTTTGAGCTCTGATAGAGACATGGCAGTGAACATGAGATATCATCATTTTGAGTGCTTCAGACGAGATAGCTAGCCAACAGACTATGGACCACCGGTGAGTCATTGATTTCCCATCTTTGTACTTTCATTTTCACACATTTTGAGTTCATTTATGCACGTTCTTAGCATGTTTTAGGTTTGTGAAATCTTTCTTCACATGAGATTGATCTCTTCTCACGCAAAGATCTTCTTTCTTTGCATGAAGAAACAGGATATTTTAGTTTCGCGTGAAAGTGGAGATTCTTCGTGTGAAGCAATTTGTGTTTCACACGAGAACCTCTTTTCTCATGCGAGAAGATCTATCTTCGCGCGAGGAGATCTTTTTTTGCGTAAAGGCTAGATTCTTCGCACAAAGAAAGAACTATTTCATGTGAGATTTCACGAATCTCGTGCAAAATTTTGTGACAATTTTGTGATTTCGCATTTAGAAATTGCATTTTATTTCATTTTGATGCGTCGGTTTGACTTGATACTGATCATTTGTTTGTCATTTTTTTTGTTGTGCATGCAGGAGGTCTTTGGAGACATGTCATTCAAATCTCATTATCCACCGTATGGAGAGTTATTGTGGAGTTTGGATGATGTAGATCAGGCACACATTGCTCGATTGGGTTTGACTTCATTATGCCAGATTCCAGCCATGATGGTGAATCACGACCTTCTCACTGCATTGGTAGAGTGTTTCCATTCAGAGATGAACACATTTCATTTGTTGATGGGTGAGATGATGATTACCCTGAAGGATATATGGAGGATACTGAGGATCCCATTTCATAGTGCTTGAGTCATCTATGATATAATGCCTTGATTAGGGACAGAGGTAATTTCCATTGTATTCGGGAGAGAGCTACCGAGAGGTAGAGCCATCAACTAGGATGAGTTGATGCATACCTATGGACCGACACACAGGTTGGCATCCATGCTGGGTATTTTCTTGAGCTACTTCCTATGTCCTGATAGGGGATAGCATGGATTGTACTGTGGATGGGGTGTCATGCTCCGTAGGATGGTTGAGGCACCTGAGATCTTTGGGTGGGGTCAATGCATGTTGGCCCATCTTTTTCATGAGGTGTATGAGGTCATCTTCCATGAGAGGAAGACCATGGCAGCAGGTGTTTATGTTCTATAGATCTAGGCTTGGGAGGATCTCCCTGTATGTAGGCTGATTTTTGAGGATTCTCGAGAGCCCATGGAGCCCTACATCTGCAGATATCAAGGGCATATTACCCAACCCCACCTGGGTAAGACTGAGCACTAGCCGACTCATCTCGATGACCTAGTGTCTGTTATATGGTGACCCTAGAGAGAGATAGAGGATTGGGATGATGCCTCAAGAGAGCTACCCTGGATGTTTAGTTCTCCACTACTGGTAGTCAGGAAGACATCAGTCATAGAGAGATTCATGATCTCATGAGTGTGGCGGCAGTATGGTTGACCACGGGACATTTTAGCTGAGTATTGTGCCTATGCCAGGGTGCAAAGGGATATTGAGTGGGGATGGCCTCCATGGATGGATCCAAGATGATGCATGATAGATATCCATAGTTTGGCTGTTGTTTAGTGGGACTACCTACTAGAGGTAGTAGATGCAGGGATGATGCCTACATATCAGGCATTTTTGATGAGCCATCCATTCCCATGCTTCACAGATACACTAGGGATGGCAAGGTAGGTACAGGGGTAGGGACAGGTGCCCCAGTAGTAGCAAGCACAGCCATAGGTGCCACCACAGGTCCAGCACTGGGTACAATAGATACCTATTCCTCCACGTCAGATGGGATCAAACCCAGGTGCTGGGGGTAGTGGGGCAGGACATAGTTAGCAGAGGAGGCAGAGGACAAAGGAGCAAGCCCCTCAGCAAGAGATCCCACAGAAGTAGGTGTCTCTATAGCCACAAGTACCTCCACCAGAGATGGTTGATGAGGATATGCTGGATCTACCAGCAAGTGGGGTACAAGATGCGGTATGGTGGTATCGAGAGTGGGTTCATGTAGCCTCCCAACAGTTGGGAGAGTTGCAGATTGCATTGGCAGTTAGGGATACACAGCTAGTAGAGTGATAGCGAGAGATTGATCATCAAAGAGAGTGCATAGAGACTATAGAGTAGAGGCTGGAGCTAGCACAGGATGAGATGCGCTTCTAGTCTTCTCAGACTACATATTATTATGCTACATACACCAGTGATGTACCTGATGAGAAATTGCAGGTGCAGCAATTCTCGCAGTATGCATGAGAGTCTAGAGGTGCACGACCTCAGTATGCCACCACCACCTTGGCCACCTGCTGCCCCTACTCCTCCTGCTCCTCCTGGAGGTGAGGGTGCGGGATAGAGTTAGATGCTCTGTGCCTGATTTTTTATTTTGATCTCTTACTATGTATCAATTGGTGTGCCAGCACTGCATGTATAATTGTTGATCGATTGCGCTCGAGTAGCACCCATTTTTGTCCTGACCCATTCTTTGATATATATATATATATATATATATATATATATATATATATATATATATATATATATATATATACACACAAGATTTTGAGTCGAGTATTCCTGTGTACATGTCATTGTCTATTTTTTGTTTTTCTTTGATGTACATGAGATGTATGTTGTACTTAGATAGAACGCATATGTATGAACTGACATCTGACATAGTATTGCGTGTTTTTATTTGACAATCGCAGGTATTCTATTGAGGAGCGTGAATTGACGAATCAAACACTTGTGCAACAGTTGAAGAATCTGATGCATGTGGAGTATGAACAGAGTTACCATCGAATTGTGTGCTAATGCAAATGGAGTATGTAATGCAAGACTTATGTTAAATGCAACCCTAGGTCTGGTTACCAATCCTCGATAATTTATCATCATTGGATATAAAATAAGGCTCATATGTTATACAATTCCCACTAACATTGCAATCATGAAAATATGAATATAACATACGTTATTGGGATGTCGGGATTAAATGTAAGCATTCGAGGCACAAAAAGCCAAAATGACCAGAAATTTGTCCCTTTTAATGTAGTAAGTTAACATAAGCATCAAAGCATGATTTCTAGGATGACCTGAATGTTGCTTGCATGATAGGCACACCAAACACATGGGAGATTCTTCTTATGCTAAGTATTCAGTATTCATTCTATCTACAACAAACCTTATGTTTGTAACCTAAGACAGAAATGTGCTAGATATACTCGCAGTGACCCGTATGTTCACTTAATAGGATGAGTATCAGTATGTACTATAGCATGAAGAGTTCACTCCAACAAACAAGAAGAAGAACCAATGTCATTGACGTATCTATATAAAAAGAGTCGAGGTACACATAGCTATCCAATACAAGATGGAGGCTCTTATAGTGGACACCCCTCTTTTGGAATAGATAAACTTTTTAGAACTAAACCGCAAACAAAAAGCAAAGAAAAAGATCATGTCCCCAGTCATTACTTCGCTAGTCGAAGATGACATCATCAAGTTTCTCGAGGAGATATGATAAAGAAAAACAAAGAAAACAAAGAAAATGATCAACATATCCAAACAAGTATATCATTTTTTTTGAGTTCAATGTTTTTGGGATTGATGTCAAGTGTCAATGTCTAGAACATGTAAGAAAGAAATCTCTTCAGTAGGGTGACATCAGTAGGCAGATGCAGTCAAAATGACTGGTGACTGAGGTCAAAGAGGAATCTTCACAATGAAGAACCTAAGAAGGACTAAGCAACAGTAGATAGACATAGCCAGGATGACTGGTGACTGACGCAAAATAGATCTTCCATAAAGGAATCTTGAGACATGACCTGAGCAACAGTAGGAAGACACAGCTGAAACAACTAGTGACCATTGTGAAAGAGATTCTATGAGGAGAATCTTGAAAAGAGTGACACTAGTGACAGTAGGAAAATGCAGTCAGAATCACTGGTGACTGTCACGAAGGAGATTCTATGAGGAGAATCTTGAAAAGAGTGACACTGGCGACAGTAGGCAGATGTAGTCAAAACGACTAGTGACTGTCACAAAGGAGATTCTATGAGGAGAATCTCAAAAAGAGTGACACTGGCGACACTAGGCAGACACAGTCAGAATGACTGGTGACTGTCACGAAGGAGATTCTATGAGGAGAATCTCAAAAATAGTGACACTAAGGGAGAATGCCCCTGAGCTGTGACAAGACTCAATCCATGGATACATGAGCAGGAAGTAGGAAGGCAAAAGAATGAAAGCGACTGTATAGAATAGCAGAAAGATGCACTACAAGATGGAGCATTGAGAACAAGAGGTGCCTGTTTACCAGGTTTTCACCTTCGTGGTAAGTTTTTCTTTTTCTTCTACCATGATGCCTGTTTCCAAGTTTTCACCAATGACACTTTTCTTTTTTTCTTTTTTTCTTTTTTCTTTTTTTTTTTTTGGTATTTTTGAGATTTTTCAATTTTTTTGGTGTTGCGAAGGTGCCTATTGCTAGGTTTTCACTTGGGTAACAATTTTTTTTAGGACTTTTTTAGATTTTTAGATTTTTTTCAAGACATTTAGATATGTACAGAGAGCTTGCTGAGATTGAATCAATTGTAAAACCGCTTCAAGTGGAGAGTGTTCATAGGCTCTTTAAGCACTTTTCCTTTGGTTGTGAAAAGTTGATAGGCGCCAGATCCATATACTACAATAATGATGTAAGGACCTAGCCAATTTGGTTCAAACTTTCCCTTTTGCATTCGTTGTTGTTGATTCTTAGGATTCTCTCTCAGGACGAGATCACCCAGCTGGAAGTCACATGGCCTAATTCTCCTATTGTAGCTTTGTGCTATTCTTTGTTGATATGCTCATAGATGATCACAGGCCACTTCTCATTGTTCATTCAGCAACACAAGCTCTTGAAGCTGAGCTATCCTATAGTCATCATTAGTGATAAGACCTTTCATAGAGATTCTCAAGGTAGGAATCTAGACCTCTATCGAAAGCACATCATTCGCCCCATATACCAATGCAAAAGGAGTCATGCCCGTTGGAGTTCTAATGCTTGTTCTATATGCCCACAGGGCTAGATTGATCTAGAGATGCCAGTCTCTCCCTGACTTACTGACTGTGCGATGAAGAATTTTGAGGATCGCCTTATTGGATGCCTCAACTTGGCCATTACCCTAGGGGTAATAAATGGAAGACCAATGTTGTGTGATCTTGAATTTCTTGCATAGTTCCTTAAGATCTTTATTTTTGAACTGTCCTCCATTGTCAGTAATGATTGAGGATAGTATACCATATCTACAGATGATGTAGTTTGTGATAAAAGTTGCTACAATTTTTCCATCAACAATTGTGAGAGGGACTACCTCTACCCATTTCGTGAAATAATCTGTAGTGGTGATAATGAACTTATGTCCATTAGAAGAGGTTGGGTGAATTTGCCCCACCAATTCAAAGGCCCATTGTTGAAATGGCCATGTTGTAGTAGAGGGAATTAGCTCTCTGGCTGGAGCGTGAATGAGGTTCCTGTGTAGCTGACACTGTTTGTAGGACCTAGCATATTTAACAACTTCTTGCTCTATTTTAGGCCAGTAGTATCTAGCATGAAGGAGTTTGTGAGCTAGTGTTAGGCCATTGGAATGAGATCCGCAAATGCCTTCATGAACATCAATTAGTGCACGTTTGTACTCCTTCGAGTTCTAAACACCTAAGGAGTGTTCCATTGAGACCTCTGCTATACAAATCATCAGCAATAATGACATAATGTGAATCATTATGGATTAGGTAACGTTTCTCATTCTAGGTTAGACCTTCCAGAATGGTTTGATTATGAAGGTAGGAATAGATGTGATGGTAGCGAGATGATTCTTGTCCTATAATAGAATAGATCATCTTGGAATTAGGTGTGTCATAGGCTGGGTAGTGTAACGCTTCCACCAAAAACTCATGTCATAGATCATTTTTTGGCATTTGTAGAAGGGAGGCCAGAGTGGCCATGGTGTTAGCCACTTTATTATCTGCACGTGGAACTTGTTGGAAGGTGATGTGTGCAAAATATTTTGGCAAGTCATCAACCATGCATTTATAAGGAATTAGTTTTTCATCCTTTGTTTGATACACATCATTTACTTGGTTGATGACAAGCTGAGAGTCACCAAAGATATCCAACTGATCTACTCTACATTCAGCTACAATTTTCATACCATTGATCAAACCTTCATATTCAGCAATGTTATTTGTACAAGGAAATAGAATCTTGTACGATATGGGCAATGAGTATCTCTGTGGTGTGATGAAAAGTAATCCAACACCTGATCCTTGTTGTATGAAGGATCCATCGAAGAACATAACCCATGTATGATGAGTGAGTGTTAGAATTGACTCATCTAAAAAATCAATGTTTATTGGTAGAAGACTCTGTATGGGTGCCTCGACTAGCTGGTTTGTAATTGCTTGTCCCTTTATAGCTTTGTGTTCAACATATTAGATGTCAAACTCACTTAGTATCATGACCCATTTATCCAATCTTCCTGTGAGAGCTGCCTTACTAAGCAAATACTTTAATGGATCTATTTTAGCCACAAGCCATGTAGTGTGGGCAAGCATGTAGTGTCTCAACTTTTGGGAAGCAAAGACAACTACCAAGAAAGCTTTCTCAATAATGCTTTAATTTTTCTCATAAGAGACCAAAGTTCGGCTCAAGTAATAAATAGCTCTTTTTTGTTATCATTATCTTCCTAGGCCAACATGATTCCCAAAGATGTTTCAGTAGCTGAAATGTATAAAAGCAAAGGCTTCCCATGCATAGGAGGCATCAGAATTGGTGGATTGACAAGATATTGTTTAATCTGTGTTAATCTTTGCTCACAATCCTGGCTCCAATTGAATTTCACACCCTTATGTAAGGTCTTTGTAAAGGTTTGTGATTTATCTGCCAACTGTGAAATAAATCTACGTAGTCCTCTCATCCGACTGATGTTTTGAGGTGGAGGCTTGTCCATTATTGCTTTTAATTTTATTGGATCTACTTCAATTCCCTTTGTAGAAACAATATATCCTAATAGTTTTCCTGATGTGACACCAAATGCACACTTCTTAGGATTGAGCCGAAGACTAAAATTTTCCATACGATCTAGGATTGGTCCCAAATCATGCAAATGAGTATTGCATTTAGCACTTTTGACCAAGGTATCATCAACATAGTCCTCCATAGTTCTATGCATCATGTCATGGAAAATTGTAGTAACAACCCGCTGATACATAGCTCCAGCATTCTTTAAACAAAATGGCATCACATTCCAACAAAAGGTTCCCCATGCACATGTGAAAGCTATTTTCTCTTGATCTTCTGGCACAATTTTTATCTAATTGTATCCAGAAAAACCATCCATAAGTGAGTACATCTCATAGCCAGCCGTCATGTCCACAATCATATCAATATTAGGGAGCGAAGAGTCTTCTTTAGGACATGCCAAGTTAAGATCATGGAAATCTATACAAACTCTGATAGACTTATCATGCATGGACACAGTGACAATATTAGATAGCCCTTGAGCATAATTAATTGCATGGATGAAACCAGCCTTCAGAAGTTTCTACAATTCAGCTTTGACTAGCAATGCAACATGAGGATGCATTTTTCGAAGCTTCTGTTTAACTAGTTTGATGCCTGGTGCTATGGACAAGTGATGCATGATAAGATCAGGATCCAATCTTGGCATGTCAGAATATGTCCAGGAAAAATTTATTTTCTTCTCCTTGAAAATGGAAATGAATTGTTCCTTTTCTTCAGTTGACAATGACTGAGCCAGATGTATCACATGAGGATGTTCTTCTGTGCCCATGTTAATCGGCTGTGTTGGCTCTATTAACACTGATGATCTCTCCTAAAAGTGATTGGGAAGGACATCAAATATCTCATCCACGAGCACCTCAGAGAGGTTTTCACCCTTGGATATGACTTTTGTTTTTACTTTTTTTGGATCCGACACTACCACAATGTGGTTTTCACCATCGGACCTCTTGCATTTTTTCCTTTTAATTATGTGACTGAGATATTTGATGTCAGTCTTAGTCATGTTGACGCTCTACTCATTGGTGGAAGATGTTACAGGTTTGATAGCGTTTAGGTAACAGGCAAGAGCATAGTCATTCTGGAACATGGAGACTTCGTTAGATGCATTGGGGTTCCAATCTATAAGCTTAGGATGTGTGAGTGAGAGATTAGTGGCTGGTTCAATTACATTCATAGTATAGTCATTAAATGTGTGGACTAGCAATTTGAGACCTACAGTGACCTCACCCATAGGTGTATTCAAACATCTCAGAGTACGAACATTAATAATTGATGACTCTAGGACACTAGTTGGATCAAACCGTTGTGACCTGTCCCTAGACATTTCACTCACTTTGATTTGATTTTCATAGACATGCACTTGGTCAATGTCTTTATCAGTAGTTGCTTCTGAAAGATTTTCAAATTCATATTCATGAAAATCGATGCTACATGGTGAGAGACTATAGAACTCCCCAAAAGTGATAGGGACATACTCTCCTTCAGCCTTTGGATTCTTACACAAATACTCAATATGGCATGACTGACTAGATTCTCCCTTTTCTGAATGATATTTGAGTTGCTCAGCATTGTCCTCAGAAGAATCACTAGTATCATCCACAGTGCTAAAACATGGCACAAAGTCATCTGGCCCAGTAAAGAATTTAGCAAGATCATAAGGAATAGGATGAGGGTAAGAATCCTCATCATCAGATTCTTCCTCTCGAGTACTTGACTCAGATTGTGACTCATTTTCAGATGAACTCTCAGGTATAGGTATGAATTTATTGGATCCCAAATGGAAAGGGACCTTCTTAAACCCTAGGCCTATTGTGTCAGTGTTGCTTCGAGCTGTTGCTTTGATAGGATCTATTAAACCATTGTTATTGTACCCAATAGGGTCGGTTCCCTTGTAGCCAAAATGCTTCATAAGTTTAAGACCAGGTCCATACTTGTTAGGAGTGATTTCTCGAGCTTGTTCTATTAGGTCTATTGGAGACTCTTCTTTGTAAAGCCATGCAACAATGGCTCTATTTTCACTTTCATCTTCTAAGGGAATTGTAGCTTTGACAAAAGAGCCATTAAACTTGGTCTGAGGTATCAACACGAATGGCTTTTTTGCTACTGAGGGTCTCCCAAAATGTCGAGGGGACTCTAGAATAGATGTTAATGACAACACTAGTTCCATGTGGTACTCTCCCATACCGGTTTCTTTCAATTTAAATGACTACTCAATTTGTTTCAGCTTATTGTTGTGACAATCAGTGGACTCACGGTTAGCAGGGATGAAAGAATCAACAGCTTTGAGCATATTGCAAGTGTAGCTAGTACTAGCAGGAATAGTAACTTTGGAGCCATGAAATGGAAATTTAATGCATTGGTGGTATGTGGATGGCACAGCGTGCATCTCATGTATCCATGGTCATCCCAATAGAATGTTGTAGGCTAAGGGAATGTCAAGTACCTGACAGGTGACATCCCTTTCAACAGGACCAACGCAAATTGGTAATGTCACCAGACCTAGTGACTTTTGTTCTACTTCATCGTACGCTTTAATAGTGATCTTTCGTCAAGGATCAACAAAGTCCTTAGAATAATCCAATTGTCTAAGTAGAGCAACAAAAACAATGTTTAGGCCAGTGCCATTGTCAATGAGTACTCGACTAACATGTGCTTGGTGGATCATAACCTCAATGTGTAGAGACTGATTGTGTGGGTGATTCAGTGAGTTGTCATCCTCCTCGGAGAAGGTCATAAGATGAGGTGAAGTCAGGTGACCTACCATGGATTGAAATCACTCAAGATCAAGATCTTGAGGAACGTTTGCCTCAGTGAGGGCTTTGTCCAAAATTTTCCTATGGGCAGGTGAGATTTTAGGCAGCTCAAATATGGAAATTTGAGCATTGGTTCGTTTCAACTGATCTAGAACACTATAACTGGTTGTAGTCAAGTTCGTCATGTGTTTTGCACCTTTATCGGATGGAACAGCAAGGGCTTTTTCCTTGTGTTGTTGGGTATTTGAAATAGGAGTTGTAGGGCCTTTGAGCACCAACTTTACATGAGAGCGAGTAACAACATTAGCACAATGCTATGAAGATGCATTATCCATGTTATTGGAAGTAGGGCCTCTCAAGACAATTGGTGTCTTGGGTTTATCATTATCTTGCTTGCCCTTTATGGTAATAACGTCGCAGTATTCAGAATCTATAGGTTCAACCATGTGAATGACATTGTCATCATTGGAATATGTATAGTTGACCTTATTGTAGGGTTTTGGTTTCAAAGTCTCTCCTTTTTCATAGGCTTGGAAAGGTTCTTTAAACGCCTTGTGGTCCGAGTTTTTGTTATGTCCATCTACCACAAGTTCACCAGCATGAATCATGTCCTGGACTTTATGACATAAGTTTATACAGTTGCTGGTTTTATGTCCCTTGTTTTGCTGATACTCACAAAATGAGGTCTCATTCCACCATGGTGGGCATGGTTGTGGATCATAGGGATGAGGGTTATCCATTTGTGAGATAAGCTTGTGTTGTAGCAATGTTTTGTAAACCACATCCAAAGGTTCTCATGAAGGTGTATACTCTCATTTGGGTCATGCTACCCATGAGTTTCTCGGTTTGTTCCTAGATGTCTTATTGTCAGGAGGAGGCTTCTCAACACTTTTGGCCACTTTGAAGCAATCTATGAGATTAAATGCTGCTTTAGCAGGTTTTGGTGTGACATTATCAACAACCCCATCATGTACAATTTCTCGGTTCTTGTTGACATGTTTGTTTTTATCCCTGTTGGAAGTGGAACCTTGTTTTGAGTCTCTCTGAATAGTGAGCTCACCTTTCTTGACCATAAATTCTTCAATATGGATAGCCTATGTAATCATGTCTTCAAAGATACGTGGACCTTTTAGTTGGACTCTATACCTGAAATCAGGTAAGAGGTTATCAGTGAAAATGTCGAGCTTCTCCATTTTTGGGATTATATGGGAGTACTTAGTATAAAGTTGTCTCCATCGTTGGAGGAAAGTGAGAAAAGGCTCACTGACCTTCTATTTAAGGTTGCATAGATCTTAGATATTTATAGGATGTTGAATGTTAAGAGAATATTGCTGAACAAATGAATTAGCAATTTCGTCAAATGTCTTGATACCAGGAGGTAAATGTGAGAACCACTCCAAAGCCTGACCACCTAGGCTTCTAGGGAATAAATGCATGAGGTACATTTGATTATGTATAAACTCCATAGACAAAGCACCAAATTCTCACAAGTGATCTTAGGGATCAGTAGTATCAAAGTACTTATCATATTTGGGTAGTTCTACGCCTCTTGGGAAAGGCGACATGTTTATACTTTTTTCAAATGGAAATGAACAAAGAGCATCCGATGTGTATGTCTTTTTGGGTTTCTCTTTCTTATGCATCATCTGAGCCAATTGGTCTTGCATAATTTTTAGTTGTTTTTGGAGTTTAGTAGTCTCAGTTTCTTCTTCACGTGTGATAATGGTCTCTACATTGAAATGTGTGGGCAATTTAGCTCCCTCTTGGGCAAGTTTGAGAAAGTACTTTTCTTTCTCTTTGTTGAGTAGGATTCCCATGACCTTCTAAAATTTTTTGTCTCTTCCACATTTTTCTATGTGTTCAGGAAGGATTTCCACCTCTTCTTGTTCTTCATCAATGTCATCTTCTTTCTCTTTCTCCTTGTCATCCCTAGGTTGTTCTTGATATCGACTATGACTACCCCATTCAGGTTCATGATTAGTCATTATAGGAATTTGTTCAGTTTTTGTATGTTGTGTTTCAAAAGGGTCTGCGGAGAAAGGATCATACATTGTGTTTGAGAATGCAAGACTCCCACCTATCTCAGTATAAACTTGAGATGACCTTGCAGGTGAGGAAGACCATGAAGACGCCTCACTAGCCAAACTGGATATAGATTGCATAGCAAAAGGTAAGCTACCTCTACTGTGATTATGACCACTAGCATGACCACATCTAATGTTATTAGGATAAAACACGTTGCCGCTTCTGGTTGTGACAGTCATAGGCAAGGACAAGAAGCTAGAACCTAGACAAGGACTATACTAAGACTGAGTCTCAAAAAGGACAAGATAGTAGCAAGAATGTTGTTCACTAAGGCACAAATGGTCTGATTTAAAGGCTAGAAAACTAGAGATTATGACCACTATGGCACAAAGTATGATAAGCATTAAGACGAGGACCAATATTATGTATGAGACAAGACTAGTCAAGGTATAAGACACAAGTTTTCAGTTAAGCGAAGTGTCACTATTTCAGGACTATTTGCAAACAGAGAGCGATAAATGGATGCAGAAAAGGACAGCGTGGAGGCCATAGATAGCTAGAATAGACCCAAATTGTTAATGCTGATACAAAGTCTCATGCAAAAAACTTTTACGACCGGCATGACAAATTTTTACGGGCCGCGTGAAGATGTTTCTTTCTCGCGTGAAGATCAGTAATAATTTTTAATTTTGCACGAGAATGTTTACCAGTTCATGCAAAGATAAACAATAGAAATTTAATTTCGCGCAAGGACAAAATGGCTTCATGTGAGAGCCAAATGATTTTGCATGAGAGCCAAATGATTTCACATGAGATCAAAATGATTTCGTGCGAAAGGACGAAACAATTTCACAACAGCAACTGATTTTGACAAAAAAAATTGATCGTTCCAATAACCAGGTAGATAAACAGGCACGTAGAACAACAAGCAAGTGATTTCAAGTATGTCTGAAAACAACGAGCAAGGGCAAAAGCAACCTTGCGCATGAACAATCAAGTGACTTAGTTTGTGCTAATCCCTAAGAGAGCTATTTGTGTACATTTTCAAAGAGTTTTGCAATCATTGCACACATTCCTAGAAAATAAAGGTTGGCTTCTCTAAGGTATTTAGTAATGGTTTGACTCTGCAACTTTTATGACTCACAGGGGTGACCTCCAATCTCGGCCTACCGAGGTTTTGACCCAGTCTGAGAACTTAATCTTCAAGAGCTGCTTGGGAGATCTGACAACCCACAATGAACCATACCCATGGAGATTTCTTCCACAAGGACATTTATATAGCAGTTGTCACTACCATGGCAAAAATGGCTATTATCACTTGAGGTTCTGTCAATGCAGTTTTCCTTGTAGAGGGATTTTTTACTATGGTTAACCCTCTCTAAAGGTGACCGACTCACAATAGTATATCACAAGGGGAATTAGCTTCCAAATTCAAGGTTTTGACACCTTTTCACCTTTAGCCCAATCAAAACAAGCAGATTAATCCGACATGCTAGACTAAGATTATCTCTTAAAGATCTATGATATCATCTTCATGTGATCTATCAACCTCTCCGGAGAAAGGATGCCTTAATCAACAAGTCAAAGATTCATCTATCTACGAGATGCTCAAAGTATCCTCCCCACCCATAAGGAATCCATCTTAGAGAGGAGTTTCACTAGGAATCCACTCCCTCAAGATCCACGAATAGTGTTCATGGGGGCTTAATTACTATGTGTGTACAGATGTTAATTCCTTAAAACAAATCTATCTAAAAGTAATCAAAAAGCACAAGTTGGTACACTTAACGCTTTAACTAATGTGAGGTGAGTCCAAAGATGTGGAACATTTAACCCCTCACACAAGCTAAAACAAGTCCACAACTCAAAAATTAGTGAGTTCTAGAAAGCACAAAAGGGTTGCCTTGTGGAGCCTTTAATGCTTATGTCCTGTAGACCCCTCCCCTATTTAATGTGGTGCTGAGCTTGCAACCATAGAGTGGAACGAGGGGCCGACAAATTAGCGAGTCCAATAACCCAAGATAGCTAATTAGATTTATCACTAAAGACTAAGCCTGCTAAATGAAACTAATAGAGATCACAACCTAGTATCAAATTATGCACGTGTTGTAAAATGATAACATGAAATAAAATACACACACAAGCTTGACACAAGAGATGTTCATTTTAGCTCTAAATGAAGTGTTATCAGTCAAAAAGAATTACCTGGTAATCCTCGCAACGCGCTTAGTAGATTTTTACCTATTTTTGGCAACTTTAGCATGCTTTTCCCATTGTCTCGCAAATCGCTATTATGTTGTTCCAAAAAATTAGAAAACACAAAAACACTAGAAACCACGAACAGTCAGCAGAAAAACCCAAAAACATGAAAATCAATCAAAAAATTTGCCTCTTTCAATAGAGTTTCGCACGAAATTCTTGACAGTCCGCGCGAAGAAGTTTTACAGCCTGCACGAAATCAAATTCGACTCGCGTGAAATTAAATTCAGCTCACGCAAAGAAACAGGTCTCACGCAAATTTTTGCGCACCAGAGAACTTTCTCATGTGATGCGAAAAGAATCTTCGCGCGAAGATTCTTGATTCTCGCGCAAAAATGAATAGTTTCGCGCAAAGATTCTCAAATTTGTACAGAATAGTACAGACAAAGAACAAAAAATGATTGAAAAAAAATAGAATGAGGCCAAAAATTTTGATTTTAGAGCCCCACGGTGGGCGCCAAAAATGTATATGTGAAAATGTGGCCTATGCTAACACACACACTTCAACACAGTCATTGCATGTGAATTCATCTCGAAATGAACATTGGATTGTTCATCTGAAAATTGACCTGCAAAGCGACCTGTTGCCTTCTATCTAAAGGGATTTTGCCTATTAATATCCTCAGAATCAAGGTGTAGGCAACCAGACCCTCTAAGAATGAAGGATTCGACAATGAAATTAAGCTAAGAATGAGTATGCAGATTAATCTAAAATGAAAGATGCAATGTAATCTAAGAACAAATAAAGAAAACTAGATTAAGCATATGCATGATTAAACTAAAATGAGATTAAACTAAGAATGAGAATGTATGCAAGAAATGTAAGCAAATGTGAGTATGAATTCTAGCAACAATTCGATGCAAATTCTCCAAAATTCATCCTCCCAAAATGAAGAGATGAGGGTATCTTAAATAGACTTTCCTAGAATCCATCAACGGTTGAGATCGATTCAGATCAATGGTCAAGATTGAAGATGAGGTTCAATCATAAAGGGAGATTCCCAAATTAAAGGGAGTTAACAGATTTGATTTTGAGTAAAATAAGGAGTTAAACTATTTTAATTTGAGTAGAAAAAGGAGTTAATTGATTTAACTCATTTTTTATCAATAGTGAACTAGAAATTTCTCTTTTTGAACTGAAGAGAGATTTTGTTGAGATATTTAATTTAATAAAATGAGATATGCTCTCATAATTACTTTTTCTATTTAATTAAATAATCTTTAATTAATTAGAGACGCTTTTCTTATTTAATTAAATAACTTCATTTAATTAATTAGGAATGGCTTCCCATTTAATTAAATAACTTTGTTTAATTAATTAAAAGTAAGTACTCCATTTAATTAAATAATTTCATTTAATTAATTAGAAATACTTTTCTCATTTAATTAAATAATTACATTTAATTAATTAAGATAGGTGTATTTATTAAATTAAATAAATTTAATTTCCATAGTACATTAGCCTTAGGATATAATTTAATTTAATTAAAGTATAAATACTTAATAATTAAATTAAATATTAATCAAGTAGGTTTAATGCGACTAATATGAGTATGTACTATAAGAATTAAATAAGAAATATGATGAATGCAGATTAAGATTTTTCTACATTTGAAAATTAAGTCAAGTAGCGAATAGCAAAATGAGAATTTCCTATTAGAATAGGGCTTTGGGATTGATCAGAAATAGACCAGAATTGGTTGAGATGGCAATGAGCCAATTTTGGAGTATTACACTAGTTAAACCCCGAATCGACCCAAATGAAAATAGGTTATTCCTATAAATAAGAATTCATCTATGGAAAAGCTGCCAGAAATTAAAATAAATCAATTAATATGCCCGAATACCCAAAAACACATAAATCTCCTTAAACAACTTTTGCAATAATGTGAACCTCTAAATGCACAAGCACGCTTACTAGTCTAATCACATAATGCAATGAGTTCGGATTTAGTAATCATGGAAAGGTTTAAATTAAACATTTTAATAAAGGATAGGTTGACCATACAAGGATGACATTGGTAAAATATGAAAGGCTGAATCACTAACTCCATGTGCTATTGCCAGGGATATAAATCCTACACACTAAACAACACGATCAAGTGCAATTGCATATAATAACATAGCCAAAACAATAAATGCATTGAATCACCTAATTTAGCCATTTAATTAATTATATTAAAATAATCTATTTACATCACTCACGTTCACATAAAGCATAACAACGTATGAATGAAGTAAATAACCATAGCATTAAATCCATCACATAACATAATCAGAGGTATGTCCAAATATCAGATAACCAGATATCATCATAAAACACACTGTCATCTCAAAATGGCATCATCATGCAATATGATTAATTGAACAACATAGTAGTCTAATATCTATGATACTGGAATCAAAGAGTAACATTTGACCCTTAGGTCATCTCAAATGTAAAACATCACATAAGAACAAATATCTCTTAGATCAAAATAAAACAAGGTAAATGTCTGTAGAACATAACCAAATAATCCAACAAGAACAATCCATTCTAATTACTTAAGCATTTAATAATGATTGATTACTCTACATTAAAAAGGCATTTAAAACACATAAGAAAACACAGTCATAAACATGACTAACCACTGCTACAGGAACCTAGTCCAGTGTAGCATGGTAAAAGAACATAGTGCAATCTCTGCACACATCTCAGGGTAATCATGAAACAACCTCATGATACCACATCGATCCTGGTAACCATTGGAACAAACCTCAGTGAACCAAAAATCACATCATAATCTCAAAGATCAGTCAAAAGCATAATCAACGCAACTGATAAAGAAACATAAATCCAAAAATCTCAACGGTGTAGACCACTTAGGGTCACAATCATGATCCATCACAACAAAAGATTAGCAAGGGTGCATCCATTAGGACGACTTACAAAAGTCAAATGGGAGAGGCACTACAAGTGGTCATCGAGCTAGGTTAGGCAGTGAAGAATTTTTTTGTTCTAAAGAATTAAGTTTAATTATTTTATGTAGCCGACTGATTTATGTTTTTCAGTTGATTGAGCCTACTTGACAATCTATAAGGTATATATGAAAGGTCAAGTTTTGAATTCAAAAAAAGTAGAAGTGTGTGGATGCATAAAAGTGTGAATGTATGAATAAGCAAATATATGAGCAAATGTTGAGGAAGAATTAGATATCCCTATGAAGTTGCAAAGTTGCATTCGATCAGTGAGGATTTAGTGAAGTAGAATAGAGATATGTATTCAGCAAAGATAAGTTGCATATATTTCAGATCACTTCATTGTTGCTTTCTAATCATTGTAACAATGATTCAAAATCTCTTAATAGAGTCGGTTTGACAACCATTTTTTAAATCCTCTAACAAGGTGACAATTCAGTTGAATTTTTTTAAAGACCTCTGACAAGGCTGCTTCTAACAAGGTGATCAAATCCTCTAACAGGGTCACACCTAACAATGTGTTTTGTAACCTTTAACAGGGTTGGATCCTAATAGGGCTCACTTCAGAAGAGTGAAAATTAGTAACTAGTTACTTGGTGGTTTTTTCCAAATTGGGTTTCCACGTTAAATCTAGTGTCTCTTGTGTTCATGTTATTTATTTATGCATGCATTTTATCACTTTAAATGCTAAATAAGTTATTAGAACATCTATCAAGTTTCATATTTATTTGTGAGATTGTCAGCAGCTATATTTAAAGTCATTTAAGGATCTGTGAATTTATTTTTGTGGTAACTGATTCACCCCTCCCCTCTCAGTTACTCCATCTCTATTTTCAACACATAAGATAACCCATGACACCTTTTGACACATTTGATTATTATAAAATATGTATGTAGGGATCCAAGGACCCCTAAGGACATATTATAATCATTTATATGGATTGAAAGGGGTCATAGGATAACTTATGAACCCTTTCAATAGTATTCATTACAACATATGTCTCTAAAGGTCCCAAGACCCCTAGGGACATATTATAATTATTTATATGGGTTTAAAGGAGTCATAGGATAACCTATGACCCCTTTCAACATATTTCATTACAACATATCTCTCTAGCAGTCCTAAGACCACTAGGGATATATTCTAATCATTTATATGGATCGAAAGGGGTGACAGGATAACCAATGACTCCTTTTGACATATTTCATTATAACATATGTCTCTAGGGGTCCTTGGACCCTTATGAACATATTATAATCATTTATATGGGTCCAAAGGGGTCATAGGATAACCTATGATCCCTTTCAACACATTTCATGACAAGATATGTCTCTAGGTGTCTTATGACTCATAAGGACATATTATAATCATTTATATGGGTCCAAAGGGGTAGGACCACATATGTTCCTAGGGGTCTTAGGACTCATAGGGACATATATTATGTGTTTGAATGAGTTGAATGTGATTACAAAGTTCCCTATGACCCCTTCTAACTCATTAAATAAGAAAATACATCATAGGGGTCCTAGGATTATATATTATGTGTACGAATGAGTATGTTATGATAGAGTATCTTATGACCCCTAAGCATACTTCATGACATCAAATGGGTTAAAAAGGGTTATAGGATATTGGAAGGCCTTTTTGAGTCATTAGATCGCATCATTTATGTGGTTAGGGTTCCTAGGAACCATAAGCACACATATTGTGATTGAATGGGTTAAAAGGGGTCAAAAGGTACCTTATGAACCTTTTTGATCCTTTGGAACCATTATATGTATGGTTATGGGTCCTAAAGAAATTAAAAAACATATTAGGTATCCTAAAAATAGGTTATACTATGATAAAAGAATTTTTAAAAATTAAAATTAAAAAATTAAATATTAAAAAATAGAAATCAGGTGTCCAATTTGAGAATGGGTATCCAATTTAGGAATAGATACTTGATTTGGGAACTAGTATCCAATTAGGCTTGGTTTTTCTTTGGATCCAAACCCTCCATGGTCAACACCAAAAACATCCCAAAATCATGTTTTTGGTCTATTGTTGTGTGTTTCTAACTTCAATGATGTAGCTGATGACTTTTTCTTCATCCAAATTCAATGAAATGAAAAGGGTTTCTTAAGAATGTTCTCAACTTTCTATTGATATAATGTCTATCAAATTATTAGTTAAGTAATTATTACTTATTTTCTAATGTAGTTAGCTACAAAGTTCTAATTGACATACTAATTGAAAAATAACTATAACTTTCAAACCATAATAGATTTGTGAAATCCAAAAGATGTGTCACATTCTATGCTTTGACTAGTATAAGAGAAAAAATTTTAATTTTGAATTTTTTTGAACTAGTTAATGTGGTTAGACATTTGATTTTTTTAATTCTGAAAAAAATATAGTAGAAAATTCATAATTAATTATTTATTTGGAATAAAAATTCTCAAAATTATGTGTCACATCTAGGCATGAGTCTACTTTTTACATCGATAATTATATTAGAAAATATTATCATTTGATTTTAATTATGTTGGTCAGACATACAACTACTTTTTATTTTTTTCCTGAAATTTTTGTAGTACTACATTACAATCCAAACTTTTAACCAATCAAATAATCTTTTCTTTAGATAAGGTCTGGTAGTTTAGAAACTAGATTCAATTTCCTCTAGATTATTTTCTTACAAATTTTTGACATAAAGTCCAAAACCACTTTAAAATAATGTGCCAAGTTGACATAACCTTTATTTGTTGGTTTTTTGCTGCCACTTAAGGCTGTAGTTTGATTGATCATGACTCTACACATTCCTTATCATCTTGTTAAGGATTTATAAAGAGTTATTAAGCTAACTCTGTTAAGATATTTTAGATCGTTGCTACAATGGCTAGAAAGTAACAATAAGATGACCTGATTTCTAATGCAACTAATTTTTTTATTATAGATCTCAATTCTAGCTTTAATATTTGATCATTGCTAATCAAATGTTTGTTTGCAGCTCCATAAGGATATTTTGCCAATATTTCAAATTCAATTCCTCATGGCATCTTTAAATCTTCTATTTTCTTGCACACACTTTCAATCCTCAACTTGATGTTATATTTATATCTTACACATTGTCAATTTAGCTTGAGTACAACTTAGAATACTTAATATTCATCTCCTTAGTCAGCTAGAACCAACAAACAAATCAATTGAACTCAAAATGTCAAAACAAGAAAATCCTTTGTTAGCCAATCATGTTCGGTAGACACTAACCAAAATAGATTTTCCTTTTTTTATCAAGTGATCTTGATTAAAACTGTTTCTGATGCCAACTTGTTTTGCCTCCCGAGTGATCTAAGGAGATGGTGTCCTCTATGAATTCTCTTTGGTAACCAAGTGAGCTTGTTTAACACTTATTATCTTCCAACTTTCCTTTATCTTTCAAGTGAACATAGTAGAAACTAACTTCTTAACTTGGCATACACAAGAATGCTTGACAGATATAGGGAACTATCTTCATCACTTGAGTAAGCTTTGCAGACACTGACTGCTCAATGTATGACAATTTTTGTAACATTGAAGACAATATACAATTGGTCAATTATTTTCAACAATCTCCCTCTTTAACATTGATGGAAATGAAATATGTCATATTATAATGAAAATTTAGAGCAAGAATAAATTAAGGAGCATATCCTTAGTTTCATTCTAATTCTCATCCATGAAAACTCCCTCTATCAGTGTAAACTCTCTCTACCTTCAGTTTTCTCCCTCTATCAAAACTCTTTCTTCAACATCTTCTTCTGATAAAAAACTCCCCCTTTATGATATTAGACCAATTTTATCTTCTCTCTTTAAACAAAATTTTTGTGAAATGTGTATTTCCCCTTTTTATAAGATTTTCTATTATATGAAAAAAAACTCTTCCTCTTTGACAGCTCTTTCCAAAGACAATATACAATTGATCAATTATTTTTAACAAAATCATTGGTTGATCTCTTATCTACAAGTCTAATTTTCTAGTTGAATTTCCTTGAATTATAATGATCACTTGACTATGATAGATAATAATTTTATGTCCTTTACATGGCTTGCAGCCTTCTTTAATTCACACTTCTACTTATTATATTCTCTTCACACATATTAATTAGATATGATACAATGTATTACATATATACCAATCTAAATTACAACTTATTGGAGTGGGCTACAATACCAATTTCATCATAATTCACAAAGTCAACCCAACTACTGTAATTTGGGTTCTAAAGAAAAACTTGACAATATTTTGATAGATGAAAATAACTATAAACACTTGACAATCTTTGGCACTTAGTTGAACTCGAAGCTTGGTCCATACTAATCACTTCCAAGTAGGTTGAACTTAGTCAAGACTATGTCACTTGGTGAACTCTAAGAAACTTAGAAGCAACTAGATAACTCGGTTGACACTACATGATTTAGTCAACACTAGATCCACTTTGTTAACCTTGTGAGCTTAATAGACACTTTTGGACTTGGTTAACACTACATAACTTAGTTAACACTATGATCTTGTTTACTTCAACTGATTGGCTTGGTAGTCTCTGCTATGTTTAGTTTGCACTAAATTTTATCTCTAAAGCTTGTTAAGCACTATGTAGCTCGAGAAACACTACAAAATGACTCAAGTGCTCAGTAGATACTATATTCTAACTATTGATCTTGAGAACAATTGAATCACATGGATAAAATTGCAAACTAAATAATAATCTCAGTAGAAACTATAAAGCTCGGCAACAATGTAACCAATTAACTAAGTGTTGAATCACTAATAGAAAAAATGACCTTTATGTCAACATCATATCCCTAGTATTATCACAGTAGATTACAATAGGTTCAATTATTTCCTCTTTCATTCCTTTGAGTAACTGTGTAATCCGTACAATATTTGTATAATACACTAGAGCGGCCACATATTCAACTTCAACAATAGATTATGAGATATAATTTTGTTTCTTACTGATTCATGAAACTAATCTCTTTCCTAAAAAGAATTCTCCATCACTTTTCCTTTTTCTATCATCAATATTTCCATCCCAATCAACATCAATATAGGCTATTAATTCAAAATTTTCATTCTTCTTATAGTATAACCATAGTTTATGTCCCTTTCAGATATCTCATTATCCTTTTGATAGCCATTAAATGATTCTCCATAGAATTTGTAGAAAACCTTGTACCAATCCCAACAACTAATGCAATATCAACTCTATTATGAACTACATATTGCAATTTACCAATCACAAACCTATACCAAAAATTTTAAATATTTCTTTCACATATTTAGACTAAGTGATGTAAATAGAAAATTTCATTTGATACACTTGTAAGCCAATGAAAACTTTAATCTCTGTAAATATGGACATCTCAAATTCTTTCATCATTTGATCAACAAATGTCTTGCATAATGAATTTTGTCCTCCAAATATGGTATCATAAAAAATAAATTTAGCTAGTAAAATACCTTTACCACCTTTAGTCTTCAAGTATAGGTTGTTGTTGTCATCAGCTCTCTCAAAACCATTCTTCACAAGACAAGCATGAAGTTTATCATACCACGCTCTAAGTGCTTTCTTTAAACCATATAAAGCTTTGTGTAGTCTATGTATGATGTTCTTGATGTTTGAATCAAAAAATTGTTCAAGTTTTCCAATATAAACCTCTTCTTCTAATATACCATTTAGACATTTAGATTTCACATCCATCTAATAAACTTTGAAACCTTTTTATGTGGAGTAAGAAAGTAGAGTTCTTACTCCTTCCAATATAGCAATAGGGAAAAATGTTTCTCCATAGTCAATTCCTTATTCTTGAGCATACCCTTGCAAACTAATCTTTCCTTATTTCTTATGACTTCACCATTCTAATCCAATTTGTTTCTATATACCTACTTAGTTCCAATAGCATTCATGTTCTTTGGTCTTAGTACAAGTGGCCAAGTTTTGTTCTTTTCAATTTGATCAATATTTTCTCTCATAGCTTGACTCCAGTTATCATTATCTAATGAATCCTTCACTTACTTTAGCTCATGCATTCTCAACATACATGTATCACTTCTTAGCTTGTTTCATGTTATAGGTCTAGCCTCTTTATCTCCAATAATTTTTTTAGAAGGGTGATGTCTTCTAATTTTCTTTAACACTCTTGGTTCTGCTCTACTTTCTTCATTTGATCTCTCAACTTTAGAATCAACTGATCAATTAGGTATCTCATCATTCCTCTCATATGCACTCATCTTAGTATAAAAATGTACTTTACCTTCTATCTACAGCTTGACATTTGAATGTAACTTAGTTACTGAATGCATCTTGGGTCCTGAATACAAATCAACATTCATTATATGTGACTCGACAATCACTAAAACTTGCTATTGTTGATTTACAACTTGGTTCACAACATCATCATCATTTGTTTCATCAAAGAAATACAAAAAAATTCTAGTCTTTAGGTTCCTTTGTATGTTTAGCTTCATGTACCCATTTATATTTATCAAACTCCACATTTGGACTTTCCATAACTTTGATAGTGTTAGTATTTAAACACTTATAAGATTTACTTGTAAAATATCCTAGGGATATATCTTCATCACTTTTAGCATCAAATTTTGTTAGATTGTCGTGACTGATCGAGAAAGTATTGTACATACTTCATAAATTATTTGGGGCTTGGGATTTTGGGCCAACATGTAATTATTAATTATAACCTTAAAGTAGTAAAAATACTTGTATAAAAGAGCTTAGGGTTAGGTATTGTTTCATATTTGTGGTGCAAAATTGGTTCTTGTAGCGGTATTGAGCTGTAAGGGTTTACATATTGTAATTAAGTTATAATCACTGGATCATAATAATATTAAACTTGTTATTTGGATGACATAGCCCAAGGATTGGGTGAACCATGTTAAATCTTGGTGTCTTGTGTTCTTTTCTATGTGATCTATTAGATTATGTTATTGGCTATATTTGCATGTAATTGTTATTTCTATCTATGGTTTAATCCTAACAAATGGTATCAAAGCCTAGTTTTCTTTTCAATTATCCTCTATAGGAAAGTCTCAAAATTGAGTGGGAGTCTCATGGTTGAGTGGAAGCAATGGTAGACAAGGGTAAGCTAAGGGTTGACAGGTTTAATGGGCAGAACTTCCAATTATGGAAGATGCAAATGGAAGACTATTTTTATCAAAAGAATTTATGGAAGCTATTGGAAGGAAAATCCAAGAATCACAGATCTTTTTTAAATGATGAATGGGATCTTTTGGACAAAAAGGCACTTGGAAGCATTCAATTATGCTTGGCACCATTGGTGGCATTTAATATTATAGAAGTGGAGACAACAGAAGAGTTGATGAAAACCCTAGCGACACTGTATGAAAAGCCCTTCGTTTCAAAAAATGTATTTCTCATGAAGAATTTATTTAATATAAAAATGGTAGAAGGTGGATCTATTGTAGATCATTTAAATGAGTTTAATACTATTACTAGTCAGTAATCTTCTATGGGTATCAATTTTGAGGAGGAAACTAGGGCTCTCTTGATTTTGTGTTCTTTACCTAAAAGTTAGAATGGCTGTGAATAATTCTGTTCCAAGATCTAGTACCCTAAAATATGATGATGTGATTAGTGTTATTTTGCATGAGGAAACTCATATGAAATCTTTAGATGGATCTATATCAAGGATTTATTTGAATTCACAAAGCAGGGGAAGAATGACTGAGAGGAAGTAATTCCAAAAATCTTGGGAAATCTAGAGGAAAGTCAAAGGGGAGGAAGTCTGAATTGAGAGGACTAAACAACTACTTGCATGATGGAAAACTAGGTCATAAAAAGGAAGATTGCTAGAATTGAAAGAAAAATGGAGATAAACCAGATGGAGACAAGGAGGAAAATGTTGTAAGTAAAAAATCTAAAGAGGATGCTTTGTTTCTAACTTTAGAAAGTGTTGATAATTCATGGGTTTTAGATTCTAGAGCTTCATTTCATGTTACATCTCATAGAAGTTATTTCTTTGATTATGTTGAAGGGGATTTTGGGCTTGTTTATTTGGGGGATAATTAACCCTGGCAGATTGTTGGAAAGGGAAAATTTAAGGTTAAGTTGCAAAATGGGAATCATTGGCTGAGTAGAGATTTAATTTCAGCAAGGAAACTCAGTGATGAGGGTTGTGTAGTTACTTTTAATAATTGCAAGGTTTCAAAAGGTTCCCTTGTAGTAGAAAAAAGTGTGAAAGTAGGCACCTCATATCTTTGTATAGGTCATATTGTTCCTTCTACTTTAATTGTTTTAGAGAAAAATGAATGTTTAGGAACAATTGTTGTAGTTGAATAGGGAGCACAATTAGCTATTATAGATTCTAATATAACATTGTGGCACAATGGACTTGGGCACATGAGTGAGAAAGGTATGAAAGTACTTCATTCAAAGAAAGTTTTACCAAGTCTAAAATGTGTTAATATGAATTTCTGTGAAAGTTACATGTATGGAAAACAAAAGAGAGTGAGTTTTGTAAAGACCAGGAAGGAAAACAAAAAGGAGAAATTAGAGCTTGTGCATATAGATGTATGGGGACTGGCTCATGTATCTTTCCTTGGTGGCTCTCATTATTATGCTACATTTATTGATGATGCAACTAGAAAATTATGGGTTTATTTCCTTAGGCAAAAATTTGATGTATTTCAAACTTTTAAGAAATGTAAATGCTTGGTTTAAAATGAGATTGGTAAGAAATTAGAATGTCTTAGATCTGATAATAGTGGTAAGCATTGCAATTGTGAATTTGAAGATTATTTCTTGACTAATGGTATTCATAGATAGAAAATTGTTCCAAGGACTCCATGAGAAAATAGAGTAGCTGAACTCATGAACATGACTATAATGGAGTACACAAGGAGCATGAGGTTTCATGTTGGGTTTCCCTTACACATGTGGGCAAAGGCTGTCAATAATACTATATATTTGATTAATAGAGGTCACTCTACTCCTTTTGGCTATGGTATTCCAAAGGAAGCATGGATTAGTAAGAAGGTGAGTTATTCTTTTCTTGAAACCTTTAGTTGTGAAGCATTTTCTTACATAGATTCTAAAAATAGAACCAAGCTAGAAGCTAAGTCAAAGACATGTGTATTTGTTGGATATGGCATTAATGAATTTAGTTATAGGCTTTGGGATTTTAAAAATGATCAAATTTTAAGGAGAAGGGATGTCATATTCAATGAGAAATTGTTGTACAAAGATATCTTGTAGCAACATGAGAAGAAAGAAGATGATTATGTAGTGGTGGATGATACTCCACAACCTGATGTTCCAACCATTCCTCATGATGTGCAAAAACAAATATCACACACACCGGTGAATGTTAGATGGTCAACAGGGAAAATTCGACCTCCCCAAAGATTCTCTCCCTCTTTGTAGTCAATTTTACTTATTGATGCTGGTGAACCTAAATGTTATGATGAAGTTGTGTAGGTGGATACTAAGATTTAGTGGGAGTTTGCAATGAAAGATGACATAGACTATTTGCTAAAGAATAACAGATGCGATTTATGTAGGTTGCCTATAGGTAAAAGAGCTTTATAGAATAATTGGGTTTTTAGGTTGAAAGAAGAGGAAGGAGGTAAGAAAAGATTTAAAGTTAGGTTAGTTGTGAAAGCATTGATTTTGATGAGATATTTTCTCATATTGTTAAGATGATTTCTATCCGTACTATTTTAAGTCCTATGGCTACTGAAGATTTCCATTTAGACTAGTTTGATGTTAAAATAACCTTCCTTCATGGTGATTTAGATGAAGAGATATATATGGCTTAGCAATAGGGATTTGCGGTCAAAGATAGGGAGAACTTAGTGTGCAAATTGAAGAAAATTTTATATGGCTTGAAGCAAGCACCTTAGCAATGGTATCTGAAATTTGATAGTTTTATGGATAAGCATGGATACAATGTGTCATTCAAATTATTGTGTTATTTTAAGAGGTTGAATGATGATAGCTACATTATTTTATGTTTATATGTTGATGATATGCTTGTAGTGGGGTCTAACATGGATCACATTAAGGGGTTGAATTGCCAATTAGCACATGCATTTTCTATAAAGGATTTGGGGGTAGAAAAACAACTCCTTAGTATGAAGATTTTCAAAGATAAGGAGAACATAACATTGATGCTATCTTAGGCTTATTATGTGCAGAAGGTATTACAATGTTTCTCTATGGAGAATGCTAAAGCTATTAGCACACTTTTGCGTAGTCATTAGAAGTTGACTAAGGACATAGGAAGAGAAGGATAATATATCCAAGGTAACCTATGCTTCAGCTATAGGAAGCTTGATGTATGCTATGGTCTATACTAGGCCAAATATTTCACATGCAGTGGGAGTCATTATCAGGCATATGAGTCATCTAGGAATTAAGCATTGGAATGCCATCAAATGGGTTCTCAGATATTTGAGAGGAACATCTAATAAGTGTTTACATTTTGGGAGCTCTACTACTAATTTATAGGGCTATGTTGACTCAGATTTGGTAGGGGATATTGATACCAGGAAGAGTACTACATGTTATGTCTTTAATGTTGGTTGGGCAATTGTGATTTGGGTTTCTAGGTTACAAAAGGTTAATGCTTTATCGACAACAAAGGCAGAGTATGTAGCTACTACAGAGGAAACCAAGGAGATGATATGGCTTATGTTCTTCCTGGAAGAATTGGGACACCCTCAAAAGGAAAATTATTTTTTTATAGATAGTCAAAGTCCATTCATCTTGTAAAGAATTCAACTTTTCATTCAAAGACCAAACATATATAGTTGTGGTACCATTTCATGTGGTTAGTCTTGGAAGATGGATAATTAAAGTTGGAGAAGATACATACAAATGATAATCCAATAGATATGTTGACAAAGGTAGTAACAAGGGAGAAGTTGAACTCCTCTTCAGCTTCGGTTGGTCTTCTAGAGTGAACATCAATAAAAGAATATCAAAATCTAGGGTGGTTTGATCCAATGGGAGCCTCATGGAGTAGCGGCATAGCTATTGGACTAGTCTCCAAGTGGGAGATTGTTGTTTAGTGTGGAGCCTAATTAGTCCCCAAGTGAGAGATTGTTAGATTGTGGTGCCTAATCAATAAAGTACTATACATACTTCATAAATTCTTTGGGGCTTAGGATTTTGGGTTGACAAGTAATTATTAATTATAACTCTAAAGCAATAAAAATACTTGTATAAAAGAGCTTAGGGTTGGGGATTGTTTCATTTTCGTGATACAAAATTGGTTCTTGCAATCATATTAAGCCATAAGGGGTTACAGATTGTAATCAAGTTATAATCACTAGATTGTAATAATATTAGACTTGTTATTTGGTGGACATAGCCCAGGGATTGGGTGAACCACATTAAATCTTGGAGTCTTGTGTTCTTTTCAATGTGATCTATTATTTTTTTTTATTGGTTATATTTGCATGTAATTTCTATTTCTATCTGTGGTTTAATCCTAACAAAATTTTCATTCCTACCATCCTTAATAATGTAGAACTTACTTCTAAATACCTTAAAATATTTTACATTTGGTGAGTATCCATACCATAATTCAAAAAGATACTTCAAGACCCAAAGGGAAGATTCCAAATCAAAAGAAAGTGAAAATCCAAAAGAGAACCATTTGCCAACGAGATGGGTAGGATGAGGTACTAACAGACCAAGATCACACATGAGGAAAGCTATATCCTACAAGGATCTATTGAAGAGCACCTAAGTCGATGGATCTAGGTGAGTGATGCATCTGGCAAGCTGAACTAAGAAGGATAACACTTTGGTGATAGGAGATCTAGCTAAAGGATGCATTGGAATAGCTAACCAAGATGTGCTATGTGTGCAAGATGTTGATCAAGGAGGAACTGACACAAAGGATGGATAGATACAATGGTACTAAGCTAAAGAGGATGTACGAGCTGACGGACCAAGATATTTACAAGCTAAAGCTGACCAAGATAGTTACAAGAAGGAAAAATCTCAGGATGATAGGATAGTGGGATGGTTCATTGTTGTGCAAGATGTGAAAGCTAAGGGTGGGGTGATAGCGAAAGATATGGATTTGGCAAGTTGCATCCAATGAGGATGAGAGATTTTGTGACCATGGATAGCTAGAGGAGCAGGATGAGATGGCTGGATAGGATGGTAGATAGCTAGGATTATGATGGATATAAAGAGATGACATTGGGTTTGCATGAGGATAGCCTAGAGCTAGATACCAATGACAAGGGAGGATGGACAAGACAAGATCTCCAAGGACTATAGTGCCCCCAATCAGAAGATAACATGTGGAAGGAGGTCTTATGATGGATGTGATAGGATTGAAGCTAGGATGGAAAAAGTTGAAGGGGCTAGGGAGATGGATGATAGCTGGGATGGTTGGCTGAAGCTGTAGGAGATAAGTGGATGGTGTGAGATGGAAGATGGAGGGTGGAGGATAGGTGGATAGATTGGAAGATGGAGTTGAATGTTAAGAGATGACCAAAAGCATGAGGGTGATAGGCTAAGCTGGGGATGGCGAGATTACGCATGACACTTGTTTGCCAAGTTTTCATCATGGTACTTGTCCAAGGAGCTTGAATTGCCAAGTTTTCACCAGTGGACGCTTTATTTTTCTTTATTATTTTTTGACTTTTTGAATTTCGACTTAGCTAGAATGTTTTTGGCTTTCTTCAACTATTTTTAGCTCATAGATGTTGGTAGGATGGATGAAAAAGGATTGGATTGAACAAGTGGAATGGTGGGTGGGAGTTTGACAGATAATGGATGCAAAGACATAAGGCTTGTGGGTAAATGGATGAGGAAAATGGAAAGATCATCATTGGCACACACCTTGAGAGGTGATAAAGTAGTGGGAAATATGGTTTTGAGCGAGGTTGAGGAGAAAATGGAGGAAGAGAAAGATAAGGACTAAAAGTAGAGTTGGAAGATGGAGGATGGGAAATTTAGGATAAGAAGCATATGGACTAAAAGTGGATTGGGGGGATGAAGGATGCTTGTATGGGGATTTGGATGAAGGATGGATGGATGAGGCTTGTTGAGTAGCATGAATGGATGCCAATTGAGATTTTTCTTTGAGATGCATTTCTTTTATGAGCATCTTGGGTATCCACATGATTTTTGACTTTTTTAGCTTGGGCTTTTGTGGCCTCTTGACTTTTTCTTTTATTGAGATTAAATGTTTCTTGTTTTGAACATGTATTTTAGAAGGGACATGTTGAGACTTTGATTTTTGTGGATTTTTGGATTTATGCTTTTGTATTTTGGCATCCAATATGCTTCTATTAGCCATGGGATGGGAACAAGAGCATGGAGGAGATGGAGGGATAATTGATGGAGTGATAGGGTTTAAAGGTTGGAAGGGATTCAAGGGTGAGTTCCTTTGATGATCTGGCTGGTGGATTTGAGGGGATGGAAGGATAGATTAGAACATAGGATATGGATGGATATAATTTTCCAAAATGGATGGAGGGAAGGAAGGATATGGGCCCAAAATAGATGGAAACGAGGAAGGTGTAGGTCCCAAAATAGATGGAGGGGATAAAGGATTCATATTTGGTATGTAAGGACCCAAAATGGATGGAAAGGGTGTGGGATTTAGATAAGGGATATATGGACCCAAAATGGAGGGTTGAAGATAAGGAGTAGGATGAGGGCCCAAAATAGATGCGGAATAAGATGGATGGGAACTTTGGGGTGGAGATGGAAGGACTTGGGACCATGCAGGAATAGTGGGGATACCAACATCTAGAAATACATTTTCATTTCTTTTTTCAATATGATGTTCATTATTTGGAACACAAGATGTGAGTCCATTACTAGCTGAAGGAGTTGGAGCTTCGGATATGATAATTAGTTCTTCCTCAATGGATCTATCATCATGGATTATGGGAGATGTATGATCATGAAGGAGAGGAGATGGGAGGATAGGATCTTGAGTTGGGTGGGCTGAGGGAAAGGGATCTTGAGATGGAGTAAGTAAGATGGTAGGATTTAGATATGGAGGGGATGATAAAATTTGATAATGTAGGGGAATAAGTGGGATGGCGAGATCTGTTCTTCTATCAAAGGATATTTCAACATGCCTTTGGACAAGATCTTGATAGGAATGGATGGGAGTGGATGCATGAGGTTCATTATATGGGAGTTGGATAATGCTTGGAGGAGGAGATGTGGATGGGATTTGGAGCGATTCGATGGGTGGTGGGAATTTAATGCTTGCGGGAAGTGGAAGGATTTTAAGAAATTTGATGGATGGTATAGGGATGATAACTATGGGAGATGGGGGTGATATTATAGATGGGGAAGCTTCATTACTAACTACTTCACATGGTTGGATTAGATGACATGGCTTATTGACTATTGGAGGTGACTTTTCTTGTATTTCCTCTAGGAGATTCCTGGGAGACTCATGTATTGGAGGTGGAGGTGGATTGACAGGAATAGATAGTGTGATGGAGGTGGAAGATTGGAAGCTTGGTTGATTGGGTGATGGAGGAGAAGCTGGGATATCAGATGGCATGACTAGATAGTTTGGAATAACTCTTGGATTTTGGGGGATGGTTGGTGGAAGGTCTCTAAGGCTCTCAAGATACCTGTCATAGTCAACAAGATTTTCATCATCATTGGAATAGGATGTAGCGGGAGAAAGGACAATATGACCAAACACATCATGATAGGTTTGGGATTTCATGTTTTGATGATGAGTTGGAAGGGGATGGGGTCTTGCATATGGATGAACACGGAAGCTCATGGTTGGATTTGGATTAAGCCTAGATTCTAGATTGGCTAATGAAATATTTCCTAGGGAGAGTCAAAGTTGTATGAAAGACCTAAGGAGGATTGGCTAGAGATTTTTGGCTTTCCTGTGGATGGAAGACTTAAAGGATATGCTATCAAAAAGTGAGAGTTTTGCTTTCCTATGCACTGGATTGGTGGAGATTGTGTCAACTTAGGGATAGACTAATGATCCTATGGGCATGACATGAGATTGACCACTTGTGGATCCCAACCTTTAGCTCAAGGTGATGAGGGATAACAAGTGACAAAGCTAGATTACCCTAGACAAATCTCTGTCAAAGGGATAACCTTGGTGAGGTTGGTGGATTGGTTGGATTGATTGGATATAAAATTCTAGCAGAATGACAACAACTCTCTAAAGGCTTGGGTGTGATTTTGGATTGGGTTGCTAGCTAGCTAGGGGGGATGATTTGGAGAGACTTTGGATTTGGGATTGTTCTAAAGCAAGGAACTAGATAGCTTTGGTTGCAGCGGGGGAGCTTGGATGAGTTTCTGATGAGGCAGTGACTATGCTAAGTATGCCTTGAGTTGGGAGATTTTTTTCTTTTCTAGGATTTTGACCAAAGTTGGCAAACATTCATTCAAAAGCTATGAACAAAAAAGTAGACAAAAGTTTGGAGCAAGCACGTCAAACACACCAACATCCTAGGAAGCTTTCTACAAGGATGAAATTTGTTTTAGCTAAGGAGTCCTCGATATACGTAAGGTAAGTGAGGCCCAAATCCGTAGATGAAACCAAAAAGATGTCACACAGTCAAGAGGAGCGGTAACCCACTTCTCCTCTTTCACTTCTCAAGGGTATAAAGTTCCTTGAGGCTTAGCCTGAGTGACAAAATCTTGATCCCAAGAGAGGTGTCTTTCGATTCACCTCCCAATTCTTATACTCCGTCGCAACGCTGGAGTTGAGGTCGTCCAAGGGGTGATGAAATCCCCAAGCAGGCCTCCTAAAAAGAAACAAAGTTTTGGATCCTAATCTTATGCACCCAAGATGGCCTCGAAAGACGACAAGGGGAGAGAAGACTTGGATGACCTTGGGCTAAAAAACATGCTTGTTTTTTTACCAAATGACTCTTATGTGTGCTGATCTAGACTTTGCAAGCACTCATGTTTAAGAGACAATGTTCAATTCCAACTTTGAAATGCACCAACAAAGAAAAATAGAGCGAAGAATGAATACAAGAAGAAGAGTTAGGATCAACAAAAAAGTAAACTTGCGTGCCCAGAGGCCCTCCACGTCAAGTATCGATTAATTTTCTTTAAGGCATTCAAGAGTTGGTGTGATTTTGTTTTTAAAACTAAAACAAAAATGTGTGAAACTCGATTGTCAAGCGCATGCTCGAAGGCCCTCCACGTCAATAGTTGTTCAATTTTAGTGCCCAAACTTGAAGTGTGATCGATTTAATCTAAATTTTTGTTCATTTAAGAATTTTGATAAAGTTAAAGCAAACATTCAAAGACCAAGTGAGTGAGTTAGATTGTGGAACATTTAACACCATTTTCAAGTAGACCCATCCCCATAAATGGCGTTGAGATTGCAACCAATGGTTGAATTGATGGGTGATTAGAAAAGAGGTGAGTCCAAGGAACTACTCAAATTGATTTTTTCAAATTTGTATTTAACTTAACAAGGTTTCTTAAATGTCCAAAAATCAAACTTTGCCTAAATTGCATGTGAAAAAGAGATTTGTTTTGTTCAATTTTAAAAGCTCCAAATGAAGTGTTTGATATTGCAATGGTTAATTGACCTTTTGCATTCAAGATTGGATTTTTTGTTTTAATCATGCATTCATAATAAAAAAAAACTTGATTTTAATCCATGGCACTCAAGAGTAATTTTAGCAACATGCATTCAAAGACAAGTGATTAAACATTCAAGTTTTTTTTTTTTTTTTTTTTTTCTTTGAGCATTCAAGATTGAGATTTTGTGTGTTGTTTTAAGAATTTTGAAGTGATTTGTTTTAACCTTAGATAATTCAAGATTGTTTTTGGACTCAAAAGTGAAAATGACTCTTTGAACTTTGCTTTTCATTCAAGATTTTGTGTTCTAGTTTGCATGTTTTAAGCCCAAAAATGATATTCCTAGATTGTTTTGATGCATGAAAAACCTAAGAAACATTCAAGATTTTGCAACAAGATATTTTTTTGGAACAAATAAAAAAGCTTTTAGGACAATTTTGGGAACCATTTAGGACTCTTAGTTTTCATGAGATTTTTAAAAGAACTTTAAAATATTTTCAAATGAGGTTCATTTTATCCTTGATTGATGCTTTCAGTTTGATTTAGATTTTAGTGTGCACTTAGTGTTTATTTTGAACCTTTTGAAATAGAAACTTGAAGTTCTTTTTAAATTTCCAAAAATGAAGTGTTCCTAACTTTGCATGAAAGCATCTAAAACCTTGATGTTGCAAGGATGCAAATGATTGGATTGGTTTAGTTTCACTTGTTAAAAGGCTTTTTTCTTTTTTGCAAATTTTTAGTTTTTAATGGATTTAAGTATGATTTAGGGGTTCATTTTAAGCACTAAAAATAAGTGTGTATAATTTTTCTTCCTTAAAAAAAAATGGCCAAGATCTCCCACAAGAAGAAGAAGAAGAAGTAGATGGAATAAGAATAATATAGACAAGAAGAAGAAGAAGAATTCCAAGTGCTTTGTCCACCTATAAGCTTGAAAAATCTGCAAACACTATGAGATAGACTATGAGTTCCTTTGTCTTCTTCATGCTCATGTGAACCTACAAAACCAATTTATACAATCCTACCAATCACACACACAAGCAAAATTAGCCAAAATTAGCAAATGACATGCAAAACTTGACTAAAAAGCTAATGAAGATGACCCATGTGGGGTCCCACCGGGCATGCCAAAATATATATGAGCAATGTTAGTATGATAATAGAAACCAAATTTAAATAAAGCTTCTACAAACTAAACAAAATTCATAAACTTCAAGGTAGACTTAGATGAGCTCTCAATTGAGAATATAAGCCGTTAATGGACTCTCTCAATGAGAACCTCTTTTGTTAAGTGGCTTTGTCTAAATAGATAGGATGTATGCTCAAGCTTATGCTTCCAAAATGGCTTCAAATGGAGTTGGAATTTGGGTGTGAGTGTATGGTTTTGATGTAAAATGGCTTCTTAAAATGGCATTATGACTTTACTTCATGGATTGTGTTGAAATGGATTGGGAGAGGATTCCTTAAATAGGCAAAGGGCTCGAGGGATCAAGGGCTAGGATGCAAGGATGGGAAAAAGCTCATGGAGGGCTCAGATTGCATGAGAGGAGAGCACATGGATTGTGCTTCCTTACAGCCAATCAGGGAGTGACACATGTCACTGTGTGAGAGGATGGAGGAAAGGGGAAGGATGAGTCAACAAAGGAGGCTCAAGGGATAAAATCTTCATAAAGACCCTCATAATGACTTGTAAGAGCAATAAAAGGGCTTGGAAGAGTCATTTATGGCCTAGTGGGCTTCATAAAGTTTTATGGTTGAGATATTTTGAGGGAGATGAGAGCAATTTCGACTTGGGCTTGATTAGGAGGGTTTTAAGCTTGCTTAGGCTTGTGCAAATGATTAGAGGATGATTTAGGATTAGCTTAGGGATAGGCAAGTGGATGGCATTTAATGAGGGTGGGTGAAGGAGGAGATATTTGTTAACTTTGGCTTGGGTTAGTAAGTCTTAACCCATTTTTAGGGAATGTGACAAGGTTAGGAGGGGATTAGGATTAGGTTTAAAGACATCTTCTAGAAGAGTCTAGACTTTGGATGAGGATAAAGACTTTCTAGAATAGTCTAGAATTTCCTAGGATGAGGATGAAGACTTTCTAGAAGAGTCTAGAACTTCTTAGGATGAGGATAAATTATATTTTTAGGAAATAAATAAAGTTTTATTTATTTCAAAGGTTTGGGTTGAGGATATATTTATTAAATTTTTTTTAATAAACATGAGGATTAATATTTAATCTTAATTAAATATTTTGAGTTGGGATTAGGGGTAGGAAATGATGGGATTAGCCTTTAATCAAAATTAAAGAAGGATTAGAAGATTTTGGAAGAGGTTAGTGGTCTTAAGGAAATTGGCCAAGTTTTGGGCAAAATTTTTATTTATTTATTTATTTTGGGTTTTTTGGTTAATTTATTAATTAAATAATTAATAAATAAGGAAATAATGTTTGAATAAGATTTAAACATTTTTGGGAGGGATTCCTTAATTAAATATTTTTAATTAAGATAAAGGGATTTAATGGCATAAAAATTAATTAATTAAATAAATAAATAATTAATAAATGATGATGTCATCAAGACATTTTTAGAAAATAAAAATACTTTGTTTTCTAAAGGTTTTTAGGTGTCTAGAGGTGGTTGTTCGACTGCCGAATTTAAATCACTATTTTTCTGCCTAGACCTCTCTCTAGATTCAATTTTGATTTGATAGTCCAACTTTGGAAGGCCATATCTCAATCATTTGAACTTCAAATTAGGTGCAATTTATTTTGATTTTGGGTAAAATTTCCTAAAATTTTCAATGGTGTTGTTCTTTTCTAGTTTTGGTGCATGAATTTGTCATAAATTGCATTTTTTGGTGACTATACCTGTTAACAGTAACAGATTTCCACAATCCATTTGTAAAGTACTAAGTTTTCTGGATTAGATTGTGTTTGTTTATTTCATCAACGTTTTGGATCACACTACATGATCCATCATCAGGATAAGAAAGTGCAGGGTAGTAGGATATGCAGACTGGACCTTTCTCAAGAATTATAAGAAGAGAAGGGGGAAGCTCGTAAAACCATGCAAAGCTAAAAATAGAAAAAATAGCAAAAAGGTACCCCCACCAAAAAGTATAAGAAAGAAGAAAAAATGAAAGAAAAATGTTTAAAAGAAGGAAACTAAACAGAAAAAATAGCTACATATATATAGAAACAACAATTAACATATATCCTGCCTCTATATATATATATATATATATATATATATATATATATATATATATATATATACGTAAAATAGCTATTAATATATTGGCTATTATATAATAAAATAGCTATATGAGTAATGTATAGCTATGTAACCACTTACAATAGCTAAAGGATCAAAATATAGTTATGTACAAGAAAAATACGATATACTATGAAAGAAATATATAAATAAATAAGAAATATGTATATCTAGGAAATATATGCCAATATATATATATATGTCTATATGCGAAATAAATAAAATATACTAGACATATATATATATATATATATATATATATATATATATATATATATATATATATATATATATATATATATAAAGGGTTGAAAAAAACCAACAATCTATATGTATACCAATTTTATGAAAACAAGAAAGTGAAATTGACCAAAACTGCAAAGAGAACTGAATAAAAATAAATAAGAAGGAAGAAAATGCCAAGCATGTAGGGGTAAAGGAGAAAATTCATACCTACTTAGTATACTAGATGAAAAGGATAGAGCAGAAGAATCGGTAGGAGGACGCACAAAAAAGAAAGGAGAAAACCACGTGAAAAAATAAACAACACTAGAGACAATAGGACACTAAAATAAAAGAAACCACGGTGTCTAAGCACAAAACCCACTCACAAGAAAGAAGCAAGAAGTGTGCTCGAGAGAGAGAGAGAGAGAGAGAGAGAGAACACTGCCCACCATGGAAGAAGAAACAAGCACCAAAAAAGGAAAGAGGAGAAGAGAGGGGGAAAAAAGAGAACGAGAAGAGGAAACAGCGAAACAAAAGAACTAGAAGAGCACGCAAGAAGGGAAACCGAGAAAGAATCAAAGGTGGTGGAGTCTGTTGAGCGTGCTCGAATGGCGGTTGTCAAGGGAATCAAGCAAGGGGCGCCACGAATGGTTAATGGACCACCCATCATCCCGATTGAGGTTAATGGGATGATAGCTAATGGCAATAGCCTCCTTTAACTTCCTTTTGAAAAGATTGTCCTCTTTTGATAGGATTTTGGTATTCTCCAAACAAATATGATGCTTGGTGGAAGTTGAGTGCTCAGCTAGGGCGGATTTTAGTATCCTCTCATGCTTGATGTCAGCACTGTGTTCTCGGGTCCTTGTGATGACAGAGCGACCAATTTCACCAATGTAGGGCATGCCACATGAGCACTCAATCTTGTAGACCCCTGAGTCTAGAAGAGAGTTGTTTGAATCCTTGAGCGGGGGGATACAATTTCTTAACTTAGAAAGGGGTTTGAAGGCTACCTGGATGCCCTTTCTGGTCAAGATTTTGCCAATTTTTTGGGAGATGCCCTCAACAAAAGGAAGAGAAGCAAGAAGGGGAGGTGGGTTAGAGGAGATCTTATGACTGATGCCAAAAAGATAAGAGGATTTGGCTTGGGTGAGGGCCTTGGAGATTTGCTTATGAGAGTACCCGTTGAACTTAAAAACTTGGCACAGATGATCAAGCTCTTGGCGTCAGTTATCAGCATCGCAAATTCTATAAGCTCTAAGGGAAAGAGTCTTGAGGATACCAACTTTCTGGGATGGGTGGTGGTGGGAAGAAGAATGGAGGTAAAGATCGGTGTGGGTGGCTTTATGATACACTCGACGACCGAAGGTCCCATCAGGCTTCTTCATGATGAGGACGTCGAGGAAGGGCAACTGGTTGCCAGATTCAAGCTCCTTGGTGAAGGAAATGGTGGGGGCAAGCTTGTTGATGTGTTCGAGAAACTCCTCAAGTTTTTCCAACCCATGTGGCCAGCACACGTTGGTGTCATCAACATAACGCTTCCACCATTTGGGCTTGAGGGGAAAGGTGTGGAGAGCCATCTCCTCGAAATCCTCCATATAGAGGTTTGCTATGACTGGGGAAAGGGGAGAACCCATCGCCACTCCCTCCACCTGTTCATAGATGACATTCTAGAAAGAGAAGAAAGTGGATCTTAAGCAAAACTACACCAAACTAGCTAGCTCATCCCCAACCTAGGTATAGATGACTATACCTGTCCTATCTTGCATTTATCAACTTCAAACCCTTCATACGGGCTCATCTAGACACATTTTTAGGTTTCATTTTTTGAAAGTGCTTAATTTTTTTTCTACTTTCTAGATTTGAAATTTGATTATAGGGTTGTGTGGGAAAAAATATCACTTTTAGAATTAGGTCCTTTTTTGCATTGTATTACTTTGATTACTCTTCAAAATTGTTGTACATCTAAGCTAGAGTGCTTAGTTCCAAATTCCAACCTCAAAATGTAGTTGTAAATCAGAAGTCCACTTTGTACATTTTGACAAGTGGCCTATTATACACACACTACATATAAAGTGCCAAAAGCATCATTTTTGGAGGGTTCTTTGACTAAGTGAATGTGGGGGGGGTGGGGGGGGTGTGTATTGTGTTCTTGTGTCTCTTTTTTTTCTCTTATTCTTTTTAATTTTCTGCATCATGGGTTCACCTAAAGCTCCACTTCTAACTTCACACAATTATACTACATGGAAAGATATTGTATGGAGTAGATTAATGGAAAAAGGTTTAAATTTGTCTGTTGATGGTATAATCACAAAACTCCCTGATGCTACAACCCTAATTTATTGGAAAATCAAAGACAATCAAGCTTTAGGAATTATCAAGATTTGTGTTCATAGAGATCTTATCTTCCACATTTCCATCTTTAAGGAAGCCAAGGCTGCTTGGGACAAACTTGCAAGGTTGTAAGGTAAGGTGGGTAAGGAAAAAGGATTCCAAATTTAGGATGATCTACTTCTCTTGGATCCTAAGAATTTTAACACAATTCAGGATTATATCAACAAAGCCAATGAATTGAGAGCACCACTAAAAGATTGTGGTAATCCCATGAAGGATGATTGATTGATTCATCACATTTTGAAGAGGTTTCCTTTAGAGTATGCATCCTTTGTTTCAAGTTACAACACTCATAGGTTGACCATGGGAAGTACCTTCACTAAGCCTACATTTGATGCATTTGCAAAAATATTGATGATAGAACAATCCAAGTTGATAGATATGGGAATTCTCACATCATCAAAGACCAAAGCATTGGTGGCCAATAATGAGAACCAATTAGATGAACAAGGAAAAAGTTCTACCAACAACAAGAAAAAGTAGTGGAAGAAAAAATCACAATTAGAGACACAATAATCTTCCTCCTCACAACAAGGAAATTCTTCTTCCAACAAAAAGGGAAATAGTGAAAAGAAGAATGAATATTTTTGTGCATATTGTAAGAAACTGAATCATGATGAGTATCATTGCAAGACTAAGAGAATCAACGAGTTGGAAAACCTACTCAAGAACAACATAATCAATGTGCTAAATGCTTCCAAGGATTCAACTCCACCCACTTCAAAGAGAAAAGAGAAATCATATGCAACTAGTTAATGTTCTTCAAGGGAATGGATTCTTGACTCAGGTGCCTCATATCATATGAGTTATTCAAAATGAGGTTGTACTTCATTGAAGTAGTCTAAGGTACTTGACATCTTTGCAGGAGATGATACAAAAATGGAAGTTGAAGGGAAATGATATGTGGAGATGGAAAATGGAGAGTTCAAAGATGTTCTCTATGTTCCTCACTTTAGCTCTAATCTCCTTTCGATGTACCAAATCACTCACTATGGAGATGGTAATAAAGTTGAGTTCCTTCCTAATTAAATAATAATACAAAATCTAAAAGATGATTCATTAGTTTCAATGGGTAAAGTCAATCAAGACACACAGTTTTATTCTTTCTCCACTTTGTGCTTAAGTCTCCTCCACATGCCTTGTTGACACAATCTCAATCTCAAAGCAAGTTATGGCATGAGCGGTATGGTACTCATCTTGCCTTCTATTATCTTTAGCAAGTTTTCTCAAATAATATGGTCAAAGATCTACCTACAATCAACTTTTCTAAGGGTGAATGTTCAACATATTCAATGGATATGAATCTAGAGGAGAAGTTTGATAAAGTGAAGTCTTCAAAAACATTAGTTGTTCTTGAGTTGGTTCACACTGTTCTAGTAGGTCCTTTTGTAGTGACATCAGTTAGCAAGTTTCACTATGTCCTCACTTTTGTTGATGAATTTTCATGCTACACATGGGTCTACTTTCTTGATCAGAAGAATGAAGTGTTTGACAAGTTTCTAGCCTTCAAGAGTCATTTTGAGCAGCAATCAAGGAAAGCCATCAAGGTTCTTCATATGGACACTGAAAGCATATGTGTGACCATGAGACTTAGATAAGTTTGCAAACTTGAGGGTACTAATCTTTATAATCTAGTAGCATTTAGTCCACAAAAGACAAATGTTCCAAAAATGAGGATTAGAACTCTTAAGTTTATGGCAAGTTGCATGATTCAAGCCAAGTCTCTTGATCCTACACTTGAAATCAAAGCTATAATCAGTGTCAATCACATACTTAACAAGTCTCCTCATAATGTCTTAGATGGAAAGAGTCCTTTTGAGGCATGGTAGTAGAAAACTAGTTGTGAGACACTTCAGGGTCTTTGGTTGTCTAGCATGGGCAAATATATCTTCAAGGGAATGCAAGGCACCACCACCAAGGCATTGGACTTTCATTGGATATGAAGTTAGTATTAAGGCATATAGACTTATGGATCCTAAGACTCATAAGATATTCATAGAGAATAATGTTCACTTTGAGGAAAGTTCACCTAGCTTATCCTCTAATCCTCTCCATACTTCATACATTGTGGAAACTAATAGTGACACCAGTGACAATGATTCAACAAATTCATATATGTGGGGTCCTATTGATAGATATAGGAAGAGGTCACAACATCAACACATTCTACATGCATATATTGCCACAGTGACAAGTCCATGTATTTCAACACAATAGGGTACACCTTGTCTTCTAGCTCCAACATCAGGGGATGACTTCTTGATAGATATTTTAGTTTTATTTGTGGAGTCACACATAGTATATTTGGGATACATCATTAATGATATATATGGTCTCTTTATCATTTGAGGAGACAGTTGGTTCTTTGGGATAGGTTCTACATCCATCCTTGCTAGATCTAGACTTTTTCTTTTCAATAGTGTTGGAAGGGGTGACTATTAGTATTAACATAGCAATAGTTGAGTAGGTTTTAGAGACACCATTCATCTTCAAGATTCATTCTACACTTTGGGGAAGAATCTCACATGTACCTCTAACATTGTTTCTTCCTAAAGGGAGGAATATTATTCAATAGTCATGGATCAACTTCTACATTGGAGTAGCTATCACTAATTGACATTTTACATTTTGGGGTGACTACCTTGTCTCCTTTCTTATTCTTCTTCTCTCTTATGTGGGGGGGGGGGGGGGGGGCTTTTTCCTCTTATGAGTTTTTTTTTACTTTTCATACTTCTCTATTGTATATACATGATGTATGTCGTAATGGGGGGTCTTGATTACTCCATCCATCCATGCATCTTGTTTTTTCATCTCTCTTTTGGGGGAGGGTTTTTCCCATGAGTTTTTCCCTCTTTCTCTACTTTATGAGAGATTGAATTGCTTTTGTACATGGGTATCTAATATGGCTTAGTAGCCATGACCCATCATGCATTTTATCCTAGCTTTCATGAGCTTAAGTGCATTCCCCTAAGTTAAAGTTAAGGGGGGGTGTTGGTGTAAAAACATATTTACTACTTACACTTTACTTAAGTTTTCTTAGGTCAATGCATTATTTTATTATTTATTAGTTTGACACCTAGGAGTATGCATACTCTTATGAGTTGTCTTTTTGATAACATAGAAGTTCATACCTTTTTTATGCACATGGTGTCTACAACATTTCTTCATGAGATAGACCTTTCCATACTTATCCTCTCATCTACAATGGAGAATAATCCACTTCTGGTGGGGACGTGCTTAGTTGTCATGTTTATCTCCTAGCTCTTTCTAGAGAAATTCTAGATGCATCGTAGAGCCCTTTATATACAAGAACTCCTAGTGTGTATGACATGATAGAGATATCCATTCTCATATTGTTATTTTGATCATACTCTTTTGGTCTATTCTATGTTTGTACTTGATTTCCTTGATCTTGGGTGATTTTTCCCTAAGGAAAATTCTTACACATTAGATTCTTTATTAGATTCATCTTCAAAAATATAGAAATCCTTCTTTCCATTGTATTTATAATATTTATTGTTCTCATCTCTTTTGCCTTTGAATTTGTCTCCACTTCTATTATTCTTTCTCTCTCAACATTTAACAACAATATGACCAACCTCATTACAATTGAAACATATGATAGGCAACTTACCTTTGTATTTTCCTTTGCCACTGTGAAACCTCTTGATGAGCAATGCTTCAAGATCTTCAACATTATCATAATTTGTATTACTATCAACATGATCGATAAAAATGATAGTTTGTGCATGATGTCCAAGTCCTCCTAGAGGTAGCTTCATCAAACTTTTCCATGTAGAAAAGTTTTCCTTATTAAGCTTGGGTACCTCTCGCTTAGGATTTTTTATATTTTAGATACCTTCAAACTATTCCACTTAAGCTCCAAAGATTTGATACCAATCATTCAAATACTTTAGAATAATGAGGTAGGGGGAGGTGAATCAGTTATCAAAGGTCCTTAAATTCCAATAAAAATTTCTAGCACTTAGCAAGACTCATATATATATATATATATATATATATATATATATATATATATATATATATATATCCTTATCATGCATCCTCCATGTATCCATTAGATCATCTAATAATTAAACTTGTAAGTTATTTTCCTAGGTCAAAATGGCTTTGCAAAAATATAAACATGAAATATAACAAAATCATTCATACACTTGACACAATAATTTCAGATGGAAACCCAATTTGGAAAAAACCACCAATAACATGATACTAATTCTCACTCTTATGAGTGATTCCCTATGAAAGGACAACATTTTTAAAGGTTATAATACACACTATTAAATGTGACATGGTTGGAGGATTTCAATCACCCTATTAGGAGTAAGCCTTGTTAGAGGACTCTAGAACATTTGATTAGAATGTCACCCTATTAAGAGATTTAGAAATGACTATTAACCTTAATCGAAAGAATTTAACCTAGACTAATACAATGATTATAAAGTAACAATTAGTCTTTAATATAATAACAAATCAAAACTCACTTGTTGATTATAGATCTTTGTTTTAGTCCTCCATTCTTGTTGGCTTCATGGGTATGTGCAGGATCATGTTCAACCAAACTATGCCCTTAAGTGACAATGAAAAATCAACAAATCAGGTTTATGTCAACTTGATTTGCAATTTTCAACTTGTTATGAACTTTCTATCAAAAATTTGATAGAAAAGAATCTCTCAAAAATATAATTTATTTTCTAAAATACTAGGCCTTATTTGAAAAATAAATAAATTGGTTGGTCAATTTTTTTGATTTTAATGCAATATTACAAAAATTTTAGGAAAAAAATAAGAAGTAGATGCATGTCTAACCACCTTTATCAAAATGAAATGATAATATTTTTTTATTAGATTCTAGATATAAAGTTAGACTCATTCATGAATGTGATGTATATTTTTGGCATTTTTACTCTAAATAAACAATTAATTATTAATTTTCTATTATAGTATTTTTTGAAATAAAAAACTCTCATGTCTGACCACCTTAATGAATTCAAAACTCCACAATTTTTTTCTAAAAAAATTCCTTATAGTAGAAGCATAGAATATGATGCATCTTTTGGATTTTAAAAATGTTGTATGATTGGAAAGTTATAGTTATTACATTAATGTAAATTTAAGAACATTCTTAAGAAACTCCTTTCATTTCATCAAATTTGGGCAAAAAAATACTTGTCAACTACATGTTTGAAGTAAAAAAACACACAAGAATAGGCCAAAAAAAATTTTTGAGGACATTTTTTAAGTTGACTATGTAGGGTTTCTATCCAAAGATATAATAAGCCTTATAAAGGTATTTTTTTTGGGTTTGGTATCAAGATGGGTGGGAAAAAGGTTGGAATAGAGTTTGAAATGCTTTGAGACATTTTAAAACTACATAATTTTTAGGTTTCCACTTTGTGGCATAACATGATCCTACACATCCCCCATTCGCTTCAGTTATGATAACTTGTGTACCTTTTACACATTTTTCCTCTTAAGCCTTCTTTGTTTCCATCCCAATTGTAGATTCTTCTATTCGACCACCATGTGAAGAAAAACCCTAGACTCATTGTCTTCCATGGGTTCTTGCACATGCCAAGTATTGCTTTTGGCCTATCATTCCCTTATAAAGGAAGTTATGATATCTAGTGGCTAAGTAACAATATTCCATATTATAGTTAGGTAGGATTCATTAAATATAACCATCTTTCTATTGTATTCCTCTTCTAGAAAATTCTTTCTTAATCATCATTAGATTCACCTCAAAATAATTTATCTTGAATTTTGTGCCACTAGCTCATCAGGCTTATCTTCCACATGCTTCACATAATCTAGGAAATCAACTTTATCAGCTTAGATACAATGTATCTAAAACTCATCATGCTATTTCTTGATAGAAACTAAACTCTAGTGCTCAACACACATTGTGTTTCTCAGCATCCACTATAATTCACTTGGTACATATAGTCCTTTCTTGTCACTCATCACTCAATAGAATTTACTAGGCACTCACTAACTTCACTAGGAATACACTAAATCTTCATTTTACTTAGCAGTAACTAATTTTTTGCTCACTTTGTACTAACTTTTCTTGGCTACAATTGATCACTCAGTCAGGCCTAGCAAACACAATTTGTATTGTTCTTCAATACTTAATTATTGTATCCATTATTTGCATCCTTAAGTAGATTAAAAATACAATATATCTTTAATGTCTTATCTAATCTTTATACTTCTTTTATATACCATATAACACAACCTTTCTTCTATGTGCTCTTGTTATCTCATGTGATCAAATCCTCTTCATTAGTTAAACAAATGATAGTACTCGAATCAACTAATAAATTATCTCACCAAAAGGTAAAATATTTGATATCAGTGACAAAATAATTGTTTTATCACATTCTAATACTTGAAACAATCTTTTCCTAATAGATGCTTAACAAAAAAAATATTAAAGCTACCTATATAAGGAGGGATAAGGGGAACCTAAAAAGTTGTAGATATTTAATGATGGTGTTGACTAGAAACCTAAGAAGGAGGTTGACAATTATTTTGGAGAGGTGAAGTGAGATAAATTGAAGGATTGTTAGGAAGATTAGAGATAGAGATGGTAATGGAGGTTAGTCAATAGATCAACATATGACCTAGATTGCGATCTATATCTATAAAGTGAGTTGTATTGATTGAGATCAATCTCCTATCACTTTCTAACTATTGTATCAATTTGGAATCCTTTAATCAAGGTTGAATTATTAGTCATTTTTATATTCTTTAATTAGGGTTACATTCTAATAGAATTTTATTAATCCCTCTAACAAGGCCACTCCTAATAGAGTGATTAAATTCTTTAATAAAATCACACCTAATTGTATGTATTGTAACCTTTACTAAGGTTGGCTCCTCACAAATCTCAATTCAAAAGAGTAAAAATTTGGTAGCATGTTATTGGTGGTTTTCCCTAAATTGGGTTTCTATGTTAAATCATTATGTCATACTTGTGTAAATGTTATTTGAAATGTTTTACTATTGATGTTTTACATTCTACAATTCTGTTACTATTAGGACAATGGATTGCAAGTTTTATGTATGTTATTATTTTCTATAGAGAGCTACCTACAACATGATTAGGTCTGAAGGATTTAAAGTGATTAGAAGTTGAATTGGTACATATAGACCTAAGAATAACTAATTCACCCCCACCCCCTCGATTATTCTAAATCATTCTAACAAAAGCCACATCCTAACACAAGCATAATTCTTGCAAACAAATAAGTTCACAATTAGTATTCCTAGGGACCTTTAATAAAATTCTATATGTATTATTATAAATAGAGAAGGAAATTGATCTACCTACAAAATTTATATTGTTTTAAAAATATTGTGAACAAATATGGATTTTTTTCTTGAAGACAGGTTTCATGTGATTATAGTAAATATTTAAAACATTATAGTTAAGGTAGAAGAATAAAGGTAGTTAAATAAATTAAGGTGAGATCATCATGTTAATTTTTTAGTGAATGCTAATAATTGCATAAGACTCATAAAGATCCCAAGACCAAGGTGATATCAAGGTTTTCATAAGACATAATTGACTTTAGACTAATAAAGTATAATGGGCTGAAATTAGATAAGGATGCACAATATGCTTATTGAATCAATGGCTTAGAGAAATGGTTTCTAGGAAATCAAAATTTAATTAGATGGTGTTTTGTAAAGCATATCTTGGATGTACTACACTGTCAAGTTATTATGAATCTTGAAACCAACAATATTGTAAGTTCAACATAAACCCATAATAGATATGAAATAATAAGCAATTAATATTCACATAGAAGATAATAGACAACATATCCACAAAAAATGTGACACAATATATATCCTTAGAAACCCTCATTGGGGGAAATTCATAGCCTTAGAAAGTATCCATCACCATATATAATTAGCAAAGTACCATAGCAATACAGCCATGGAAACCTTTAAAGCTATACTCTTCAAATGTTGGTAAGCCATTTCTTCTTGTTAGGTATGTACATAGCCAAGTGCCAACTATAATGATAGACCCAATTGGGTACTCAAAACCATCATCATCTACTTGATGACATATCAATTTTTTTCTTAATTCATGTGAATAAGCATGAATGCACATATCCTATGCCATCCTTCCAAACCTCCACAAATACTCCCTTAGATAATACATTTCACCTTGTCTTTCTCTTTCTCACATCAATGACTATCTTTGTGGTTTCTTTTATAGTAGCAAGCTCCCACAAAACCACCAAGTGGTATTACATAAATTGTGTGCTAAAACCATGTGCTACCTAACCCCCATTGATCCACATTTAACATTGGGCATTTAATTTTATCTTTTAAAATATTAAGTAATTACATCAATTATTATCACAATGTGTCAATACAATCCATCAAGAATATTCCATGAAAGTCTCTCCATGTTATAGATCTAGCAAGGTCCTCCTACTACACCATTACTTAATCAAATGAAATAGTACAATTTAAACAATATTATGTAATGTCAATAACCCATAATCTCAAAACACATGCTAGGAAGCAATCAAAATAGGTAGTGTCTAAAATTTTAAGTCTACATTCTGTACATCTACATTTTTCCATAATTGCATGTAAATATTGACCATAATAGCTCAAAATAATGTGTGTGTGTGTGTGTGTAAGTGGTAACTAAAAATGGAATCAAAATGCTTTATTTATAGAGATTGTATCTCACTGTTTTAACTATTTCTATGTATCGCATGTAGGAACCTTATTCCATACAATAATATTTTAGTGAAATATAGCATCTTATGATCTCTCTATTTGGATTATCATGGAAATTTCTCCAAATATTAGTCCAATTTATTCATTGACAATTACTTTTGTCACTTGCTATAGTATTAGTTCCTTGGAAGATTACTATATTTTTAGCATTTTAAATTATCGAAGACTTGGAAGATTGGTATATAAATGGAAGCTGAAATCAAACTCAAATGATTCATTTATGGAGATTTCATCTTTCTGTTTCACCATTTGTGTGTACCTTATGTAATACCCTTGCTTGGTAGGCTAATTATTTTGTAGATTATAGACTTTAGTCATCTCAGTTTGGACAATAATTTGTATTGATATGAATATAGTTTATGTTCTTAGATGAAAATTCCTTTTGTATTTTATTGTAGAACCCTTTTTCAAGATTATGACTATGTTTTTAACCTTTTAAATGATGGAAAAGTTTAAATATTGGGTAACTAATTTTTTTATTCTTGGCAATAAAGATAGTGGGTGGTAGGGAAGCTTATTTTGATTTTTCCGTGTTATGATATTATCATAATTATGGATTATAGAGTATATGATTTCTTTTTATTCTCAAAAAATTATAAAGATATCAAATTGTAAGTGAAAACACCTTGTTATGTGTATATATCAAAATGTTATTTTTGATATCTCAACATAGAAATACTTCTCTATAGGCTATCACTTGTACCTTTAGTGGTACAAATTCTAGAACTTATATATTTACATCTTATTCATGATTATATATTATTTGAAGTTCTTATCCATGTGGATTTTGTTTCATTACCTCGGTATGGATGTTAGGAAATTAATTTTTATTATTTTGGAAAAAGTGGACAAGACACTAAATATATTAAAAATAAAACTTATTCAAGAGCTCAACCAGGAAATAATTAGTAAGAAAACCTAGAATCTTCACTGAATACAAAAGATTAAAGCATCAAGATATACAAACTTACCATATCAATGGAATAAAAGTTCCATGTTTACAAGTTGGAGCTGATAGTTCCTCTAAGACCAAAATTGAGGAAATATCAAGACGTTATCAAAATTTTGAAAAAAATAATAAATTATAAAGAACTAAATCTCACTCCTCCATGACTGCATATTTAGACTTAGAACATGAGGTCGAAGCATTTGCATCACAAGAATTGCATCCCTAACAAGAATTGGGTAAGGGCTGAGGAGAAGATTCCCAACCCTACCCATGAATTGTACCTCAAGTGGAAGAAGATACAATAGTATTTACCACATTCTACCAAAAATCCAAAGCATCATCAGTAGACTATAGTCGATTTGAACATAGAAGATCATTGGAGGAACAACTCTCCAACAAACCCAGGACCAAGTGTTGACCCTACAAGCCAAAAGTATTCACATCCTAAAACCCATTGTTGTCATTCCCACAATTCCAAAACCAAAAAACACAAATAAATTTTTTTTTTCAAGAGAGAAATCTAAAGGTATGAACATAATGTATTTTTAAACTTGGGGGTGTTAAAGTTAATTGATGCAACAATGATCATTTCACTCGAATCTTAATTCAATTTCCCTATGATAGGTTGGTAGGTTGTCTAACAAGGTAGTAAAAATGTTATTTTGGATATTAACCCTTTACCTCCTATACTTCTGGTCCAGACACTTTGCATTTGCATGTGAAAATTCAATTTCCAAGTCTATGGTTCTAGGGTATAGTGACACGAAGATGTTTAATGATTATCTTAAGTGTGTATATTTAAAATAGGTGATCATTGTCAATAATTTGTTATGAATAGGAGGAAATAAAATGGGTATAACTTTAAATTTGATTATTATTAGTTAATTTTGTTATAAATATGGTGAATTAGTTTATTAAAATAAATTAGTGTTTACGTTTATTGGAAGAAAATGGTAATCTTTAATTGCATCACTCACCACTATTCACTTCTAATTTAAGCCATTTATTAACTTTTTTAAACTCTAAAAAAGAATATAAAGAACTATATTATTGGTTAAAAGTTCACTATGTCATAATGCCCCAAGGCATAATATTTAGATTCCACCAGTGTTAACCTACATAATTGTTTGAATGTTCATTTTAAGCCCTATAATTTTATTACTTTTAAATACATTTCCAATGACCTATACTTATTAATTAAATCAACCCTTAAGTTATCTTCCTTAACTATTATCTTTTGTCAATTTATAAACTAAAAATAATGCATATTACATTCAAAAAAACATAAATTTCCTATAATTATAGGAATCCTAAAATCCCTTAACCTTTTTAAATATAGATTATAAATATATTGTTTCCTGCCCTCCCCCCCCCCCCCACCATAATATTATAACTACTATTCACACTTAATTGCCACCTATAGTTGACTAATAAACACACTAACTCTAACTTATTACCTTATTCCCACCCAATTTGATTCCCTAGAATGAGGAGTCACATGCCCTTTAATCTTCCCTAACAAAGCTAAGTTTCAAATCTCTAATCTACCTTCCTCCTAGCATTTAAAGAGGTAGTCATGTCACCATGTTTTGATTAGATATAGGGCTACCAGGGAGCATATTTCAAGGCCAACTACTCCCTTCCCACTTCCATGTGTAGGCCTCCCTCTAGGCATATTATGATTGGATGTAGATGGTAAGTCAAATCTACATATATGTGCTCCCATTTTTATGGGTCCCTCCATTCACTTAGCACCTAGGAAGATGAGTGGTAGGTGAAGCAAAATAGAGGGGAGGAAGGTGTGCTTCCTTAGGTGCCATGATAATATTACATTCCTCCCCTTTCCAAGTAAGGCCACTAGGTTAGTGGGGGGTAAGGTTATGTCCTTTCCCTCCCACTTGCCTTTTAAAAAAAATCTTAATTTGACTCTTTTTTTTGACATATTTCATGTCTAGATCACTTACTTGGAGGGGAGTTGATATTATATATAATTATATATATATATATATATATATATATATATATATATATATATATATATATATATATATATATATATATATATATATATATATATATATATATATATATATATAATCCATGCTTATTCATTTTCTAACTGTAAGGGTACGCCCTTGCAACTACATAGTCTTGTCTTTATATATTTTAAAAAAAAACTATTTTCCTCTTGGGTGGCCATCATTAATATGGAAATTGACTTATATATATTTCTATATTTTTTATGTATAAATATGAACATTCTATTTTGAAAATATTATTTTAATGATTGTATTTTTTTGGAAGTGAATTAGTTGGTCTTCCATACATTTTCTAGCAAGAAAATAGGCTTCTATAGATCTTATATGAGATTAACTTATTGGTCTAGTTCTTTTCATGTATTCTTTAAGATTTTTTTAGATTTAATTGATGATAATTTAGCATTGCATCATGCATTATAATTTCTATTTTAATGAGCAAATTAAACATAAAGCAACTATCATATTACTAACCAAATTTACCTAAAGAATACACTAGCATGGAACTCGATGAAATCCTTGAAACTATAATTTTATGAACATCAAATATTAAATATACTTTATTGACATCCAATTCTATAATTTTAACTATTTACAAATCCATTTCCATCAATTGCATATTCTACAACTAATTCAAATTCAATACTAAACATCAAGTGACTAGTTATCCTCATGAAAGGAGATAAAGATATCAAATGATAATGTCCAATTTATTCTTTCAAGGTATATCATAATAAAAATTATTTTCTTGAACACATTCCAAATATAAGTAATGATAAGACAACATCAACACAATATCAAACAAACAATGCGGTGGTGGAATCATCGCATCAATATACACAATGGAGGACTTCACAAACAAGATGTTTTCCAGTTTCTCTATTTGACATATGGATGAGATCAATAACATCACTCCTACAATACAATAAGTTCTCATAATCTAGATGAAGTTTTCCTCCATTTCAATACCAAAACAATAGTATTATCTTGTTTTACGCAAAGGTAAGACTTCTCAATCTCCAAATATCCAAGGCCTCAAGAAAAAACTTGCAATAAAGAGGCAAATGCAAAACCATGGAGGCTCACCTCCCAACCTAGGCCTTAAGGAGGCCACCCAACGAGCTTGGAGAAACAAGGCACAAATAGTTGCATACTACACATTCACATATCATGCATGAGCACAACAATATAACAAGATTCTACACAATACATTACAAGACAACCCAACCCAAGGCTTGCACAAAGATTCAACAATTGAATCAAGTATAGGTTGAAGGTGGGCTCTCCCATGAGGAGAATTTCCAAGCTATGAGTCATAATATACACATATTCCCATTATCAACATGCCCTTTCAAGGCTTACAATAAGTTCCCTTCCACATGTTAATATGTGGTGACTGATCAGGAAAGTACTATACATACTTCATAAATTCTTTGGGGCTATTCGTAGATTTTGCATTCATAGATTTGCCACTAAAGTAATGACTAATTTATGGTCAAAATGTAGTAACCCTAAATTATTTTCATACTTGTATAAAAAGGCTTAGGGTTAGGGATTATTTCATAGTTGTGATGCAAAATTGGTTCTTGTGGCGGTATTGAGCTGTAAGTGATTACGAATTGTAATCAGGTTATAATCACTGGATTGTAATAATATTGGACTTGCTGTTTGTTGGACATAGCCCAAGGATTGGGTGAACCATGTTAAATCTTGTTGCCTTTTTTTTTCTTTTTTGTGTGATCTATTATTTTCTATTATTGGTTATATTTGCATGTAATTCTTATTTCTATCTATGGTTTAATCCTAACACCACACACCTCCTTATACCTCTAAAAATACAAATAAATAAGAAGACCACATTCCATTAAACATATAAAAATCATCTCCACACATGGGAGTGTTCCTCAACTACATGTGTAAGCCCAACTAACCCCTTTACCCAAGAATCTCTATCCTCCCAAGGGTGTGTGATGCTTCACACCCATTACAAAAACACACATAGCATATATCAAAAAAAATTCAAGAAACAAATCACATAAACTTCTCACATGCAACACCCAAATAAGAATATCCTTATTCACACCCACACCTACAATACACCAAAATTTTCTATGAAAGAAAGAACACCAAATCAACTCCACATGCACATGAAGAACACCATCGATCATGGGTACTAACCTCAATCCAAGCAATGGCAATGAAAAATTGTAGTAGAGCTCCTTATCCTCTTCCTCCAAACCCTAGTTGTCTCTAAAGATAGAGAGTGTCCAAGTGAGTTTCTAATTTTACCATGCCTCTATATATCACTCTCATTTTCGGATTCAATAAAAAATGCATTCTTTTTGGGTTCTCCTAGGTATTCTAGGCACCCTAGTGGTCATTATTAGCCCCCTAACTTAAAGTACTAACATGGATAGGGTTTGTTTTTATCACAAATTCACCTTAGAGCTACTTTATGGCCCTCCCAGTACTACGTAATTCAAATTCCAAATTTTCCCATGGTGATAACCTTGTTCTCTTTGGTAATTTAAGGCAAAAAATCAAATTTTTCAATTAAGACATTTAAATTGAATTAAGGTAGCCACATGATCCATCATCAAAGAACATGCCATTTCACATAACAAGTACAAGTGTCAAGTGACACACGCAAAATACACTATACATCACATGACATGTTTAGGATCTACACATGAAATACATGTTACACACGTACATCTCATGTTTACAAAATAAATACATCACAATGATGTTTATGAATCTTACAAAGATTCACCTTGGTAGATTCATTTAACGATGTGTTTATATCTTGTCTCCTTGTTAAATTTCCATGGTTCCTTTCCTGCACACTAAACTTGAGCATCAGTAGTCCAATGAAAAGTCACATATAAAATACATATGAAAGTAAAGGTACATAATAATTTCATTATTCCATAATTCACATATAACACATTCCATAATCAACTTACTACTCTCCATCATTTACATATAAAGCATTTAATCAGTATTCCTCAAAAACAACTGCATGTCACTAAATTTCCTAACAAGATCAAATTAAGCATATAAAACACATCATATTTCTATTTCTTACCATAAAAGTGAAATACTAAATAAATATCCATTAATCCATCAACTATGCCAAATATGTCCTAATACATATCATAATGGAAGACCAGAAGGTAAATATCATTAGTTAAGTAGAAAATTTACCATCCATCAAGTATCAAAATATATGTTGAGGTATCTAGTCCTAAATAACAAAATGGAAATATAGTATCTATGCTATGATGGGTCAGGGTGAGGCCTCACAATTGTACCAATGCTGAGAATCAGGGTTCAGTTGTGATGAAAGCTAGGCATTAGGTGATGATGAGACAAATTTATTTGGAAGCTCCAATAGTTCCAAAATAGCATGCCCTATTTGCTTAGCATACTTTTTCAGTTGGAAGCCCAATACCCTTGCAATGACTTTCAAAGTGTTCTTCATAAATGGGGGACATTATTTTCAAAATATTTTTGAAGGGCATCATAAGTTTCTATGAAATCATGCTTTTTCATGAGTTAGGACCACGAAAACAAACCACTCGCTAGAGCATTACCCGCTTAGAAATAGTAATGTTTCATTGCAACTTTCAATTTATGATCTCCCCAAAATTTTTGGTGAATAGCCTTAGCAACAAGGATCTACAAAAGAGAGGTAGACTATAATAAGTCCATTGCATTTGACTAGAAGATCAACACCATGTTGGATGGGAAGAGTAATAGCCTTAGGGAAGGGAAAGAATATCATCCCCAATTACATGTCTGATCAACCATTGAATAGAAGGTGAATGAACATAAAACATGACATTAATATCAAAATTAACAATGTGCAAAGGAAGAACATTTTTGTCCATGTTTGGTTGAAGCCAAATCTGATAGGTTTTGGGCAGATTGTTCTATGGAAGTGAGAGAGAAATTACATTTTATACAGACCTCCATGAGAGACAAAAAATCCAAGCCACCAATAATGAAATGTGTTGAAACTAGAGGCTTGATAAGAATAAATAAGATGGGTTAAAAAATGGTAAACTATAAAATCCTTTGTGAATAAATTTCCATTAGAAGCTAGCACACATGAAGGATATGAAGGAAAGATAGGCATGTGAAATAAAACATAATTAGATGATGAAATGAGCTCAAGGCCAATGAAATAAATCACACATCCATCCAAAGCACATGAAGTATGATTTTATGATGCCTATATGGCAGATATCTTGGCAACTATAACTAAATGAACCAATTATGAGATAAAAAAAACCATCATGACATACAACTAAGGTTAAAGATAATTAGTATTGGCATTTATCAATATCTGAACTAATTAATAATTGCGACTCCTCATATTGATCAATGGAAGAGGTTCGCTCAAAAGTGGAGATTAGGATGTCATTACACCCTAGATTTGAAAGGTAATCTACAACTTTGTTTCCCTCTTGTAGAGTATGCAAAATGCATATATATTGATACTAATCTACCAAATTCAAAATTTGAAGGAGGATATACTTAAGCTACTAGGAGAATTTCTACCTTCTAATGCACCCATTAATGATTACTTGAGAGTCACCTTCAATCTATAGACATTGAAAATTACATTTCATGGCAAGAACTAAACTTACAAACTAGGCTTTAGCTTCTTCTAAATTTTTAGTACCATTTGGTAAGGGGGTAGATGTAAATGCTAACACTTTCCCATCATAGTCTTGAATGTGTGCCCCTAACCCTAATTTAATTCAGTTGCCTCTAGAAGAACCATCAAAGTTGATCTTCACATGCCCAGAATTGTGAGAATGCCAATGTACATCAGAATGGTCTACTTTAGGTTATGATTTTTAGGTTAATCCCCATCCTATAGGAATAAAATGTGTTTTACATTCATGGAGAATATTAGCATCCTAAGAATTAATAATAGGATTGATCTTGCATCTGCTAAGACTTGCATTAGTTACTTCCATAATTGACTTTTCAATACCTTCAAACACCTTATAAATAAGAGTAAAATCTTTTCTTGAATACTTGCTTATTTCTTTCCCCCAAATTAGCCCATATGACTAATTTCATGGTACACTTATTTAAACTTGGAAACAAGGGACAAGGATGGATGCTCGGCCAAGCTTGTAAAATATACCAAATATTTTTTTGAAGAGGGGTAAAGAAGCTTAATTTGTAGAGAACAAAGGTCCAACAATGATTGGCAAAAGGACACCATACAGAAAGATGATCACCTATTTCAAATTCATCATTTCATAACATACATTTGAGAGCTATAAGAATATTTAATCTTACCATTCTATCACTTTTTAGAATCATATTCTTAATAGCAAGCCATGGGAAATAACTAGCTTTTTCTAGTACTACATTCTTCCAACAAAACAAGTATGCTCTAGAATGACTTGTTTTTAAAGTAATCCTTTGAATGAGTTTATATCCCTCTTTAATAGAAGTACTATATTTGGTAGCGGCCCACAACAACTTGTCTTCAAAATTTTATAGGATGGCATGTCTCTATTCTAAAATGGTACGAAAATACTCTTGATCTTGATTAAGAAGAGGAAGAAGATCTGCATCCTTCCAAAATAATTTCCTTGAAAAGAGACATACTACAGAAATAAAGTGATGCACTTGAGTTCCCCATAGGGATGTTAATATAAAAACAAGATCTTGTGCATTGGGTAGTGTGATCAAAAGAGGTTGACTATTCTAGGAATCTCTCTAAAAGATAACTTTGTCTCCACTATTTACTTCCTAAGTAATATACTTAAGAACAATGTCTCTTGAAAAAATAATAAAATCCCAAACCATAGACCCCTTTAGAGGATCAACCATTGAGAATAGTCTCAATGGATCATCATTATCCAAATACTTTTGCTGCATAATTTGACACCAAGTAGTGTGAGACTTGGTGTGCATTTTCCAAACTAGTTTACCACCAAATGCAACATTCCATTTCGATAAATCATGAACTCCTGCACCCCCAATAGTAGGAATATGTTTCATGTCTTGTCTAGAGAAATAAGAGGGATTTTCTTGTCTTTTGATGTATTACGTATCCAAAGGAATGCTCTAACAAATTTTTGAATTTGTAAGATGACTAAGGGTGGAGTTTTAAGGATAGCAAGATAGTAATTTTGAATAGTGCAAGTATTGATTTAATGAGAAAAAAATTGCCTAATAAAGAGAACCATCTAACTTTCCATGCAACAAGTCTATGTTTCATTTTATCAAGGACATAAGTCCAATAACTCATCTTATTTGATCCCATGAAAAAAGGTATTCCAGTGTAATTTTAAGGTAAAAAGTGCTTTGAAAATCCCAAAATCTGCATAATTCTATACGAAACAACTTTGTTAATGATGAAGATAACTTTTTTTCTAGAATTAATTTTCTAACAATAAATATCAGAGTATAACTATAAGACATACTTGATCTATCTAGGCTCTAAAACTTGAGAGCTACCAAACAGTAGCGTATCATGATCAAATAATGAGTGGATAATGGACAAAGATGTACCATGAATATGCACACCCTTCCACTTTCCTAATAAGTTATGAAGCTCAATGGTCCTACTAAAAGATTCAACCATAATAATGAATAAAATTGGAGATAATGGATCATCTTGTATAACACCTTGTGTAGAAGAGAAGAAACCTAAAGCTTTCCCATTGATGATAACTAGAAATGAAGCTCCAAAAACACATGCTTTAATCCATTTACACTAGTTTTTTGAATAAACCATTTTTTGAAGAACTTGAAAAAGAAAATTCCAAAAAAAATTGTCACATGCCTTCATCATATCAAGTTTGATCACAAAATTTAGGTTCTAAGAAGTATTGATGGAATGGAGAATTTCATGACAAATCAAAGCATCATCCATAGTTTCCATACCCAAAACAAAACCTCCTTGCTCAATAGAGATAATGCTTGGGATAAGATGTTGCAATAAAAAATAAATGGCTTTGGTGACAATCTTATAAGTCAAATTGCACAAATAAATGGGTCAAAAATCTGCAAAGGTTTTAGACCCCTTAGATTTCTGGATCAATGCAATAATTGTAGTATTAAAGTACTTCAGCACAGGTCTAGTTTTTTTGGATTCCTCAATATTAGTAAATAACCCCCAACCAATGGTGTCCCAACAAATTTTACAGAAAAGAGCAGTAAACCCCTCAAGGCCTAGAGCTTTTTCTAGAGGGAATGAAAAAACAACCTTATGAATCTCTTGAATGGAGAAGGAAGCCATGAGCATAGAATTCTTTGAAGGAGACACCATTGTAGGTATAGCCTCAAGGAACTCATTATATAGTAGGGGCAAGATTATTATTGAATAAATTTACATCTGCATCCATAATATGTTGTGCATTGGTTAAAATATTTCCTGATTCAACATCCTTAATTTGAAAGATTGTTTTACCAACACTCTTTCATTTGGCTAACCCATGAAAGTATTTAGTATTTTTATCACCTTGTGAAAGCCACAATTCCTTGAACTTTTGTCTCTAATATTCATCTTCCCTATGACACATATCTTTACAATCATGTTGAAGTCTCTCCTGCTTATGATATGTATCATTATTCTTACCATTTTCAATGACATTGTTGTATATATTATTTAATTTTACTTTAACAAACTCTTTTTATTTAAAGACATTCTTGTAAACATGATGATTCTAATTCTTAATAAATACCTTGATATGCTTTAGTTTTCTAGTAAATTGATGCATCTTGTAGCCTTGAACAAAATATGCACTAATCCACCACGTTTTTATGAACTGTAGGAAATGAGGATGGCAGAGTCACATTCTTTCAAACTTGAAGGAAGAGTTTGACTAGTTATTATCCTCATTAGTTACCTAAGTGAGTGAAATATATATTGGAAAATTATGTTAACTTGGCAAAGATAGGATCTCTAACTAAATATGGAAGTTTTGTAATTTCCATTCTTGAGAAAGGAGGAATCTATCCTAGTGAACAACAATTTTTGCAAATCTAGCTCTCTTATTTCTCTAGGTAAATGAGCCTTGAATGGGATGAATATCTATTAAAATATTTCTTTACACAAAATGAGAGAAGTCATGAATAGCTTTAATTGGTGGACAAATCCCTCCAAATTTCTCTGATTGGTTCAAAATTCCATTTAAGTCTCCCCCAAGAATAACATTATGAGAATCTTGAATTTGAATCAAGTGAGTGATACTATTCCAAACTTTTAGTTTATCATGCATTGAGAAAGCCCCATAAACATTAATAAGAATGAAAGAAAGGTCAAAATTTGACAACTTAAGTATTTAGAAATTGGAATGTTGCTAAATAAGTTGACCCTAAATAGTTTGGAGATTCCAAAGGACAATAAGACCTCTGAATGCTCCTATCCTAGGAGAATGCAAGGAATATCACTTAGGCCATTTAGCAAGTGTATTATCAAATGTGTCATTAGATAACTTAGTTTCCTATAACATGATAATATTTTCATTCATAGAATCAAGTAATTTCTTGATCCTACATCTTTTGTTAGAACCATTTATGCCTCTAACATTCCATGAGTTAACCTTTATTGGAAACAAGGAGAACCTTTTGTTCTCCTTTTCAATTCTTGGTAACAATAAATATATCATCCAAAGTAGTCTAAATACCTACTACAATTTTAATTTTATTCTCGTAGCCTTTGGATCTACCTTTGGATTTGGGTGTTTTAGGGACCTACTAACATTGGAAAGGAGATTGGGAAATTGAGAGGATTTGATGGTGGTAAAGTAGTCCAACCATAGTAGAACTATCATAATCCTTAAAAGAATGAGCATTATTACTCTCAAATTCATCAAAATGAACATCCAAACATTGGAAATCTGTATTAATTGTGGAATTTTAAAATTTCTAGTAAATACCATCTTCTAAACCTAATGAATCCTCATGAATGGAAGAGTTATCCATAGACTTTATTTCATGTGAATTTTCTCGAACAACTTTCACAATTCTTGAGATCTGACAAGTAGTAAAAATTTTAAAAGAAGATTGATTATTCCAAAATTGAAATTCTTTAAGCAAGCCATCAATTGAAGTGGACTTTTGATGCTCTAAAATTAATTCATTCTTCCTCTACTAGTTCAAAAATATAGAAGATGCAATCTCTAAGAGGAACTGATCATTGGTCTATTGAGCCTTCTAATATGCAAATTAAGAGTTAATGAACAAGCCTTGAAAGATAGGAGAGGATGTAGAGGATCCCAAGATAATATACTTTTGCCTTGGGGCCTTAAAGATTGACAATAAAGAAATAAATGAAGATGAATGAAGTGGATCACACAATTTTTTGCCGAGATTGACCCATGCATTAGGGAGAATATAAGATTTGACAACTTAGTAGTATTCGAAAACTAAGAATCTCCTAGAGAAGAGACAAGGGGAAAGGTGACATTATAATCATTGTGGGAATTTGAGGCCCATGTAGAAGTACATAAATTTGGATCAGAATTCTAATCTAGACAAACTTTTATAGAGACTTGCACCAATTCTTGATATTGGGAATTAAAATGACCTAGTTTGTATTGAAATTTTTACACTATGATCTCATCCTGAATCTTAATGCACTAATTCTATACACCTCATTGAGAATTGATCACGAATTGAGCAGGGAAAATTTCCCCATGTATAATAAAAAGAAAAATCTAACATCCAAATGTCGATGATCAAAAGTGATAAGATCATGTTTCAGAAAATCCTTATTTTGTTAGAAAATATTTCAAGAATTTGTGGATCTTTGTACTCAAGTGATAAAAGAGTAACTGGAATCCAAAAGGGGAAAAAGTGAATATCTATAGCTTGAGGCTTAAAATTTGGGACCCAAATCATAATTAAGAGCCCTAAGCTCTAATAAAACTAGCCTTTTTGCTTATGGATGAAATCCACAAGCTCCTTGGATATAAAGATGGCAACAAAATATTGGGAATCTAGATCTATGTAGAAAATTTCTTTTAACTCTGTCCAGGAAGAAAATGCCCATTCCTTAATAGTAAAGAACAAAAGTGTGGAGGAAAACTTACCTACAAGTATATATTGATGGAGAAGACCAATCAAATTCTATAACAAATGGCTTGGAAGTGTGATTGAAAATAGATTAAGGATATGGTCATTTAGCACTTATGAGACTACACCCTAAATCTACTTCTTTTCCCAAACTTGATGAGCCTTTCTTGGATTGAAGGGGAGCTAGAAGTGGCAAGAATTGTTGGTTTGGGAGAAAAATTATTGGCTGTTTCCTTTGATTTTGTGCCATCAGATCCACCCAACTCATGTGGAGGTGTAGGCTCTTTCTTTGTCTCATCTCTCACAATTTCTGGCAGCCAAGTGGAGTACCTTCACAAATATCAAAGACAAGTTATGTATGGGGTCATCACTAACTATTGTTTGAGCTAGGCTTCCTAAAAGTATGAGGTTGGAAAGAACCCCTACTCCTCTAATCTAGTGGATAAGGGGTCAGGTTAAGAAAAATTTGTATTATTTTCTTCCCATGCAAAACCATATTCACAATGCTGATCATGTCGAAGAGGAAGTAAAACTTGATTAGATGATTTTCGAAATTCAAATGTAGAAAGTACTAAGTGGGGCATAGATTTATGCATAGTCTCCTTTGGAAAATCCACCATTGTAGAATTGGGAAAGATCCTTGAATGCAAGCTAGGATGATGATGAACATGAAATTATGGATTCATAAAGAATAGTTTGGTTGGTTAAACAATTACTTTTCCTTGAAAGATCAACTTCACACCCTTATATTCAAAGTGACCACTATTCTTTTCTTGAAAAGGGCATCATTAAAAATGAAGGCTAGAACAAGGCCTTGTAGTAGGTTGTACAATGGGCATAGATGAAAATATGTTATTAATATTTTGATTCCCTAGAGGATACTATTGTGACTGAGTATAGTTATTATTTCCATGTCCAAATGTTCATACACCAAATCGTACACCAATACCTACTTTTGGCCCTACATTGGATGTAGCTCTTCCACCTATACCTATGCCTATAAATCCTCCAATTCTTGCTGAAGCTCCTACATGAATTGTCATTTCATGGCATGTAAGGTCAATTTTTTCAATGATAGGAAAAAATAGCTGTTTTCTTTAACTACAAATCTTGGGCAAGTAGCAATTATTGTATTCACCAAATTAAAATAATATTGTTGACTATAAATATATTTCTTTCACATTCATATAAATTCAAATGGTAGATATCATTGAATATAAATCTAGTAAATATTCAATATTTAACTTGTTAAGGGAAGACAAGGTTTGGTCCTCACAAAATATATAATATAAATTCAAAATATTAACACTTTATTTATTTTCATGATTTCATGGTACAATACGCGCACCCTATGTATTATGTGATTCTATCTAATTCAAATTTCCTTTTCTAGAAGTCATTTCTTAGAGTCTTTGAGTTAAAAATAAATAAAAAATTATAGGTCCAAATCTTAGTTGAGTCTAATGTACTTTATTGATCTTAAAAAAATTATGTCTTTCATACACATTATTAGCATCAATGTCTTGAGATCTTTTTGAGTATGGTGGACATTATTGATGTTCATTCAAAATGTTTATTTCCCTAATCTTATCTTAATTTCCTAAAATATATTTATTCTTCAATGTTCACTTTAAATTTAAATTGAAATGTTTATTATCATCACTAAGTAACTTATCTTACAAGAGTGATTTATATAGTTTTTCACTACATTTATCAACTAACCAAAATTATTTATGTCAAGAAATTTCCTTCTATATTTCTAATATGTAGAATATTATTAACTAGTCATAGATTTAATTGTCATATTGTTGTAGTCTAAAGCATTGCATCCATGTTAGACTACCACAATTGTGCTCTAAATTTTTGCAAGAGAATTAAATATGTAGAATTCATACAACTTACATTTGAAAAAATATTAATGGAACTTTCTTTGTAATAATAGACACTTATGTTGAATGATATTTTACGATTATAAAAAATATAACACATCTCTATAAACCACTAATAGAATAAAAATATCCACAATAACATTAAGACTAATCATTGCTATGAATTTGGATATGTCATCTATTTTCTTGATATAAGTCTATTGGTCATCCTTAAACTTATATACTTAATTTTATTTTATTTTCATTTTAGTCTAGGTGACTCTCACTCATGTTGCTAAGCATTTTGAAATAATATTGGTTCCTTGAATCTTAAAATTCAAACATAAACTCAAGAAAAATTTTGTCTATTCCATTCCATGTAAAGACAAACATATGTATACAAATGTAAGTATTTAGTTCTTATCCTTGCTATTAATGATAATTTATGGAAACAACCTAAATTCATGAGCATTAAACTTAGTTTTTAATGTAATAGATAAGAGAGGAAACATAGTGAGAGGTGTTATTATTAGGGATTATAAAGAATATATGTTTCTTTCTTATGTGGGTAGTTAGAGATCATCACTAAAAATTAAGAAGCTATGAACACTTTATGGAGCCTAAAATTTTCTACATCCATGCCTATAGTAACAAGATAAGTATAGAATAGGTTTCAAATTTGATAGTGAAAATTATGAAGAGAAAGATAAAGAGAAGTTGGATCTCGATCAATATTATTAATGGTTCCATATTGATCTCAAGAGGACTTGAGGATTACAATACTAGGAAGATAATGTGGATTTAGATATCATAATAGTTATAATAATAAGTTTCAATGACCTTCATTGTTGGATAAATATGCCAAGTCCTCTTGAGAATATAATAGGCCTTATAGATAATGAACAAAGGTAGGTGGTTAATAATAATCAAAATGATCATGAATTTAAAGGAAAATGGGAATAAGAATGGGAAGATGAGGGTAAAGAATAAAGGAAGCTGAAGGAAAAATGTTGACATGGATTATTACAGGGTTGAAAGGCTCCAAGAAAGAAGTGTCCATAATTTAGCTATACAGAAGGGGCAGATCAATGACAATTATGATATTGAATGGCTTGGTTGGACATCATGTTTAAATTTGAGAAATCTATGATCATGGGATATCAAGTCCTATGTCCTCATCATATAAATTCATTTATTTTCATCTAGCAAAGGAATAATTTTGAGTACACTTGGAAATGAAATAATGGTAATAATGACATAGTTTCCTTACTCTTTCATTCCTTAGGAAAGGATTTACTTGTCATTAATGTGAGTGATTATTTTAAAAGTTAAATAGTATTTTTAAGGAAAGATCTAGAGGATTTCTATTGTAAAGAGTTGTATCCTGATAAATTTTAGTATTGTTAGAAAGTAGAGCCCTATGAAACATTGTAGAAGTGAGAAGTGTATTGGGAAAGTGAGGTACTAAGATAGGGGTGAATCAAGATGTTTAAAACTTTTATCCTTCAAAAAAAAATATCTTAACTATATTAACGATTAATCCATCTCATATCTAGATCATGAACTTATACAACCTTAAATTTGAAATGATAAAATAAATCTAATAATACATCACATCCATAATCATAAATGAAACACATAACAAAAAGATTTAGTTACCCAAAAACCCTCCAAGATGAGGGTAAAACTAGTGTAGGGGTCACACCAACACATCTTCACAACTACATTAACAAAGTTATCTTGTGATGGCTACAAATGTGATCACTTCTTATGATCTACCCTATGAGGGGTCTTCCTTGGTAAGAGCTTTACAAGACTCATAGGTGTACCTTGATTAAACAATTTAAAACTTGCAATGAAGTATCAAATCTGTTAAGATATTTATGAAGGCTAGTCAAGACCACCTTGTTAAGATATTTAAATTGATTCACTTGCTAGAATGTATTACTACCCTATCCTTTAGTTTGCACTCATAATGTTGATTACAGATCTTCTCTTTCAACTTGTTGATCTAATCTCCTATCTAATATATCTCTTATCTACTCTTTAGTGCTTCACTTGACTTCTATACTCTATTATTTTCAATACTTTGCTTCCAGCCTCCAAAACATGATCCCTTGTCATACACATTCTCCTTAATTTGCATCATATAGAATAGGGTCTAGATATTCCCTTAAATAGACATTTTTATAGTCTTTTAAAACATACTAAATTATTTAGTTGCTTCCCTTTTTCCCTCTAATCCGATTGGCTAACTTTCCTTCATAAGGATCAATAATTTGTGTCAAAACATTTAACAAAGTATATAAAAAACTCTTCAATCTTTAAATTTTGTTTACATGTCAGCCCAAAATAGTTTTCTTGAAAATAATTATTCAATATTTTTTGTATTTAATGTCACACAAAATGTCAAGCCTTTACCAAGTAGGTAGTGATAGTCAAGGTTAGTCAGGCAAAGAAGGAAATTTCCTATATATGCCAAGAATTTACTATTAACCAATTTTAGAGATGTTGTTAACTGATCTTAGTTGGTCAATGAAGATAAGTTTGTATTGATTGAGTTTAGTTAGTTATCAAAGGAAAGTCAAAATGAAGTCAATATTGATCGAGTTGGGTTGGTTAACACTAGAACTATTGACATTACAATCATGTTTGTTATTAGCAACATAGACTTATTCATATTGTAAGCATCTACTAAGCATATTGTATAGTTAATAGTGTTAACCAAGCATTTCAGTTTGTAGTGAGTCCCTTGGATAGTTTTATTTTACACTAAGCATCTTAGTGTAAAATAAGCTCTACAATTGCTACTGTGTTTCTAGTTATAATAGTGAGAATCTAGTGTTGACTAAGGGACTCAGTGTTAAAAAAGAAATTTAATTTATATATCAAGTTTCAGAGTATTTTCCAAGTCACCAATGTGGAGTGAGTTCAAGATTACTTGGAAGTGATCAATATGGACTGGGCTTCTATTTTTACCAAGTGCATGACAATGTTGAGCATTGATAGTGAATGTCAAGTATCAAAACCTCACCGAGTTAGTCTTTGAAACCTAAGTTATTGCAGTATGGGTAGACTTTGTGCATCTTGTGTAAAATTGTATTTTTGGGGTGACTTTGTAATTTGAATAATTTGATTGATATATATGAAATGTGTTGTATCACATCCAAATTGTGAAGAAACGGTAAAAGAGTATGAAAGTAATGTAATAAGCTGAAAAGAGCAAAAAAGTGTAGTACAAGGCCAAAAGTAGTATCAAGAAAATAAAAGTTGTAACTATCATAGTAAGGTGATTTTACACTCAAAGGTATCTCATTCAACAAACCAAGCTATAGATTAGAGGTCAAGCTATTATTTCATCCTAACTGGTGGATTAGTCAAATCCTTTAACAAGGTAGATGTAACAGTCTTATGTAAATCTCTTTACTGAGTGCATACTTCATTGTGTGTTTGTAAATCCTTTAATAAGGTGGACCTAGAAATCCTTATTGCTCCTAATAGGGCATATCGCTAGAAGTGGTTGATGTAAGCATTAACTGGCCAACTTTATATTGCAATACTAAGGCTTGTGGATATCATCCCCACCCCAATTTTCCTTTCTATTTGGAAGGTTTTTGGGTCACCAAATTCTGTGTTAAAGTGTTATGTATGCTTTCATGTTTTTAGTTTCTCATACATGCAACTAGATCAAAATACATATAAAGGATTAATAGCTAATTAAGGATTAAATTTTGTAGGTTAATAATTCACCCATCCCCTCTTCACATCACATATGACTCCTCATGCTGATTCAAGTTGGTCTCCTAATCTATCTGAGGTGGCATGCTCGAGCCGAGGTCTTGTTACTAATTATAGTAGGGGCTAGAATTTTTCATTTGTCAACCAAGTTGGTCTACAAGGTGCTTTAGCATGTGATAGTAGTTCTTTTTGGTAAAGGTTTCCTAATTTTGATAGTAAGTTTCTACATGGTTATGATGATATGGAAGAATGAACTTGGGAGTACAATTTTGAATGTTGTTTTTTTTTGCTAATTCAAAATGATATTGACAACTTGACATGTGCTAATTATCAAATTTTGATAGCAAACTTGGATGTGCTATTTATCAATTTTTGATCACTGAGGGAATACCTCTGGGAGGTTGTTGATACACCCATTTGTAAGTATGGTCTTTTTTCAATATTATGTAAAAACTATGTATATAAGGGATGATGTTGGGTTTTCTTCACTGATTCTTTCCTAGTTGACCTCTTGAATTAGATTAATAAAATATTAGTGGCTTGCCACTTTTTGCCTTCAAAAAAAAAAACTTAGCCTTTCATAATATTTCCAACAATTGGTATCAGAGCATTTGTGGTTCTAAGAGAAAATTTTAAGAGCTTGAGCAAAGAACAAAGGCTATGGAGATATTTAGAATTGACAAGGCTATTGATAATGAGAAGCTAGATTTGAAAATGGCTATTGCACAACTCAAGAAAGCAAAGGAGAAAATCTCTCAATTCTTGAATAGAAGAAAAGATCTTGCAATCCAAATGAATGACCATCTCTACACTAAAGATAGAATTGAAGACCTTCATTCAGAAAGCAACCTAGATGAAGCCAATGAAGCAATCAAAGAACTATTACAAAAGAATGGTTTACATCAAGAGGATGTAAGAAAACTAAGAAGAGAGAAACAAATTTAGTTAGTAAGACTATGTGAAGTTGTGGAAGAGGAAAAAAAAAGATAAAAGAATAAATAGAAGGAAATAATAATGAGATTCAACATTTATCCCTTCAACAAGATGACTTCATTAATTAACTCAATAATGCAAATGAAGAAATCATGAATATGAGATCAAAGAATAAAAAGTTGTAAAATGATCTAAACATAGAAAGACAAACCAATGAAATAATGATGAAATCTTAAGGAAATATAAATTACTTGAATGAGCAAAGTCATTATAGACAAAAAGGAAAAGTAGGAATTGGATATGTAGAGGAAGGTGAATCATCCAAACAAGGAGCTCAAAAGAATCAAATACCTACTTGCAGTCACTATGGTAAGATAGGTCATACATCAAACAAATGTTGGAGCAATGAAAAAGAAAATTTAAATGGAAAGTGCTACAATTGCAATCAGCATGGTCATAGGGCTAATGAATGCAAAAACAAACCTAAGTTTGTTGGAAAATGTCACAAATGTAACAAGCATGGGAACAAGTCATCAGAATGCAAAACTAAAATATTGAAACCAACAAAACAAATTGTGAAAGCTATATTTGGTTGGGACTATAACACATGGTGTAGATTTGATTACTATGGAGAATTTGGACACATTGGAATGAACTATGTAAAGCTTCATAAGAGGACAAGTGATACTACTAGAAGATGTTTCATTTGTATAGATCTTGGTCATCTTTCCAAGAACTACATGAATACAAGAAAAATTGAAGATGTAAAGAAGGAAAAATATGATAACATAAAAAAATAGATTAGACAAAAATGGGTTCCAAAATCTTCTAAGAATGTAAGTCTGAGCTGTGATGAACAAGTAACTTAGGAATTGGGTGACTCCACCTTTTCCACTTGATTGCTTAAAGGAGAACTGGAACTAGGATACTAAAGAAGACATTTAATATTGGTTCTAGTTAGTAGGATGAAAGATCTATATCATCATTCAAGATGCAAAGGGATCACCAAGTAAAAGATGGCAGTCACTACCAAGTTTTTGCCTTACCAAGCTAGGTCAGGTTGTAGACTCTATTGATCAAGGTTAGGATTAACTAAATTTTGTGTGGTTACCGAGTTATGAAAGACTCTACCAAGCAAGGTCTAGAGTAACTAAAGTTTTGTGTGGTTACTAAGTCATGAAAGAATCTATCGAGCATTCAATGCATGTGAAGTGGATGATAGTCTATGATTTGAGCAAACAATTGTACTAGGAATTTATGGAAAATTTTGATAAAAAGGGTGAGATCGAAGTCATTTCTCACCGTGAATTCTCGAGAGCCATTTGTGTAGCATGATCTTTCAAGCATTCAAGCAATTTGAGCAAATTATTTTCATATTTCCCAAAACCCTACCAAGTGACGATGGCATCTAGTTGTAGAAAGACAAAGAAAGGTTCAAATATGTTGGTTCAAGGTGTGGAATGGAAGGTGCTAGATTTCAAGATCACTCCTATCATTGCAAAAACCCTAGATTTGAGTGGAGCCCAATCATAGATTCTACCAAAGGTACTTTTAATCAATATTATCCATTCTCATTTCAAGTGTGTAATTCAAGATATTGGTACATTAGAAATAGATGAGACCCTAGAGAAACTATGTATTAGTGGTGTGTTGAAACTAGAAAACCAACATCTAGAAGAAAAAGGTTTAACCCATATTGCTCATATACCATTGGAGTTCAAAATAAAAGGGATTAGGTATATTCTCAATCCTATGCATAACAGTCAACTATGACTGGAACAACCAATTTGGATAATGAAGAAGATGATTCATAGGATCACCAGCCTTCCCCAAAAGCCAAAATGAAAAAAACACTAAGTTGGGTTGAACTAGAAGAGAAAACCCTTGTTGAGTGGGATGGAAGGAGAATGAAAATTAGTAGTGTAACTAACATGGAACTCAAGTTCAGCATCCATATCATTGCACATAAGATATATAGCTCTAGAAAGCTAAAATTTGTATCATGTGAAGCTGTGGACTTGACATACAAGGTGGTCAAGAATAACCTATCACTTGACCTTGTTAAGTTGATGCTAAACCAACTCAACAAAAATGTGGAGAGCATTCAAAGTCCAAAGAACAATCCATGTAAGTTGGGTTCCCTCTTGACATGTTTTTTTCTTGTATGTTCAAAAGTTCTTCCCATCAAAAGGTACAATAGGTTGGAGAAAGGATGTACTAGTTCTTTATCAAGTTAATGAATATATTGTTGAAAAGGAAGAAAACTATGCTAGTATCATGGACAAATACTTTGATGCATTCAAAGAGAAAATGAATAGTATGTTTAGGATTCCAAAGAATTTGGTTGATGATTTGAAGGATGATATCTATTTCATGGTTGATAGTGATAAGGTATACATTTAGGTAGTTAGTCCAAGGGTAGCATGGGTAATACATGTCAGTTATGAGGTTAACATTGATGAAACCAAAGACATAATTGATGCATTGATCAATAAGCCTATTGATCCTAAAGTTGCATACATTGGCACCTAGAATGAGGCAAAGGCTAGGATAGAACTTGAAATGAAACTCCCTCAAGTAGTCAACAAGTGCAAAAGGAGAATTTCCAAGCTAAAAACCAACACCCCTCCCTTATTGACTGAAGGAAAAGGTAAAGATGAAAAAGTAGTAGAAGAAAAATAACTTGAGGAAGAAGAACCTTTGAAGAAGAAAGGTTAGGTAATCATTACCAAGCCTACCAAAACTGTTGTATTCACTAGAAGGTCATCTAGGAAGAGAGAAAATGGAAGGAGGAGATATAATTTTTAGAAAGCCTCCACCCACCTTCCAAGAAAGGTTGAAGGATTTAGATTCAGGGGCTGGTATAAAAAATTTCAAGGCATTCAAATATGAAACTAGGATTGGAGAAGAGTACAAGTAAATAGAAGACTTGGTTATATCCAAGATGGGTAAGTGGAAGTTCACATCTAACCAACTTGAACTTCAAATTCCAAATGTTTTGATAGATAAAATAAAGCCAAGATAGGAATTTTCCATGAAAACAATAAGAGACATATATGAGAAAACCTTGAGGTAACTCATGTTGAGTTTAAGTGACATAGAAGTCAAGGAATCTCTTAAGAAAAATGAAGAAAAGCTCACTTTTAGATTAAATACTTGTCTTCTATTATTAAATGATATTGAGCATATAGTAAGCAATGCTATAGACACTTGGAAAAGTGTTTATCTTCTTCACAAGCTGAGTGATTTTATAGTTATTATTAGTGACAAGGAAGAGGATGATGATGAAAAAAAGAAAAAATGAAGATAATGATGATGAAGTAGTCACTCATTTTGATAATTTTGACAATGAAGAGGAATAGGGGTAGGAAGCTACCGAGGAAGATGTGCAAGATACTGAGGAGACTGACCAAGTGAAAATTATTATAGTGGTCATAGCCTCACTTCCTCATTCTCCAAGAAAAATTGTGAAAACATCTAGCCTTGAGAAAGCTTCAGTAGGATTGATTGTATCAAACACAACTGGTACAAACACTTACTCAACCTTTACACCTATCCATCTTAGCACCACATTAATTGAAGTGTTAAACAGTTCATCTATTGAGCAAACAATACTCCCTTCTATATTAGTTTTGGTATTTTCTACTATTTCAAATATTTATACTATGGCAATAATTACTATATCTGAATTTTTAGAAAGTGTTACCATTTCTACAATTATTTCTATTATGAGCATGCAACTAATAAGTGAAATGATAGTTGAGACAAAGCTCAACCGAGAATAAAATTTTTAGTAAAGGAAAAGATAAGGAAGAAGACATAGATTTGATGAGGAGATTGTAATTCCTAATTGGGATATTTCCAATCTCAATCTTGATCAGATGCAAACATTCAAAGAACTTCTTTAGAGGAAAGCTAAGTAGTAGAGGCTCAGAGAGGCTTTTAAGAAATTCTAGCTAATAGAGGATGCCAAGAATATCATTTCAGAGGCTATTGACATAGATGTTGATGCTTCAATTTTGAATTAGTTAGAAGACATAGTCCAACGATATAATGAAGATCTAAATGGGAAAGAGAAGCTATTTCAAAGAAATAAAAATACATTTCAGAATAAAGTTTTGCAACTTATTTCTCAACAAATTGTTATTTATTAGGTAGAATTATCTACTATTCTAGGCTCATCAGAGACCTACAATAATGTACCTTCTCTATCTGATAAACTCTGTGACATATCAATTTTCACCCAGGAAATAAAAGATAAATTATCAAAAATTGATGAGGATCTTAAGGGAAGTGCACAATAGTTGCAACTTGACCCGAGTTCAAGTTTTATGCACTTTAATAAAATTAGATCTCTAACTGACAAGTAGGCAAAATTTCTTAGAGAAGAGGCAAGAATAAGAGCCACATTGATAGACATTCAAAACATGATTCTCCCAAACATAGATGCATTGTAGAAATGCATTGCACATGGAAAAATGCTCATCCATGATAATAACTTCTCCATTGCAGATCATATGATTAAGTTATCAATAGAAGTGCAAATTGCATTACACACATCCAAGGTGTTGCAAGAGAATTGGTATAAGACTTTGGCACTAAGATTGAAGGTACATTTAGATTTCTTGTCATAGTTTGGCATTATTTTATAGTATATATAGCATAAATCTCATGCATTAATGTCAAAAAGGGGAAGAAGATTGGAGAAGAGAAGATTTGAAGATTGGAGAAGATCGAACATTAAAAATGTACATTGAATAAAGGGGCATAAAATTGAATAAAAGGGGAAAAGATTGAAGACTATTGATAAGATGTATATATCAGATGAATAAATATGTAAAGTATATTATATATTATGAATGGGGGAGTATTATAATTTTATTCATGTATAAATATACATCTCTTACAATTTTTGAAAAATCTCAAAAATAGTATACTTTATCCAGTTTGAGTCACAAGGTAATGGATAAAGGTTTTAATGAATTATTTTAATTTAGCTTTGACTAATAAGTTATTTTGTCAGAGATGCCAAAGGGGGATGTTTTTGACATTAGAGTCATGTTTGTTATTAGTGACATACACTTATTTAGATTGTAAGCATCTACCGAGCATATTGTATAGTTAACACTATTAACCAAGCATTTCAATTACTATTGAGTCCCTTGAATAGTTTTAGTTTGCACCAAGCGTCTCAGTGTAAACTGAGCTCTATAGTTGCTACCAAGTTGCCAATTATAACAGTGAGAATTTAGTATTGATTGAGGCACTTAGTGTTGACCAAGTGATTCAATTTATATACCAGGTTTCATAGTATTGTCTAAGTCACCAGTATAGACCAAGTTTGAGACTACTTGGAAGTGATTAGTATGGATTGAGCTTCTATGTCTATTGAGTGCATGATGATGCTAAGCATTAGCAGGGGATGTCGAGTATTAGAACCTCACCGAGTGAGTCTTCAGAACTCGAGTTCTTGTAGTATGGGCCAACTTTGTGCATCTTGTGTAAACTTGTGTTTTGGCCAAATTTTTTATTTGATTAATTGGATTGATATATATATGTAATGTATTTTATCACATCCAAATTGTGAAGAAAGTGTAAAAGAGTATGGAAGCAATGTAATAAGTAGAAGAGAGCAGAAGAGTGAAGTACAAGGCAAAAAGTAGTATCAAGAGCAAAAAAGTTTTATCTATCATAGTAAGGTGATTTTATACTCAAAGGTATCTCATTTAGTAAACAAAGTTGTAGATCATAGATCAAGCTATTGTTTTATCCTAAAGGTGGATTAGTCAAATCCTTTAACAAGGTAGACCTAATAGTCTTATGTAAATCTCTTTACCGAGTGGGAAAATCATTAGAAGTTATGAATGTAAGCCTTAATTGGCCAAATTTATACTACAATACTAAAGCTTGTGGGTATCATCCCCACCCCCTATTTTACTTTCTATTTGGAAGGTTTCTAGGTCACCAAATTGTGTGTTAAAGTGTTCTATATGCTTTCATGTTTTTAGTTTCTCATACATGCAACTAGATCAGAATGTATATAAAGGATTAATATTTGATTAATGATTAAATTTTACAAGCTACTAATTCACCCCTCCCCTCTTAGTAACTTAGCCTTTCGTAATATTTCAAACAAGAACTACTATTTTAACTAGGTTAAAAAATGAAGGGATACTTTGTGTTAACCAAGTACTCAATTTTGTATTAGTCAATTGTTAGTATATTAAGTTTTTAAAACTTATTGGTTAATAAAATATTACTTAAGGGATGATAACTATTTGATTAAAAGAGTATTTAAGCTAACTTCACAAGGTGAATCATAGCTATCATATTTCCACAATCCATGAATATTGTATATTGATTTCTAGGAAAGATTGTGTAAGAATTGTTTCCATCAACATTTCAGATCATACTACATGATCCATCATCAGGATGCCAAAGATTCAATGAGAGCAAAAAATTCTGATGATGGATCATGTAGTATGATCTAAAATGTTGATGGAAAAAATTCTTACACAATCTTTCCCAGAAATCAATATACAAAGGTGAATCATATAAATATAAGGTCAGGTTGAGGATAGAAATATGAAACTATAGAAGATGAATTAAGGAAACAGACTAGAAGGATATATGTAATAGGATAGAGTATCTGAGTTGACTAAGCTGCAAAGAAAATTTTGATTAAGCATGAGAGATATAAATTAGAGAATTTAGTTGCATCATCAATTAGTTAAAGCCATTATTACTCTCTAATAATTGTAACCATGAATCAAATCTCCTAATAGAGCTAGCCTAATAGCTATTTAGCAAATTCTCTAACAAGATGGCATTTCTAGATTGAAGTATATGAAAACCTCTAATAAGACTACTCCTAATAGTGTGAATTGAATCCTCTAAGAGGGTCACACCTAATAGTTTTTTTTTGTAACCTTTAATAGGGTTAGCTCCTAATAGGGCTCACTTCAGAAGAGTAAGAAATAGTAACTAGTTGCAAATGGTTGTTTTTCCAAATTGGGTTTCCACATGAAATCTTGGTGTCTCATGTGCTCATTTTATTTCCTTTATGTTTCTACAACTAAGTTTATTAAGGCTAAGCACATTTAAATCTTAATTTCTACATATTTTGTGTTAACTAGGTGATTATAACATATTCAATGTTAACCAAGTGAGAGTAACATATTCTATATTAATCAAGTGATGGTAATATATTCAACTTTAGTTTTAGAAAGGCTTTTTTTTAAAGTTGGTTGACATCTTAAGGTATCTAGGATTTGTTTTAGTGGTAATTGACTCACCCAACCCTTCTTAGTTTTTTAATAGATAAACAAGTTTTACAGGGACCCTGAAACCCAAGAGTTAAAACATAAACAAGGCTAATAATAAGTGTTAAAAGTGCAGCCAAAAAAGAACAAGTCTAAAGGCTGATAATAAGCACTGGGCCTAGCCGAACAACAAAGGCCATAGGAAAGGCCACACTATTTTTTGAAAAATAAAAAAGGCAAAAACCAAGACAAAAAGCCTGGCAAAAAAGGAATAGCTAGAAATAAAAGGGCAGAAAAGAGCTAATCCTCGTTGTTTCTTTCCAACTCCTGCATGACTTGGGCAGCCTCGTAGGCCATCTAATTCTCCTTAGCCTCTTGTTAATGAGTCCTATGTACATCCTAATCCAAACAAGTTTAAGTGATACCTATGGCAGTTTCATCATCAGATCTAACTTTTCCCATATCTTTTCCTTCCTTATCGCCCAACATTCCTCTATCTTTAAGCAAACATATAAAAGACAAGATATTATCATTTATTGAGTTAACCAATGAGATCATCTGGTTCAAAAAATTGTGGTTATAATTTTCCAGGTTGATAATTCTCCTTTCCACCATGGTAATTCTTTCAACCTGGTCTATCCCTTTCTCAAGACCCATATGATTCTTGACTCCTTCCATTTGACCCACCTTCTCCTTAACCTCCTCTAGCTCATGAAAAAGCCACTTGATTGACGTAAAATTGTCAATCATGCTATTGCAAGAATTGTTCAAAAGGTTCATCCTAGTTTCCCTGGCATTATTAGAGATTGCCACAATTTTAGGGTTAATTAGCTCTTCAAGCCATGGCTCCTCCTGGTTCTCCACTAGAATCTAAGGATTCATCTCTTCTCTAAAAATATTCATTTTCGTTACTCTTTTTCCTTTTTAACAATTGGTATTAGAGCTATTGGTTTGTGTAGATAAGGTTTCAAGTACCTAAGCTATAGGTCAAGATGTCTTATAGAAGGGAAATTCCTAACTTGATCCAAGATAACTTCCAAGAATGGAAGGAACTCATGAAGGTTCATTTGGAAACCAATAGAGACAAAATCCTAAAATTACTAGAGAACAAGTATGTGGCACCTGCTAGAAATTTGACTTTGGACAAAATTGTGGGAAAGAAGAATCATAATAGAATGATGATTCACATTTCTTCCACTATCAATTATGTTGAATTTTATGAAGTCAAAGATTTTCCTCTTGCTCATGAAATGTGGATTAGGCTAAAAGATATCTCCAGAGGAGATGATAGTGTGAGGAGAGATAAGGAGAAAAGTGTAAGATGCTAGTTTGACCAAATGATAGCATAGAAGATGAAAACATTTCACAATACCATGAAAGAATCAAAGAAAGTGTGAGTAAAATTAGAGCCTGTGGAGGGAAAATAGATGATGTGACAGTGGTCAGAAAGGTACTCAAAACTCTTCTTCCTATTTATGTAATTAGAGTTTTAGTGATTCAGGAAATGAGATGTGATCCCAAAAATGATATAACTTTGGACTAACTAATGGGAGGGTTGACATCCTTTGAGTTAGACAACTTTCATAACTATATTCCTAACTCTAGTAGTATTGAGTCTGCAATTCGAGATAAATTGTTACTCAAAAAGAAAGGTGGAAAATCTAAAGGCAAATAGTCTGATAGTGAAGATGAAGATGATTATGATGATTTCCTTGATACCATTGAAGCCCTACTTGCAAGAAGATTACCTAAAGGAAAAGGAAGGTACAAAGGTAAATAACCCCAAATTTGTTTCTCTTGTGAAGAAGTTGGTCATATTGTTGCAAGATGTCTAAATAAAGAAGTCAAAGAAGAAAAGAAGTACAATAACTAAAAATGAAAGAAAGATTTCAAAAGATACAAATATAACAAGGATAAAGGTAAGAAATCTTGTTACTTGGCTAAAGAATCTGATAGTAGTGATGATGATGAAATTGTTTACATTACTATGAAAGATGAATAAAATGATAGAAATGATAAGATGGACCTCATTTATAATATTAGCAAGAATGACACATGGATCATAGATATTAATTTTTATCATCACATGACTGATGATAAAATAAAATTTGAGCACTAGAACACTATGATGGTGGAAGTTTTAGATTTTGAAATGATGAACCCTACTATGTAATGGGAAAAGGTTGCATTGTATTAACTACTGAACTTAGATGTAACAATGTATATTGGGTAAGGACTGAAACATAATCTACTTAGTGTGGCACACTTAAACAACATTGGATTCAAGGTAGAATTCCTAAATGGAAAGCCCAAGCTACTGGATAGGAAAGGAAATTTAGTTGGGAAAGGTAATCAAACAAAAGGTAATCTTTTCTATCTAGATCTTAGTGAAAGTTCATGTTTCCTAGCAAAATAAATGAAAGTTGGCTATGGCATAAAAGATTGTGCCATGTGAATTTTGATTACCTAGTTAACATAAGAAAAAATAAAAGAGTGAAAGGTATTCCAAGTCTTAGGAAACCCGATATGGGCATATGTAAAAATTTTCCAACATAGGAAATGGGAAAGACAAATTTAAAACCAAAAATTATCATTCTAAAGAAGTTTTGGAGCTAGTTCATATAGATCTTTGTGGACCTATTGGTATAGAAAGATAGTGTCAAGATAAATATTCCAATTTATTTGTTGATGATTATTCTAGGATGTTGATAGTGATGTACTTGAAAAATAAATCTTAAGCCTTTAAAAAATTCAAGTGGTATCTAGCTAGAGTGGAAAAATAAATAGGAAAGAAAATAAAATTTCTAGGGTTAGATAGTGGAGAAGAATTCATCTCAAATGAATTCAATGAATTTTACAATGAAAAAATAATCAAAAGATAGGTATCTACACCTAGTACACCTTATTAGAATGGCATAACAAAAAGAAGAACTAGATTAATTATGGACTGTGCAAGGACACTGATCATAGAGTAAAATGTTGAAATCAAATACTCAAAGGAAGAAATCAGTGCAATAGTCCATACCTTAAACCAAGTTCAACTGAAGAAAGACATAAATCAAACACCTTATAATTTATGTTATGGCTATAAACCTAATGTCAATTATTTCAAAGTATTTGGAAGAAAATGTTACATCCTAAAAGGTAAAAGGAAAGGAAAATTTGATGTCAAAAGTGATGAAGGCATATTCCTAGGATACTCCAAGAAAATTATAGAATATAAATGTCTAAATATTACTACTCACAAGGTTATATAAAGTGCACATGTCAAAAGTTATGAGTTCAGAGAAAAATTTAAGAATAAGGCAACAAAGAACCTAGAAGCTATAAAAAATTTGTTTACTTTGAACCTGATACTTTACATGAAGTTCAAACAAATGGAAATGGAAATTAATAGTCTTCACTAGTGGAGTCCCCTAAATCTCTAGTTTGACCTGAGTTACAACAAATACAACTAGAGTCATAGTTTGAGGGACCCAAGTCTCAATCAAAAGGACCCAAGTTTTAGATAGTGGAACCTAGGTCATAGTTTGAAGGACTTATGTTATAGATAGTGGGACTTGAGCATGATTCAAAAGAAAATTGTATGCATGGTCAACTAAGTAAATCAAGTCTAAAATATAGAAAGAATGAATCTATACTTGCTAGATATGTGAGAAGGCATTATGCACCCAACCAAATGATTGGAGATCTACCAAAGGGCGCAATGACAAAAAAAAACTAAAAGTTACATGTTTTCTAATTGAGTTTGAAACTAGAATAGTTAAGGATGAATTAGACAATGCAAGTTAGATTGAGGTAATGAATGAAGAGATTGAAAAAATAGAAAAGAAAAAACTTGGACTCTTTTTCCTAGACCCAAAGACAAAAATGTAATTAGCAAAAAATGGGTATTCAAAAATAAGTTGAATGAAAATGGAGAATTATCAAGGAACAAGGAAATGTTAGTTGTAAAGGTTATACTCAAGAAGAAGGTATTGATTATGGAGAAAAATTTTCTCCTATCACAAGACTAGTAGGTGTTAGAACACTACTTACTTATGTTGCACATTTGAAGGATTCAAATCATATCGGATAGATGTAAAGTTAGCTTTCTTGAATGGAACCCTAGAAGAAGAAGTCTACATTGAGAAACTTGAAGGTTTCATATATCCTAAGAAAAGGGATATGGTTTGTAGATTAGAAAAAAATGGTCTCATACAAGCCACTAGAGCCTAGTATGAAAGATTGAATAGTTATTTAGTACAAAATGGTTTTCAAAGGACAATTGACAACAACAATCTATACATCAAGGAAGGACCAAAAAATAAGATATTGTTGGCATAATTTTTTGTAAATGATTTATTTTTAACTAGATATGATGACTTATATTTGGAAAGATTAAGTTCTTTGTTGTCCTATAAATTCAACAGAAGAAGGATGTAATTTACATTAATCAATCAAAATACATTAAGGAGATATTGAAGAAATTTGGAATGGAGGACTCTAGACCAATTGGAACACCTATGTATATTATAGATAATCTTTCTAGAAATTATGATTCTAAAGAGGTAGATTAGACCCCATATGGATCAATGATTGGAAAACTTTAGTATGTACTACACACAAGACCTCATATTGCATTAGTAGTTGGCATAGTGGACAAATTTTTTGCTAATCCAAAAGAAAATCTTATGATGGGAATAAAAAGAATTATGAGGTATCTAAAAGGTGGTAAAGATTATAATTTTTGGTATAAGATTGGAGGCAACCTTGAATTAAAATCCTTCACTAATCCTAATTGGGAAGGAAGTGTTCATGATAATAAAAGAACTAGTGGTGGAGCATTCTTTCTTTGATAGAAGATAGTGTCTTGGATAAGGAAGAAACTTAATTGCATCTCTTAGTCTACAACAGAAGTGGAATATGTTGAAGCAATAGTAAATTCTACCAACATCATTTGGTTCAAACAACTATTACTAGGTATGAAGGAAGAAATCAAGGATCATGTAGTTATATTTTGTGATAACACTGGGACAATTAACATATCCAAGAATCGAGTGATGCATACCAAGACAAAGCACATTGTAATAAAATATCATTTTTTTAGAGAATTAGTGCAAGAAAAAGAGGTGAGATTGGAATATGTGAATACAAAAGACCAAATTGTAGACATATTCACCAAGCCATTATCTAAGGATGCATTTTTGTATGCAAGAGGTAAGCTAGGGGTCATTCCCCTATTTGAAGCTCACTAAACAAATATTAGTGATGCATCAACCAAGCATTTGAAGATCAATCAAGTTGATAAAATATTGTTAGAACATATTGCATATGAATTAGTACATTAAGTACATGGAAAATCCATTGAATGTTGTCTTTGGCATGAGATATAAAAGACGGAGAGTTTGCTTCATATTAGAGAAATTTTTTATTAGTAAGTTAGATGGAGAGATTGCAATAAAAAAAAAATAGAGAAGTTAGATAAAATCATTCTAGATGGAGAGAATGATGTCAAGGGGGTCCTCACTAATAGAGGGAGTTCTCATGGATGAGAATTAGAATCAAAATAAGGATATTATCCTTCTATTTGTTTTCTCTAAAATTTCTATGTATTATGACATGTTGTGTTGCAATCAATGACAAACAGGGAGATTTTTGAAAATAATTATTCAATTGTATGTTATCTTTGATGTTACATAAAATATCAAGCCTTTACCAAGAAGTTAGTAATATTCAAGCTCATTTGGACATCAAAGAAAATTTCCTATATATGTTGAGCATTTATTAACCAATTTCAGAGACACTATTAACTGAGCTCAATCAGTTAATGAAGAAAAGTTTGTATTGACCAAGTTTAGTCAGTTGTAAAAGGAAAGTCATCATGAAGTTAGTATTGAATGATTTGGGTTGGTTAACACCAGAACTCGTGTCCTAATTGAATTAGTCAAAAAATGAAGGGATCCTCTATGTTAACCAAGTACTCAATTATGTATTAGTTGTCTGACAGTATATTAAGTTTGTTAAACTAATTGGTTAATACAAGCTAACTTAAGGGATGATAATTATTTGATTAAAATAGTATTCAAGCCAAATTGATAAGCTAAATCATATAAATTATATAAGATCAAGTTAAGGATTGAAATATGAAATTGAAGAAGATGAATTAAGGAAGAAAATTGGAAGAAAATCTATATAAGCATAGAGTATCCAAGTTAATCAAGCTACAAAGAACATTCTTATCAAGGAGGATCAAGCAATAAATCTAGAACAGAGATATGAATCAACAAATTTAGTTACATCAGCAATTAGTTCAAGTTATTTTTACTCTCTAATAATTCTAGCCATGAATCCAATTTCCTAACAAAGTTAGCCTATCAACTATTTAGCAAATCCTTTAACAAGGTGGAATTTCTAGATTGAATTATTTGAAGACCTCTAATGAGGTTACTCCTAATAGGGTGAATTAAATCCTCTAATACAGTCACACATAACAGTGTGTTTTGTAACCTTTAGCAGAGTTGGCTCCTAATAAAGTTCACTTCAGAAGAGTAAAAAATACTAACTAGTTACAATTGGTGGTTTTACCAAATTTTATTTCCATGTTAAATCATGTTGTCTAATGTGTTCATTTTATTTTCTTTATGTTTCTACAAGTAAGTTAATTAATTATAATCACATTTAAATCTTAAGATTTGCATATTCTATGTTAACCAAGTGACAGTAACAAATTCAATGTTAGTTGAGTGAAAGCAACATATTCTATGTTAACTCAATGATAGTAATATATTCAGCTTTAACTGAGTTTCATAAAGGATTTTTTTTAAAGCTGTGTTCATGTATATTAAGGGATCTAGGATTATTTTTTGTGGTAACTAATTTTCCCCTTCCTTGTTAGTTACTCCTTTACATTTCCAACAAGTTTACCTCATATTTTGTGTTATTCCAAATGCTCTTGTTCAATCAGTGTTACTCAGCATATATAGTTCAAGATACTTAGTCAAAACTATTGTGCCTTGTAACACTCAACCTCTACTAGCTAAACTTATTTTGTATGATTCAACATCAACTCAGTTTCTTTACTCACTATACATTGTGCTCAACTTTATTGACCCTATGGCAAGAGATATTATTGAAATTAGGGCCAAAACAATTAGTCATTATTTAGGAAGGTTAGTTAGTACTACAAATGATATTTCCTTTACTTAGCATGTTTTTAGTAAAACCAAAGTAGATTGAGAAGATATTGTGTAAATAAAATATTCAAGTATCTAGTGTTAACCAAGTATCATAGTGTTAATTGTGCAAGTTGTGTTCATCAAGTGTTTAACATGAACCAAGCATCCAATGCAAGTAAGACAAGCAATGTCATCTGAGTGCATAGTATCACCCAAGCATCTAGTGTTACTTGAATGCCAAAGTATTACTTAAATAAATTGTATAACCTATGCATCAAACTACAACATCGGGGTTAAATTATGATGACAATTTGTGACGATGGTGTATTTTTTTTGTGATTTTTATTTTTTTTTTGGTAAATGTGCATAATATCGTCATTATATAGATGTTAGTGTTGTAATTTTGACATCCACATGATTAAAAAAGTGAAAACACAACATTAATCATTACCCATTTGATTTGATCAATTGTGGAGAACTATAGATGGAAGAGTGTGGAGAGGTCCAAATGAGGGTGGAGAGATTTGATTTTTGGTGGAGATTAGTAGAGATCTAGGATTTCATTTTTTTTCCCTTGTGATCTCTACATTTTTTTTTCATGCCCTCTCTCTACAATTATCTCTTTGTAAATGATCCTTTTTTCTTTTCCTTCTAAACATGTATCTCTTTGTATTTCCCCCAATAGCGGATTAGAGAAGTTTTTCTTTAACTTGGGGTCCTAAGTCAAAGATTTGTTTTTGATGGTGCTTGAGATAATGCATATAATTTACTTTTGGGTAATCAAATCGATAGCTTGCATAGTCATCAAAATGTTTGGCCTGGGCTCATTCATTGTGCCAATTAGAAATCATGTGGATAAATCATTTTCATGTACAAGGATTTTTAGTCATATAATAGAAGTTTGTGATGTTTAATAGAATTCTATGAACATAACTAATGCATCCTCCAATGCCCCCCCCCCAAAGAAAAAAATAAAAATAAAAAATTTATGCATGGTTCCAAGGTACTAATGCTTTGCTAAACTCATTTAGCATAAGATCCTTTTTCTTTAATAGCTTTAATACAATTGCAATTAGCCTGATTTCATAAAGATCTTGACATAACAAGAACAATAAAATTTTACCTTCCATATTGAAGATTCTAAATTGCCAAAATTTGTAAAAACAACTCCCCACTAACAATTTTTATCCAAAGAGAATACCTATTTTAATACCAAATGATAGGGTCAAAATGTAGGTGTGTTGTTTTTGCTACTATAATTTAGTCATTTTCCCCAAATCTATACTTCATGTTAAATAATTTCAAATTTATTATAAATATAACCTCCAAAAAATTTAGTCATTTGTTTAATTAGAATAAATCCTCTAGAAAAAAAAACACTTAACTACATATTTGAAACAAAAGTGACACTTCTATTTGTTACTTATACTAAAACATCTTATGGTGGATTCTAAATAATTTTATGAATAAAACTAACTTCATAAATCCAAAACCAATGGCATCTCAATATCATCACAATAAAGGTACAAACACATGATTCAAAAACTAGTACAACTAAAGCCAAATACCTCATCTTCAATAGTTAAGGGATTTTAGAAATATGATTTAAAACTTAATTTAATTAATTTTAATATAAATACATACATACATACATACACACACACACACACAGAGAAATTGATCCAACATCATACATATTCTAGAATCTAAATAATAAACAAAAAACTCACTCAACCTATGCTAAGTGACTTACCTCAAGCTTTTGCACAAATATAATGCAGACTAGGGAAAATGGATAGATATCACAAGAAATTTTACAAAAACATATCATAGTAGATATTTCTAGAAAGAAACAAGCCATAACCCAATTAAATTGGTCTAGTTTCTAATTAGTTGGGTTGATAATAAGTTCCTATAGAAATGTCATCAGACTAGGTACAATAAAAAGAATAATTAGTTGTTCCCACCTAGCAGGATATAATATAGTTTTCCAAGGCAATAAAATTGCATAAGAAGACACATCACTTGCATGCCAGACATGAAGCACATTCCCCAACTTACAATGAATGGTTTGATATAAAGGCTCCATATATTGGCTCAAAAATAGAAGCGAAGGATGTAATGATTCATGTATTGGCACAATCTCCATGCAAGGATCCCAAGTATCTACTATTGTTGTTAATTTGGGCATCATTATATGATCCAAAATGTTATGAAGTACTGAACCCAGTAGTAAATTATCCCATGTTTTTAGAAAAATAGCATAGGTCTAGGGTACCTTTTCTCCTAGGAATTTGTAGTAGCTATTCTCACTGCTAGAAGAATAACTTTAGTAAATATTTGAGTGTATGAAGTTGAAAAAGAAATATTTTCTTCCATGTGAATGCCATAATCATGAGGCTAATTCTCTTGCAAAATTATTTGCCATAATGACATACCTCTAGACCATGCAAAGGATGTTGAAGTGGTTCCCAACCTTTAAAAACTCTTATAAGAAATGGCAAAGCAAATTTAGATGCAATACATGACCAAATCATGTTTGCAAATATAAAGCCATTTGTGAGTCTATTTTATTAGGACCTTGCACTAGCTCTAGAGGAAATCTATGGATGATTCTCATCAAAACATTTGTGTATGAAACCCTTCCAAATCATGATATCCTTTTTTCATCTATTCCCATATATTATCAATGTTGATTATCAATGTTGACACTATTGTATTTTAATTGAAACATTGATATGGTGGTGTATTTTTCTATGATTCTTTGATATTAGCATAATGGTGTATGAACTTATGTACTTTTGCATCTATGTACACACAAACACATATCTATATATATATATATATATATATATATATATATATATATATATATATTTAAAATATTTTTACGTAAGGAAAGCTCAAAATGAATTCAAACCCAACACAATTAAATTTGAGTGAATCTTTAGCCTAAATTAGTACACGAATCTAAACTGACAACTTAGTAAAATTGCTAAACCTTGAGGACTTTCAAACTAGGATGCTCAAAAATATCCACTTCTTCCAACATTGCATCGTCAAGTTAAATCTTCTTCCATTTGACAAGATACTCCAAAAGAATCTTGTTCATTGATGTCTTTTCCCTCATACCCAACACCATTCCAAGGTCTAGGTTCCACTTTACTTCATCATCAACAAATGGAATCAATTCTAAAGGGGTATTTTTCTATTCAAATCCTTTCTTAAAATAGGAAACATGTAGAATATTATGATTTTTGTTGCTAGCTAGAAGTTTGAGCTCATAAACTACCTCACCAATCTCTTTCTTAATATATTATAGGGTTTGTTAAATCATAGCTTTGGGTACTTAGATCAACCTTGCTAATATATGCCTCTAACATGGCTATCCATTGATCTTTATTGCCCATACATAAAATATGATCTAAAAATAAGCAACTTTGTGGAGTTTATGGACCTTTCCTTACATTTGGAGTCCTAGGTTTTCTTTTGTTCTCAATATGGGTCCAAATAATTACATAATGATCCTCCATTTCATCCTAGAATATCAAAATCAGAGCTTTTTCTTATTCATGATGGAATTGAGTATTCTCCAATGTCTACTAAAAAGTCCACTATCTAGAGTACTCAAAGAGTGCCTCCTTTTTGTCTACTATTTTCTAGGTTACCAACATGGGTGATAATAGTTTCAAATGTTATGAATAATTTGGTAAGCTATATAGAAAAGGACATCTTTACTTGAACATCACAAGCTCATCATTTTCATATCTAATATTTTCTTCTTTCATTATCCTTAGGAATATTTTGTTCCTCTCTCTTGGATGCAAGTATATTTCAAAATTGTAAGCTTTCTTCTAATCATAATGCATACTCTTTTTTTAAAACAATTTTAATAAAGGAATAATTCAAACCAAAATCAAAATAATCATGAATATAGTTTTAGTTCATTCTCATCTTTGCATATAGGTATTTAATGTAAATTTAAAGAAATATGCATGGTTTGGTGCTATTCCATCGGGGACAATGGAAATTGCAAGGTATGGCAATGGTGCTATTTTAGACTTTATGGTTCAATCTGGTCATTTCATCACTATGTTTGCAAAATCATGCAAGTTACTTAAAGCTTATTCTAGTTATAGATAAATTTCTTAAGTTGTCATAAGATTTTCAAGTAAAAACCTCGAATTGTGGTCCAATTTCAAATAATGCTTTTGTTGCCAAATTCTATCTCAGCTCCCAATACCATGTTTATCATTAGTCTACCAATTCAATTGGTTTGGTTGATTTATACTATTTTTAAAAAATAGATTAACTAATTTTTTGGATTTCATAAAAAAACATAGGCAAACATTTTATTGATTAGATTTTCACAATTTTTTTGTGTTCATAGAACTACATACTGTCAAATCTTATGACTATTTTAAGTTTTCTAAAATGGAGAGCTCCACTAACTTTTTTATACATTTATTAGTACTCCACAAGGTCGTACCATTATATGAGAAGTTCTAACTTGAATTTGATACTTGAAAAGCTTTTCTCCTAAATTAGCTTATTTCCTTTTAATTTTGAACTAATTACATTTTTTGATATTGAGCACAAGATACACTTATAAACTTTATATTTCAATAAAAAAAAATGGTACTTACATTTTTGTTCTAAACATATATGGTCAATCAATTTTTTGGGTCCAAGAATAGCACTCCATGGTCTAAATGCTATTCAAAACCGAACTATTACAGCAGTGTGGCTAATGAAGACACTTAATTTGAGTTCATTCAGAAAAGTTGGTTTTCTTCTAAACATGTACATAGATTTCTTGTCTTTATTGATATACTAGTTGCTGACATATCAATCAAGTTAATTATTAGTGAAAATACTTATTCAGATTCTATATGGCTACAAAGTTCATTGAACATTCTACACTATTTTCCATGTAATGCAATAGGCACCATGCACTATAGTTCGTACCGAGTATTTTAGTGGTTACCAAGTGAATTCAGTCAGTAGTTCAATCTGAGAACTTTAGTGGTTACTAGGCATTATAGTTTCTATCAAGCAAGTGGTTCATGTAAAGCAAAGCTTGTTAACCAAGTTGTATGATGGTTAGTGTTTACCAAGTGCAGTCATCCAATTTATACCAAGTTACATAGTATCTATTGAGTCACTAGTGCAAACTGAGTTCAATACTACATTGAAGTGATTAGTATGGACCAAGCTTCTACTTCTACCAAGTGCATGATGATGTCATGTAATGATAGTAGATGTTGAGTATCAAAACTTCACCAAGTTAGTCTTCAGAACCCTTGTATCTACATATAGGCCAACTTTGTAATTATGTAAATTGGATTGGTATATATGCAATGCATTGTATCATATCCAAAAGTGATAAAATGTGAATAGAAGAATGCAAATATGAACAAGCAATAGATAAAGTGTATTGTAAGACCATATTAGTAAAGGAGCAGTAGAGACATATCGATCACAAAATGTGATCAATACTTCATGGAATATCTATCAAAAATTTAGTTGTAAGTCAAAGATCTATTGTTTCATCCTAACAGGTGAAGCAGTCTAAATTCTTTAACAAGGTAGACTTAATAGTATTTTCTCAAATCTCTTTACTAAGTGCATACTTCATTGTGTTTTTGTAAAACCTCTAACAAGGTGGACCTAGAAATCCAAATTGCTCCTAATAAGGCTGACCATTATAAGTTATCAATGTAAGCCTTAACTAGCCAACTTTATACTGCAGTCTTGAAGTTTTGTGGATATCATCCCCACCCCAGTTTTACTTTCTATTTGAAAGGTTTTTTGGTTAGTAATCATTGTGTTCAAATGTTATGAATGTTTTATGTTTTTAGTTTCTCATGCATGCAATTATATTTGATATGATGAAATAAATGGTAATTGGATTATTGCAATTAAGATTTGTATTTGATAAAATTTTAGAGGTTACTAATTCACCCCTCCCCTCTTAGTAACCTAGCATAGTATTGAATATTTTCAATAAATGGTATCAAAGTATTGTGGTTCTCAGGATAAAGTTTGATAGTTTGAGCAAGATTGAGGATAATGGAGATATTCAGACTTGACATAGTCATTGACAATGAAAAGTTATATCTAGAAATGGCCATTGTCCAACTCAAGAAAATAAAGGAGCATCTTTCCCAATCTATAAAAAGAAGGAAGGAAATTGAAAATTAGAGGAATGATCGTCATTATATTGAAGAGAGAATTGAAGATTTTTTCCCTTCAAGTAGCCCAGATGAAGCAAATGATGCAATCAAAAAACTCCTAGAAAAGAATAATTTCTTGCAAGAAGAGTTAAGGGAATTGAAAAGAAAACAAGAAATTTAGTCAATAAGATTATGTGAAATCATGGAATAGAGAAATAATATAAAATAAGAAATGAATGGAAGGAATAATGAAATTCAAAATTGATCCATTCAACAACCAAACCTTATTGATCAACTCTTCAATGCAAATGAAGAAATCATGAGCTTGAGATCTAAAAATGAAAGTATTAGGAATTATCTAACCTCTGAAAGGAAAATCAATTAAATATTGAGGAATGATCTGAATTCTAATAAAAAAACTCAATAAAAGAATAATGAGATCCCAAGTAGACATGGACCAACTGAATTAGTAGAATGAACATAATCTCTATAGACAGAAGTGTAAAGAAAGAATTGGATACAAAAAAGAAGGTGAATCCTCCAAAAAAGTTATTCAAAAGAATCAAAAACCTACTTGCAATCATTATGATAAGATATGTCATACATCAAAAAAAAATTGGAGTACTGTAAAAGCTAAATTCAATGGAAAATCCTACAATTACAGTCAGCAAGGTTATAGGGCTAATGAATGCAAAGAGAAACCAAAATTTGAGGGAAAGTGTCACAAATGAAAGAAATAAGGTCACAAGGCATCAGAATGCAGAACTAAGTGATTCAATCCAATAGAGAAAATTGTGAAAGCAATATTCGGTTGGGACTACAACACTTGGTGTAGACATCATTACTATGGAGAATTTAGACACATTGGAATGAATTGTGTTAAACATCACATGAGAAGAAAAAATACCAACATAATATGTTTCACTTGTACCAGACTTGGTCATCTAGCCAAAAATTGCATGAATATAGGTAGAATTGAAGATGAAAAGAAGGTAAAAATAGATAAAATTAGAAAGTAGATGAGACAACAATGGATTCAAAAATCTATTGAGCATGCTAGTCTAAGCAATGATGGTAATGTCACTCAACAAGTGGGTGACTCCACCATTTCCAACTAAGATTTCAAGGAAGAATTGGAACTACATTGTCAAGATCACATCCAAACACTTCCAATTGAAGGTAAGAAAAGATCCAAATTAGTATTCAAGATACAAAAGGATCACTAAGGAAGATTGATATCATTTATTACCAAGTTGATTTCTCCACTAAGAAAGGTCAGGTTATGGACTCTACTGAGCAAAGCCAGGAGTAACAAGGATATGTTTGGTCACTAAGTCATGAAGCCTTTACCAAGCAATCCAATCAGATAATAGATGACAGCCTATCAGGCATGATGTCATCTTAACTACCTTTGTACTGAGCATTAATGGTGAATTTTTAACAAAAGGAAAGAAATCAAATTTATTTTCACTATGAAATCTAAGTTCTATTACAAATAAGTGAATTATAGTGTGAATAAGAAACTTCAAGCAAAATTTGCAGCAAATTTTTTCAAGGTTTTCATAATTTATCAAGTAAGCATGGTATCAAGAAGCAATATAAAAGTAAGGAAAGGGTCTAAAATGTTGGTTCGAGCAGAATGGAAAGTGCCAGTCTTCAAACTTGTGCCCACGATTGTAGAAACCCTTGACCTGAGTAGAGCATAATCACAAATCCCTCCTAAGGTACTACTCATTAATGATATTTGAACTCATTTCAAGTGTTCTATTTAGAAAATTGAAACCCTAGAAATAGATGATGCCCTAGGTGAATTATGTGTTAATGGGACTCTTAAACTCAAGCATAAGCATTTGGAAGTGAAAGGTTTAACCCACATTCCCCGCATGCGTTGAGATTTTCAAATCAAATGGATTAGATACATCCTAAGCCAGGTGCACAATGGTCAGTTATCACTTGAGAAACTAGTTGTAATCACAAAAAATATGATTCTTCACATTATTGGCCTTCCCATGCTCACCAAAGCCAAAGTGACTAAAACCTTAGGTCAGGTGGAGTTAGAAAAGAAAACCCTATCTAAGTGGGATGGTAGAGGCATGCAAATTAGCAGTGTAATAGATGTAGAGCTGAAATTTGGTATTCATGTGATAGCTCACAAAATTTATAGTTCAAGCCATCTCAATAGTGTGTCATGTGAAGCTGTTGACCTAGCTTACAAAGTTGTGAAGAACAATTTGTCTTATGACTTGGTAGATCTATTGTTGAAGAAATTCAACAAGAATGCATAAAGTATTAGGACTTCCAAGAACAATCCTTGCAAATTTGGCTCTTTGTTAACCTTTTTATTCTTCTATGTTTATAAATTCTTCCCTTCCAAAGGCATGATAGTATGGAGAAAAGATGTGCCAATGTTATATCAAATTAATCAATACACTTCTAAAATGGGAGAAAACTATGTTAGTATAATGGATAACTATTTTGATTTTTTCAAGGAGAAAATGAATAGCAGATTCAAGATACCTAGGAAATTGGTTGAAGATTACAAAGATGATGTTTGTTTCATGGTAGATACTGAAAAAATCTACATTTAGGCAGTGAAACCTAGAGTTGTATCGGTAAAACCTCTTCCTTATGAGGTAAACATTGATGAAACCAAGGATATTATTGAAGCCCTAGTGAATGAGCTTTTTCGATCCAAAGGCACCATACTTTGGAACATATGATTAGGCTAAGGCAAGGATAGTGCTTGAAATAAAGCTTACATAGGTAGTTAACAAAGGAAAGAGGAGGATAGCCAAACTAAAATCAAGCACACCTCTTATGTTAACTGAGGGAAAAGGAGAAGATGTAGAAGAAACAGAGGATGAAGAGGAATCTAAAAATGAAGAAGAACCTAGATAGAAGAAAGGAAAGGTGATCATCACCAAGCCACCTAAGCCATCCACAATAGGTATTATAAGGAGAACAAGAAAGAAGGCAGACAAGGAAGGAGGTGATGTTATATTTAGCCAACTTCCACCTACATTTTATGAAAGACTTAAGGTATTAAGAGAAGGAGTAGGTGTGCACAACTTCAAAGCTCTCAAGTATGAGACCAGAACACTAGCAGAGTAGAAAGAGATTAAAGACCTAGTCATGGACAAAATGGGCCAATGGAAATGCTCACCTACTCAGCTGGAAACAAAAATTCATAGTGTTTTACTAGAGAAAATCAAGGTAAGATGGGAGAATACCAAACAAACTATCCAAGATATCTATACTCAAACCTTAAGACAGTTGGTACCTACCTTGATAGATGTTGAGGTGAACAAGTCATTAAAAGACAATGAGAACAAGATGAAACTAAAATTCAATACTTGTCTAGTTTTGATGAAGGACATAGAATATGTTGTGAAGAATGCCAAAAACACTTGGAGAAATGTGTATCATCTTCACAAGCCAAGTGAACCACCTACAGAAATAAAAGATAATGATGATGATGACAATAACAAGGATATAGAAGATGATGAAGATTCAACCCAATTTGTCATAGTTGACTATCAAGAACTCATGAAGGATGATGAAGAAGACAAAAAGGAAGAAGCTACTAAGGAATCAAAGGAAGATGATGAGGAGATCGACCAAGTCAAGTGTGGCTATCATTGCTTGAATTCCTCACTCTCTAGCTAAACTAGTAGCCACACCAAGCTTAGAGACAACTTCAACAAGTTTGATTGTGAAAACAATAGATATAATAAATTTCCAATCACTCTTTTCTCCCTCATAGATCATCCCATCATTGATTGAAGTGTCTACCACTTGATCTACCAAGCTACAACATCCCTCTTTAGCTTTTGAGTTCATCAATAGTAAGCACTACAATTTTGGATTCTACAATTTTGGCTACTTCAGTTTTGGTTACTTCAATAAGTACTTTAGTTTTGGATTCTTCTAGCATACCTATTAGTATTCCATCTATTGGTACTGTATCAATTTTCACTACAAGTCATACTATTTATACTATTGTTTCCATCCTAGATATAAAGGCATTATGTACAAGGATAGTTGAACCTAAGGCTCAACCAAGTACTAAATTTTTGAGTAAAGGAAAAGAAATAGAGGATGATATAGATCTAGATGAGGAGATATAAATTCCCAAGTGGGATATTCATAATCTATCTACAAACCAAATGCATGAATTTAGTGAAATTCTTTAGAAAAAGGAAAGGCAACAAAAACTTAGAAAGGAAAGATGTAGAGAGTATAAAAATCATAGATGATGCCAAGAATATTTTTTCTAAGGCTATAGGTATTGAGGTTGATACTTCTCAACCAATTTTTTTGCAATTAGCATAGGCACTCAAAAAGTTTAATGAGGACACTAGTGGTCACAATAAGTTGATTGAGAAAGAAGAAAAGAAATTTGATAATAAAGTGCTTGAGCATATTTCTCAGCAAATTGCTATCCATCAAGTGGAGCTTTCCTCAATTTTGACCAATCTTGAAACCTCTTGCACAAATGTGACATCACTTTTTGGAAAGTTGTGTGATGTTACTAAGTTCACAAAGGAGATAAAGAGAAAATTGACAAAAATTGATGAGGATTTGAAGGCTAGTGCACAAAAATTGCAACTTGACTCTAGTTCAAGCTCTACACATCATATGAAGATCATATTCTTGTCAGACATGGAGGTAGAGTTGTTGAGAGAAGATGAAAGGATCTAGCCTAGACTGATAGATATTCAAAATATGATCCTTCCTATCATGAATTCAATGCAGAAACATATTGTTTATTCAAAAACCTTGATCCATGACAATAACTTCTCCATTGTAGATCACATGATCCAGCTATCTACAGAAGTGCAAGTTTCTCTACATACACGCAAAGTTTTACAAGAAAATTGGGATTAAAATTTGTCACATATTCTTAAGGTACATTCTAATGTCCTATCTCATTTTGGTGTCTGCATGTAAACAATTTTCAATAGATTTTTTGGCATTATTGTCAAAAAGTGGGAAAGACACTTAGTATGCTATGTATAGAGAGACACTATGTATATTGTATGGGGGAGAATCATGCAAAGGGAGAGAATGCATATAACAGAGGAGAATTCGAAGATATAGTATATTGTATATACTTACAAAGATAGATTTTGAAAAATCTCAAAAATAATATACCATACAGAGCTAGTATCACATTATGGTGTATATAAGTTTTGGATGATAAGTGTATTTGTCACTAATGCCAAAGGGGGAGATTATTGAATATCTGTAAAGTTTTTATTATCAGTGCAACACTTATTTAGATTATGTATGCCTACCAAGCTCATTGAATAGTCTACAATGTTTTCCATGTAATTCAATAACCATCATGTAGTACAGTTCCTATCAAGCATTTCAGTGGTTACCAAGTGAGTTTAGTTAGTAGTTCAACCCAAGAACTTTAGTGGTTACCAAGAATTGCAGTTTCTATTAAGCTAGCAATTCGTGTAAAATAAAGCTAGTGTTAATGGAGTTTTATGATGGTTAGTGTTTACCAAGTGTAGTCATCTAGTTTATGCCATGTTACATAGTATCTAATGAGTCATCAATGCAAACCGAGTTCAGGACTATATTGAAGTGATTAGTATGGATCAAACTTCTACTTCTACTAAGTGCATGATGATGTCATGTAATGATAGTGGACACCAAGTATCAGAACTTCACCAAGTTAGTCTTTAGATCCCGAGTACCTACATATGGGCTAACTTTGTAATATTGGTGTTAACCTATATGATGGCTGACTTTGTAATTGTGTAAATTGGATTGGTATAAATTTAATGTATTGTATGATATCCAAGAGTTATAGAATGTGAAAAGAAACATACAAATGTCAACAAGTAGTAGATAAAGTGTATTGTAAGGCCATATCAGTAAAGGCGCAACAAAGAGATATCAATCACAAAAGGTGATCAGTACTTCATGGAATCTCTATTAGAAAATCAATTGTAAGTCAGAGATCTAATCATACATCCTATTAGGTGAACCAGCCTAAATACTTTAACAAGGTAGACTTAACAATCTTTTCTCAAATCTATTTATCGAGTACATACTTCCTTGTGTGTTTGTAAAACCTCTAACAAGGTGGACTTAGCAGTCCAAATTGCTCCTAATAGGGAAGATCATCAGAAGTGATCAATGTAAGCCTTAACTAGTCAACTTTATGTTGTAATATTGAATTTTTATGGGTATCATCCCCACCCTAGTTTTACTTTTTATTTGGAAGGTTTCTAGATCACCAAATCATTGTATTCAAATATTATGAATGTTTTATGTTTTTAGTTTCTCATGCATGCAATTAGATCTAATATGATAAACTAAATTGTAATTGGATTATTACAATTAAGATCTGTATTTGATTAAGTTTTAGAGGTTACTAATTCACCCCTCCCCTTTCAATAACCTAGCATAGTCTTGAATATTTCCAACACTAGTGTCTTCATTTTCAAAAATATTAAAATTGATCTTTGTAGCTTACTGAAGTATATCATTCTATCATTCATTCAAAACTCCTTCATCTGAATTTAGTGTGTGGCAATAGCTTTAAGAAACTTGAACAATGATATCATGATTTTCTATACTTAGAAAAAATAATTTCTGAATATTTTGATACTTATTTTTTTGTTGTATAATTAGGATATATCACTACACTAAATACCAATATAGTAACAGGCTAGAAAGTTTAGACATGCCCACATCCATCCAAATGATCTTCTTTTCGAGAATCTTAAAATAATGGGTTGACATCAAAAGGCCTGATCTTCATCATATGATTTTATGTTGAAGCATTCTATAAGTGTGTATTCAAATTTTGCTAGGCCTTGAGAGTAATTATATATTTGATCTGATGAATCTTATAAAGTATGGCTCAGAATTTTTATCCCAAGCCTTCTCATCTTTAAGTAAAGATCATATATACCACAAGAGACATATTTTTGTTCATTCCATTTATTCCGTTTTCTATTGTATGCAATAACTTGGTCATTAGATCATTGTGAATATGAAAATTCGTTCTTCTCTATAAGATGGTGTTTCCCTTTTAGTTCATTTCTAACAAGTGAGAAATAAATTTTGGTAGATTTATTATATATGTTCACTAATGGAAGATTATCAGACTTCATTATTTCAAGCAAACTTTGTGTCCAACAATGATACAAAGATAAGGAGTAATTTGTAGTCCTCTAAATGTAGATGTAATACATGACAAATTGAACAACTTATAGGCCTAATATTTGAACTATAAATTCCCAAATAAACTTGGAAGTTATTCCAATGTCTTAGTAATTACCACAACATTTCCATGGATTCTATCTAGTGGTCCCATAATATCCTCTATGTTTTCTAGTTGTTGTTTCTATCATATAGTCCCTTTCTGAAGCCACTCCTTCTCCTTCTAGCATATTGCCACAAACTCTCTCCCATGCCTTAAATTATTATTAAACTTCTCAACATTTGCCTCTACCATTGTAGACACTTGTAATTGCCCCTAAACACTATATTTATTAATTTTAATATTTCTCGTGACATTGTAATTAATTAATTATATTGCTCACATTCTTCTACTTATTTAATTAAATTAATTAATTAAATGAGTTCATTCTCTTGAGTATTTAAATTTAATTTAAATATTCTTAGCTCTAATATGTTAAATTAATTTAACACATGATCCTCCATCATCCCCTTTTTTAAATAAATTTTGTTTATTTAATCCTCAAATCCTATTAATTCCTCTAAACCCATGATTAAATTAAATTTTATTTTATTTAATCTTAAGCCTAGCCTATACCCATCTTTTTCATCCTCTTAAGCCTAATTCTCCTCTAATCCCACTTAATCATCCTAATCTCCTTCCTAATCCCCCTCATTAGCCTAAGAGTGTGCTCACACATGTGTGAGATGGCATGCCGACATAGTCCCCTTTACACTCTTGTCTCCCACTCTTCTTCTCAAGTTTGATCACACATGTGTGAGCAAACTTTGAGTTCTTGACCATTTGCATGGCTTGCATGACACCTTATGTGGAATCTACATGGAGGCCACCTCACAAAGCCCTCTCTTGAGCCTATAAATAGAGGCCTTGTCTCAAGCATTTGCATCTCTCATTATTGCATTGTTATCATGTTGATTTCAGATTTGAGCTTGCATTCATAGTTTGAGCTTTCATGGTAGTTTGAGCTTGCATTAGTAGAGTTTTCATAGTGATTTTGTAGCTGCATAATAACCCTTTTGTAGCTAGTTTAGCTTTGTATTTGCATTGTTCATCTAATTTTCTTGTGCATTCACATTTCCATTGCAGTTACATTTTAGTATAGCTTGCATATTTAGTTAATTTTTTTGTTGCATTTCATATTCTCACTTGAATGCCTCCAAGTATGGCTTTCTCCATAGCCATTTCTTGAGGTGTTCTTCATTTCATTATAGTTTAGTTTCATATTGCATCATCACTCACATTTGCACATCCACTCAAGAGATTCACTCCATTGTTATGTTTGGGAGAGCACACCAAACATACCCTCCATCTTAACACACCAAGAAGGCCTCTCATGGGTGCCTTTGTTAAGCTGTAGAGGTGGATGGAAGACTTGATTTGTTGGCTGCTTTGAGTTGCAAAACTCAAGCAAGCATTAGTTTAGTTTTCCTTCATTTTGATGAATTCTTGTTACATGTTTTGATTTGAACTAATGTTTACTTATTGATTCATTCTCCCAACAGGTCACATTTTCTAGAACACATTTTGGCATGCCTGATGAGACCCACATCCCTGGTTTCATTTCAAAAATCTACAAACAACCCTAGTTCAATCATAAAATATTGCATTGTCATCTCCGCAGGCCACAACATCATCTAAGATTATTGTCTGTGCAGACCAGCATCTCCATAGACCATCATCTCCACCCTTTAGCATCTATGTAGTAGTTCAAAACCATACTTTCTTGCATTTCCCCTTTAGCATCTGTATAGGAAACCATTCTTTCATTTAGGTTTTTAATCTGTCATCTCTGAAGCTTCTCCTGTTGTCTTCAAAGTTCAATCTATCATCTGTGTAATTAATTCTATCATTTGTGAAGTTAGTTCTGTCATCTGCGAGGAGTATTTTTTCATCTACAAAGTTAATTCTTTCATCTGCATTATGTGTAGGTCTTTATTTATCGTCTTCAACTTTTAGCATCTCTACATTTCACATTGTCATCTATGTCTAACAACCATTTAGTCTACTTAGAAATGCACAAAGTGTCTTCTGTCATCTGCGTAGTTTGGCATTTGTGCTTTTTTTTGTCTTCGTAGACTAGTGTTTGTACCTACATTTTGGCATCTTCGAGTTTTGGCAGAATTTTGTAATTGTGAACAATTATTTTTGCTAACATATTGACTTGTAGATTTTTACTGATATTTTTGATGTAGACAATTAACCTTGAAAACCTAAAAAGAAAAACAAAGAGTGATTTTTATCACTAAAGAAGATTTGTAGTGACTTTTATCACTTAAACATTAAGGGCTAATGAACTTGTATGGATTAAACACTTTTATTTGAATGTATGCATGTTTAGGTTAGCCAACATTTGGACTTAGTGCTTAAAATGGACATGAATGTGTAGAGTACCAAATATTTAGACTTTCACGCTTAAAAATGGACATGAATATTTAGGGTAGAAGACACATTAGACTTGGTGCTTAAAATAAATTCATACCATCTTGAATGCTTTAAAGGATAATGGACATGTATGCCTAGGCTAGACAACATTTGGAATTGGTGCTTGAAATGGACATGTATGCCTAGGCTAGATCACATTTGGATTTGGTGCTTAAAATGAAGTCATACACTCTTGAATTCCCTAAAGTAAATTGACTTTATTTTTTGCATTTTTTATTTTCAGCATTTTACTTTCACGCACCCCCTTTATTTTCTTGTTGAAAAATTCATGTTTTCATTTATGTTGGCACTATTTTAAGTTGGAAAGAACCTTGCATGTTTTAATCATGAGTGTCTTCAAATAGATGGAAAACTTAAAGCTTCATTGGGAAAGAATAAGTGTCTTTTAAAACCCAAGACCACTTACGTATTCTCTCCCCTCATGCCTTCGAGTGATCTTGGGTGCACAAGAAATAAGTGGTTTTTCTTTTCTTTTTTTAAGAGGCCTACTTAGGGATTTCATCACGTCTTGGGATGACCTCAACTCTAATTTTGTGGCAGAGTATAAGAATCAGCAGGTGAAATGAAAGACACCTCTCTTAGAAGTGGAATATTGTCACTCTTGGCTAAGCCCCAAAGAACTTTATAACTTTGGGAAGTGAAGGAGGAGATTAAAATTACCATCTCACCCTGACTATGTGGTAGTATTTCCTTTCATCTATAAATTTGGGCCTCACATACCTTGTGTATATCAAGTACACCCTTTAGATAAGCCTTGTTCATCCTAGAGATAGCATTATTAGGGTTGTTGGCATGTTCAGCGTGCTTGTTCAAACATTCAAAAACCAAAGCCAAAACATCAAACAAGTTCTAAAAAAAGTGAAATTGTGAGGTAAGCTTTCATTAAGTGAGATAAGTTAAGTGAGGTCTTCTTGACTAACAATTACTTTTGGTAGTTTGCATTTTGAAATTGGTTGAGTCTAGTCACATCTTATTCCAAAGTTTTTGGGTTCTTGAAATTCGGGTTTTGTTTTATTCCTAGCATGACTGATAAAGTCAACCAAGTCAAACATAAGAAAGTGAAGTTTTCCAAACCACCTATCTACAAGGAAAGGAAGAACCTAGCACATGGTGACAAACAATTTTGATATGCAATCAAAGACATTCAAAAGGAAGAAGCTAGACAAGACCATTATGATAGAATTGAATACAATGGAAAACTTTGAAACTATTCTACTTTCCTAGGAGTGAACCCAAGGTTTTTATTTCCACTGAATGAGGATTGAGTTAACTACATTAGTGACCACAACACTTTCATCTTTTCATATATACCTCCATCTTTCCAAACTCCTAGTCTTCCATTTTCAAATTTTCTTCTAGAGAGCTTAAACCTTAAAACATCTTTTGACATTGCAACACTAGACCTATCATCCATAAGCAAACATTTATCCTAATTACACTTACTTATTTGGGATTGCAAGTCCATCTCCAAATAGTGAGTAATCAATTTGGTGTCCTATCTTGCCTACAAGATCACTTGGCTATCTTTGGTAGGAGAAAGATACTACTATGCTCTAATCACACTTTGTTTGCTAAAACAAGGTCTTTTTTTTCACACTTGGTAGTTGACCCTTTAATCACATAAGGTTAATAGCTCTTATCCTCATTTTCTTTTTCTGTCATAACCTTCCACCCATTGGCTTGATCACTCTTGCATGGTACACACACAATTAGGAAGGTTCAAATTTAATCCCATGTCACATTTGTGGGAATCATTGAGGTAATCAGAGATGGAGAATCCTTTTGCTCTACTCACAACTTCATTAGGGAGCACAATTCCCTCTAGTTTGAACCTTGGTATGCCTAACCCAACATCCACACAAGAACCAAAAGATCCCTTCTATAACACAACTCTGGGGGGGTAATGATGAAGAAATATACCAAGATGAAGATCCTATTGATCTCAACAATGTACCTAGTGATGTTAGGACATTCCTTGCAGATCCCTAAAATGTGAAAATGATGGAGAAATCCATTAGGGCAAAAAAAAGTGAGATATTCCTAAATTTGGTCAAGGATGGTGTTAATGTTCCCCCAAGCTTTGATGAGAACACTTTGTTTACACAAATTACAAAAGGTGGTGTTCTCATATTGCCCACTTCAAATGCAGCTCCAACTTCTAGCAAAGGGAAAGAAACCATGGGCAAAACTTGTGCTATGCCTACATCTAGCACTTCAACACAACCCACATTTCAATTGAGTGTAGAACATATTCAACAAATCATTAGTTCCATGCTCAATGTCACCACACATGCTAGTATTCCACAATCTACCTTGATAACCTCAACTATGGGATGCTTAGGCATTGGACAAGTGCCTACTCAACCAATGACAATTTTGACACAACCTATGCACTCCTCTTATTTACAAGTGCCAACCACTATGGTAAAGACATTCATGCCAATTCCAACAATTGTTTATCAATACATTAGTCAAAGAGGAGTACCTCCACCACCTCACACTACATTTAGGACTCCCTACAATTTAGGAGGTGGATTTGTGAACTCCCAACAATCACAAGTGCAACCCAATCAAGATTTGGCTCAACAACTCCAAGAATTGTGAAATTTGGTCCTTAACATGAACAACAAAGGGGTGAAGGATGTCTCTTTTGAGGAAATTTTTCCTTTTCCATTTGATAAATCCATTAATATGGTGTCATTTCCACCCAGTTTTGAAATTCCTAAATTTGACAAGTATACGGGAGAGACATGCCCCATCACCCATCTCAAGGAATTTTCCATTTTGTGCCAAGAAGTAGCCTATAATGATGACTATCTTAAGAGGCTCTTTGCACAAAATCTAGGAGACCCCACACTTGAGTGGTTAATGAAAATTTACCTAAGGGCTCCTTTACTTCTTTCAATGATTTGACAAGCAAGTTTATAGCACAATACTCTTACAACATTGAACATCATGCCTCGTTGAGTGACTTATGCAACATTAAACAACAAAATGGAGAAAATTTTGCCAACTTCCCACAAAGGTGGAGACATCTTGCTAATCGTATGCCATATAAAATTGAAGATTCCCACCTTGTGGATATATTCGTCAAGAATTTGATACCCAAAATGTCTTTTCACATGAAAATGGCTATCCCTGAAGACTTTTCCATTTTAGTCAAAAAGGGCAAGAATATTGAAAATGGACTTTTGGAAAAAGGTACCATTAAACATTATAGTTCATCATCCTCATACAATGAGTCAAACAATAATAGAAAACCCAAATTTTGGTCCAAGAATAAGGGTGTTACACATGATGGTGTTACTGATGTCAAAAATATTCAAGGAGGGAACAACAACTACTACCATAATCAAAACAACAATAATTCAAATTGTGACAATCAAGGCAATCAACAATCTTGTAATCAAACACAATTCTTTCCACACAACAACAATTACATTTGTGACTATGACTGCAATAGAAAGTTCACTAACTTTCATGAACCTTTGGAGGCCATCTTTCAAAAATTAGTGGATCACAACTTGATGGTATTTCCTAACACATGTCCTTTTGATGAAAATCAACCAAAGTCAAAGTGGTATAGAGAAAATTAATATTGTAAATACCACCATATCAAAGGACATGACACCATCAAATGTATCAAGCTCAAAGTTTTTATCCAAAATTTTTTTTATGATGGGGAAACTGAAGTAGAAGGAGGTCCAACCTCTAAAAATGCTAAATTGAAGATATTCCAAAAACCATTTCCCGATCACAACAATGATAATAAAAATACCAACAATGTGAATCAAGCTTCCACGTCAAATGCATTACCTTATGATTATTCTACTAACCACATATCAAGATTTGACTTCTTGTGTGGTCACATTGAAGAAGTAGATGCTCATGTGAATGCCCTTGTCTTACAAGTAGTTGATTGTGATGCAACCACTCAATGGGGAAGGTTCACTTTGCAAGTTGTCACTCCAAATAACACTAACCCATCAATGCCACATGGACCTACTGTGTCATCCACCTCACAAATGCCTACCTCTCTCTATGATGTTTTGTCTTAGCTAGGTAAGAATCCTGCACAAATATCCATTCTTGATCTTCTTACCACATCACCCATCCATAAAAAGATCTTGGAAAAGGCTCTCTTAGAGTCTCATGTTCCTAAAAATAAATTAATGCATCCCAATCACCACTATGATTGGAAACCTTGCCACCCAACAACACCTAGTCTTCACAGATAAAGATTTCCAAATTCCTGATCCCAACCATAATTTATCACTCCACATTGAAGTCCTTATATAGTGACATAAGATTAAAAGAGTACTTATAGACAATGGATTTGGTTTGAACCTTTATACATTAAAAATGATTCACTTCTTGGGACTTCCAGAGGATCTTCTAGATGTTAATAAAAGGATCACAATAAAAGCATATGATGAGAGGGAAAGAGAATCAAAAGGGGTTATCATGTTGCCTTTAAAAGTTGGACCAGCCATCATAAATACTAAATACCATGTCCTAGACTTAGACTTGCCATATAAGATCTTTCTTGGTAGACTATGGATATATACACTAAAGGTGGTCCTGTCTACCTATCATCAATGCTTAAAATTCCCCCACCAAGGAAGAGAGGTCACAATCCCAGGGGATCCCACTCATTTTGCATTTTGTAAAAGATTGGAAGGTGCACCAACAAATTTTTGTCCAATCAGTGAGTTTTGTAAGATCATACCCAAGTCCCTCAACATAAAAGAATCACCTTCCATAATAGTACCAAAATTAGTTAATAAGGATTCAAATTCTTGCAGTGGAAAAGAGAAGGTTGAAGATACTAAAATTAACACCATAGGGAAGAAGGATAGCTTTTCTTATTTAGGAATGGGATAGTATAAGTTTGAAAATGCCTTGTGTATTGGACAACTACCACTCTCCCCTTATTCCCTTGGAAAACCTTCTAAATTATCACCTTCTACTAATAAGGAAACCATGCAAGTTAACAAGACAACATTTGAGCATTGGGGTTCACTTAGTGAGGAAATGGAAGATAATATTATAAATTGGGTATATTATGATGGAAAAGATGAACCTGTGGAGTTTCCTAAGGATAAATATGTTAAGGCACCTCCCATTATTGAAAGCATGGGATATCATGGTACCATCCTTGGATTAAAAGAAGATGGAATTAGACAACCCTTGGAAGCTAATAGTTATCCTAAAGGATGTGGATTGGGCTCCATTAAACCTAAGGTATCCTTTGCTGACAACTATTGTACAGTTGAACCTAATTTTGAGACTGAAGAGGAGGAATTCTTCGAAGTACCTTTCCAATACATTGAAGATGACCTAGATAACTATGTCCACACCATTACCATAGATGACCTTTCATCCATTGACCTACCTCTCACCAATCCCGACATGATAGACTATGACCTTCAAGATACACCACAAGCTCTTGACATTTGTAAAATTGATGAAGTAGTGATGGTACTTTTTGGCCTTAAGAATCTCAGAGATTGCGAACATGAGATCCAGTACAATAAGGAAGCCTACTTTGGTAGCCAAGTCAACTCTCTTAGTCACAAAAGTGAAAAAGAAAATAAAAATGGAAAAACAAAAGAAACATCCTCTAGTGAAAACTCCTCTGGGGCACTTTTGGATGAAGCAAAAGATAAAATAAAGGACACATCTTCTAGTGAAAACCTCTTAGAGGCACCAAAAGAGGGAGCGATTGACTTGCAATTTAGATCTTTACCACCAAAAAAGTCACCTATTTTGAATGAGGACACAATTCTATTCAATTTGGGAATAGAGGATAATCCACAAATCACCTACATTGCTACTACCTTAAGTCTTGAGGAACAAAAAGCCATGACAGAATTCTTGAAAAAGGGAAAAATCAATTTTGCATGGACATACAAAGACATGCCTAGCCTAGACATAGATTTGGTTTTGCATTGTTTGACAATTGATCCCAAGATTAAAATAAAGAAGAAAAAGTTGTGCAAAATGCACCTTAAGGTAGCACTCCTAGTCAAAGCAAAGTTGCAAAAAATGTTAGAAGAAAAGTCCATCTATCCTATTGACTATCCATAGTGGATCTCCAACATTTTTCCTATAGGGAAAGCATCTGGGGGCATCTGTGTTTGTTCAAATTTTTAAGATTTAAATCTCACATGTCCTAAGGATGATTTTCCACTTCCTAACATAGACATCATAGTGGATTTGAGTGCTAGACATGAGATGTTGTCTTTGATGGATGGATTTTTTGGTTATAACCAAATCAGAATTGTAGAAGAGGATCAACATAAAATGGCATTTACCACCCCATGGGGAACCTTTTGTTAACAAGTGATGCCTTTTGGTTTAAAAAATGTCACTGCCACTTATCAATGTGCAATGATTCCATATTCCATGATCTTCTACATGTCATAATGGAGGATTGTGTTGATGATATCCTAGGAAAATCCAAGACAAGAGAATCCCACATTGATTTCCTTACCACTATTTTTGGTAGGTTGGATAAATACAAAGTGTGCCTTAATCCTAAGAAGTACGTATTTGGGGTCAAATCAAGAAAATTGTTAGGCTACATTGTTTCAAGAAGAGGTATTGAGGTAGATCCAAAAAAAGTGAAGGCCATCATGGATATGCCTCCACCTACCACATTGAAACAACTCTACAGTTTTCAAGGAAAGTTACAATCTATTAGGAAATTTGTGTCACAACTAGCAAATAAAGTCCATCCACTTCAGCATTTTCTTTGCAAGGGAAACAAGTTTCAATGGGATTGTCTATGCCAAAAAGCATTTGAAAAAATTAAGACATATTTGGCTAATCCTCCAATTTTAGTACCTCCAGTTGCAAGACAACCATTGATTATATACATTTCAGCTACTTCAATTGTCCTAGGAGCACTTTTGGCACAATTAGATGACGATGGGAATGAGCAAGCCATATATTACTTCAATCAAACACTAGTTGGCTATGAGTTAATCTAAACTACTATTGAGAGAGCATGTTTGGTTGTAGTCTTTTGTATGCAAAAACTATGTCATTATATGCTTAATCATACTACATATCTCATTGCCAAGATAGATCCACTAAAATATTTGTTATCAAAAGCCGCCCTCACTAGTTGAGTAGCAAAATGGGTCTTAATTTTAAGTGAATTTGAAATTGTTTATAAGGATCATAAGGCCATTAAAGGAAAACTAATTGCAGATTAGCTTGTTGAAGCTCCTCTTCAAGGTGACCATCCCATTATAGCCAATTTTCTAGATGACACAATTATGACCCTAACCCCTACTACACCATGGAAATTATTTTTTGATGGATCCTTTACACAAAAGGGATCGAGAGAAAGAATTTTGTTTGTGACACCACAAGGTGATCTCATTCCTAAGTCTTTTAAAATATCATTCCCTTGCACAAAAAATATATTTGAGTATGAAGGTTTAGTCATAAGACTACATCAAGCTATCAGATGGAATATCAAAAATCTTCTTGTCTTTGGAGACTCATAATTGGTCATTAAACAAGTCACAGATGAATACCACACCAAGGATGAGAAATTGTTGCCCTACTGCAGAATAGTTGAGGATCTTAAGTAGCATTTTACAGAGATTGTTTTTTAGCAGATTCCAAGGGCTAATAATAAAGTAGAAAATGCCATGGCTACTATTGCCTCTATGATTGCCATGCCAGAATATAGTCCTAAATGTGAGTTTCTTGTTGAGAAACATTTTACTCCTGCTTATGAGCAAACTAATTCAAAATTGGTGTGTGAGATTGTTGGTCCTAAGTCTCCATGGTATATTGAAATTTTTTCCTATTTATGTAAAAAAACCATTCCCATAGCCCTCACCCCAAACCAAAGAAAAACCTTCATCTGTCAAACTGCTAGATATACCATCCTAGGTGACACACTTTTTCAAAAACACTTTGATGGAACCCTCTTTTGATGTCTCAATTCAAATGAAGCCAGAACGATGTTAGAAGAGGTTCACCAAGGGATTTGTGGTGCCCACTCTAGTGGGCTTACATTAGCAAAAAAAACTTCTTAGGATAGGTTACTATTGGCCCACTATAGAAGCAGATGCATATCAGTTTGTGAAAAGATGTGTTCCTTGTCAATAGCATGGCAATTTGATACATGCTCCTACCCAAGACATTCAACCCACCATCACCCCATGGCCCTTTTCCCATTGGGGATTTGATCTTGTTGGTCAAGGATACCCAAATTCCTCAAATGGCCACAAGCACATTATTGCCACCACCGAATACTTCACAAAGTGGGTCGATGCTATTCCATTAACTTACATCACCAAAAAATAGATTTCCAAGTTCATCTTGGACTACATTATTTTTCATTTCAATATATCTCAAGATATTATGACTAATAATGGAACCCCCTTCATAAATCAAGAGGTTTCCACACTATGTAGGAAATTCAAAATCACCCAGCATTTTTCCACCAAACACTACCCCCAAGGCAATGGCCAAGCTAAAGCTACATATAAAACCATTTTGAAAATCCTAAAGAAAATTGTTGATGCAACTGGTTGTGATTGGCACATCCAAATTTCTCTCACCCTTTGGGCTTATTGCACCTCCATCCATACCGCCATAGGAGCCACCCCATTTTCCCTTGTTTATGGTTTTAAAGCTATCTTGCCCATCAAAATTGAGCTCCCTTCCCTCAAAATCTCTCTCAAGAATTTGATAACTGAAGAAGAATATCAAGTTTCTCACTTGCAAGAGCTAGCACTCATCGATGAGAGATGACTCCATGCCCTAAACCACCTCCATGTGTATCAAAATCACCTTTAGCTTTAATATCATAAGAAAGTCAAGCCATGGGAATTTGAAGTGGGTGTCTTAGTTTTGCAGCATAATATGAAGAATCTCTAGAACCATGAAAAGAAAGGAAAGTTTGAGGAAAATTGGCTAGGTCCATTTATTATTATAGCCAAATATGGTTCTAGGGCATATTAGATTGCTACTCTAGAGGGAGACCCACTCCCTAAGCTTGTAAATATCTGGCATCTCAAGCAGTTCTATGCTTGAGCATTTGTAGTTCTTGTATAGTGTTTATGGTCTAAAAAGCATAAAAATGTTCCTGAAAAAAAGTATGGTTTGATCCATTTCTATAAGGCTCATTTCATGTCACTCCATTCCACCATTCCATTTCCCTTGTGCAAAGTCTTATCTAGCCTTTTGTGTTTCATGCATCCAATAAAAGACCTCTTGTCTACGAGGCTTTGCTTCACCTCCATCTTTTGCAAGACCTCTAGTTTGTGAGGTTTTTTTTTTTCCATCGAGTGATTGTCATTCCCATTACACTAAGCTTTTTCACAATAGTGACCACACTTGGCCTTACACAAAATCACCATTTGAGACTTAATGATTCAAGAAACTTGTTCGCTTCATAGCCCTTGTTGAAAACAAATGATTTATGATCATTGACATTTTGACTTGACACACTTTCATAGGATGAATCCTTCCTATAGGTGACATTATGACATTCACTTCTAGACCTAAGGTTCTTGGTAGGAACTGTGGACTGAATGAGTACTTGGTCTTGAGGTCTCTTTTTGGTTGATTTTATTTTTGTGTGTTAGTGAAAGCGTTTTATGGTGAACCTTGATCTTCCATATTTTGGCTGTACCTAAATGGCTCTCATTGACTACACATGTTTTTGTGGTATGATTTATTTTTGGAGGCTTTATTTCATATCTGTTAGTTTTAGGTTATGTTAATGCATTGTGTAATGGGGGCAACAGGTTAGCACACTTTACACCAAAGATCCCTAAAAAGACTTTGGGTATGCTCAAACCTCTCTATTGCATATATGACATTTGAACCACCATAACTATTCAAACTACACCTATCATCCAAAAGTCTCTATGGTTTTGTATGTCTAGTCCACACAAAAGAGTCATGTCATTTATGCTTCTATAGCATATAATTGCATAAACTCATTTGCAAAATCAACTTTAGGTGTGCTCTCCATATGAGCACAATGGAATCTCTTGATATCATGTAGTTAGGATGCATGTAGTATGGGGTTTTATTTGAGTTGTGCTTGAGACAAGGTTCTATTTATTTTCCCCCCTCCTATGCTATGCTACTGGGTTTCTATGAGTGACAGTTATGAAAAATATGCATTCATTAATTCATTTTCATTAGGTTGCATTAACTTCCCATTATTGCATTCATTCATTTTCCATTGCATTAGTTTTCATCTCATTTAGTGTTCATTTTATTGCATTAGTTCATTAGTTGCATATATTCATTTTATTCATCACATCTAGGGGCATATACATCATAATCACATCTCACCTATATATAGTGCATCCATGTAAAATAAAACAATGCATACATCTCATAATTGCTCACTAATCTGCATCACACACATGTTAGGCATCATGTACATCTGCATACATAATAGGACACATCACATAGCATCACATCCTACATCACAAACATTAGTATCCACATCATAAATACATATATATGAATCACATATATCCATACACACATAGAGTCATCAAATTATGTCATTTATATATCTCAAAAAATAGTGTTTGTACAGTCCATATACAAATGATATAGAATCATGTAGTAAAAATGCATCATCAAAACTCATTGCATCTACGCATATCTATCAAAATATGATCACTCTACAAAAACTAGAAGCCATGCTATAAGGACCCTGCCCCCCCTATATCACCCTCTCGAAGTGGTCAACCCTAGCCAACTAACTGCTCTGATCTGACTCTACCCCTAGTGGTCCATGAGCTAGCCCCCCTCTCAAAATTAGGTTGTCACTGGTTGAAAAGTACAACATCATGATATAACAATTTGTAATAGGCCACCTCTTATACTACTCATGCCTCAAATTGTCTAGTTGAGATGGCCTCCTGCATCACTGTGACACTAGCTCCTAACTGTACCATCTAACTTGCGATATCCCACTACCAGTGATACTCATCAATCTATGCCTGGTGTGTCCCTCATTTGGCATGTAGGGTGGCCACCTCCCTCTGCAGTCTCTCTAGCTCTACTCGCTCCTTTTTCCCTGTGTGGATATCCATCCCTACAAACTCCTCACCATCCATTCATGCCTATAAGGGTGCCAAAGCCTCCTGCACGCTATCCACCCCAACCCTCTAAACTTGTAGCTCTGCCTTGAGGCAGGATACCTCTGCCCATAAGCTATCCCTCTCAACCCTAACCATGTTTGGGTCCTCTACCTGTACCTATCCCTATGGAGGTACCTACGATGGTGTCTAGGGTTGTGCATGTGCCTATGCCTGGGGTACTATCTATGGTGGCCCCTGTGTTGGTGCTAGCCCTAGCCCTCTCCTCACTCAGACTCTATGCTCGCACAATCCCTCTTATGCCCCCTATGCCAATGGTGGCATCATAGTTGCTTGTCCACCATCCCCTACTCCATCCCTTGCTCCATCCCCCTCCCATTGTGCCTTCTCTGCTAGTGGAGATGCCCCTGGCATTGTAAGTCTAACTTGTCAATGGACTGCCCACCACTGTGCATATGTCGGTGCCATACCTGTGTCCCCCTATCCTGACCATGCACCCACGACACTGCTGCCATCCCCAACCAAGAAGCTTAGGCCAATCATATGGTGGTCTCATGTCCCCATAACTAACCATACTCTCGCAACACCATAGGATATAAGAATCTATCTGGAACTACATCTTGTATCCTACTGAACTACCATCACACTTGAGAAGCCATGTAGCACATGATCATGTGCATGGATTGACCAATGATCCAAAATTTAGTCTATGTGTATGAGAGGCACATGTAATCCTCTATGTCATCCTCACCCCTTGCTACCAATGTCTACCCCCACTGCTTTACCCCATCATATGGCATCCACTCAAACATGATGATCTCATCTATGCACTGACACCAGAGCCCCATAGACTCCATCGATGTATACTAGATGGGAGGCTAGTATCTACAAGAAAATAGCTCCCTAGGCTACCTGGTCTCCTATCGAGTGATAGGCCATGTGACCCCAATATGCTCCCATAAATAGACCATCAGTAGCATCAGTCCTAGTCCTATAGTGCACTAGGTCCGATATGCACACATGTGCAGATCATGATATAGCTTAGCTAGGATCATCTGTCCCTAGCCATAGATTAGTCCCTCCTCCTCTAGCAGGGTGCTCAACACTTGCACCCAACCGATCGACCACCCATGTCCTACATGATCTAGTAGCATCTACCATATTAGTGAGGTTAGGTATACTGCTAGCCTTAGTAGCCTCTACTCTAGTGTGCCCCTCCATGACAACCACAATCTTTGGATGGGTAATCACTGTCACCATCTACCAAACCACTCCCTCAAGAATAGATCATAACCCTCTAGTACATACTCTAGGTATGTGCCTTTGATCAATACTCATAGGATCTACCACACATCCAAGAGTGTGACTGTAGCCTTTCCCATTGGCAGATGGAAGCTTCTTGTAGGCATGTGCCATCACTCTATAAGAGTTGATAGTGTGCCATCTCTCTATAAGAGTCAATAGTTGTGCTAGATGGGCCCTCAAATCTAGCCACTCATGTATGTGCTCTAGGCTGCATAGTCACACGTGTCCCCAATCCATGTTTGTGAGTCTCTCCTATATTGCCATGGTTAGAGGATAGTGCTTCCTTGACCTAAACACCACTGTGTCCTCCTACAACATATACATGTAGAGAGTTAGTCTTTCTAGCCTATGATGTCCCTAAAATGGGGTATCTTCCCTTGCCTCCTTCTAGTCTAATCCAGTCTAACCCAATTGGTAGAGCTGCTGGTTGGCATAGATGCCAATATGCATAGATGATGATCAGTGAAAATGTTGATCTGTGCAAATGCCAATCCTCATAGATGATAACCTTTCTATTGTTTGTGGAGATGATGAACAATTCTACATCATCTCCACTAACCCTAGCCATCCATGAAGATGACAGGATGAACCCTGTCATCTCCACATCACCTTTTCCCCCTTTTGGCATCTGGAAAGATGATAGGATGGATCCTATCATCTTTTTGAACGTCGAGATTGACTCTTTGTCATCTACATAGATGACAAGGTGGAGACTATCGTCTCCTCCCGTGCCTCTTTTTTGGTGCATTTATGGCATATTAAATGCACCTAGCCTAACCTATCCTACCAAAACACAAAGAGGATCAGATGACTTACTGGTGGGCCTATCTTAGCTACTCGCTAGTACTCCCAAACGTGCTCACCAAGCTGCAATCAATCAATAGGGTCCATGTTTGCTCTAGATGCTCTACTCCCAATGTGACAATGACCTTCTTTGGGCCCCTAAGAGGCTTATATAAGCCCCCCGCAGACCCTATTTGAGCTTGTGTCTTCCCTAAGCTGTGTTCATCCCTTTTTTCCTCGCAAGCCATGCAAATGTTGTCATTTATTCCTATTTTCTCTCCTTTTTTCTTCTTTCTCAAGAACTTTTCATGGAAATTGCCCAAAATTTATTTTTTGTGCAATTTTCGTGAGGGGGCACCCTCCTCCTCTATCATTTCCATAGGATTCCCACCTTCTTTGGGGCAACCTATATTTTCTTTTCTTTGATATGATGCTATTCTGACATCACATCAAAGAAGGGCAAAATGTAGATGCTTAAAATCATCTCTAAACACTATATTAATTAATTTTAATATTGCTCATGACATTGTAATTCATTATTGATTAATTAATTATATTAATCACATTCTTCTACTTATTTAATTAAATTAATTAATTAAATGTGTTCATTCTCTTGAGTATTTAAATTTAATTTAAATACTCCTAACTCTAATATGTTAAATTTAATTTAATTTAATGTTAAGCCTAGCCTATACCCATCTTTTTCATCCTCTTAAGCCTACTTCTTCTCTAATCCCACTTAATCATCTTAATCTCCTTCCTAATCCCCCTCATTAGCCTAAGATTGTGCTCACACATGTGTGAGATGGCATGCCTACACACTCCCCTTTGCACTCTTGTCTCCCACTCTTCTTCTCAATTTTTCTCACACATGTGTGAGAAAACTTTGAATTCTTGACCATTTGCATGGCTTGCATGTCACCTTATGTGGCATCTACATGAATGCCACCTCACTAAGCCCTCTCTTCAGCCTATAAATAGAGGTCTTGTCTCAAGCATTTTCATCTCTTATTATTGCATTGCTATCATGTTGGTTTGAGATTTGAGCTTGCATTCATAGTTTGAGCTTTCATGGTAGTTTGAGCTTGCATTAGTAGAATTTTCATAGTAATTTTTTAGCTGCATACTAACCCTTTGGTAGTTGGTTTAGCTTTGTATTTGCATTGTTCATCTAGTTTTCTTGTGCATTCACATTTCCATTGCACTTACATTTTAGTATAGCTTGCATATTTAGTTAGTTTCCTTGTTGCATTTCATATTCTCACTTGAATGCCTTCAAGTATGGCTTTCTCCATAGCCATTTCTTGAGGTGTTCTTCATTTCATTATACTTTAGGTTTGTATTGCATCATCACTCACATTTGCACATCCACTCAAGAGATTCACTCCATTGTTGTATTTGGGAGAGCACACCAAACATACCCTCCATCTTAACACACCAAAAAGGCCTCTCATGGGTGCCTTTATTGAGCTATAAAGGTGGTTGGAAGACTTAATTTGTAGGCTACTTTGAGTTGCAAAACTCAAGCAAGCATTAGTTTAGTTTTCTTTCATTTTAATGAATTCTTATTACATGTTTTGATTTCAACTAATGTTTTCTTATTGATTCATGATCCCAACAGGTCACATTTTCTAGCACACAACCATATCTAAAATTAACTTCAAATTTTGTTGTAACATGAGCATAGGTGTTTGATCCTTGATAGCTTTCATTTCAATATTTCAACATTTAAGTTTTCTCTGCATTATAAGTTTTGTTTATTAATGACTTCCTCTAGTTTGATTATGATGCATCTTGACTAGCTACTCCAATTATGCAATCACCCATCTATCTCTAGACTGTGCAAGCACTTTTTTTTAATAGAATCTAGATAGATACTGATAGTGCGAAAGCCATAAACCTGAAGACCATCATGTATGTGTCCCACTTTAGGGACAAATTGGATGCCATGTTCTTGTGCATATGTTTCAATCATTTCCCTCAAACTCAATGAAGGTGCACCCATTGAATTATTAATGTGAATCTCTTTACCCTTGAAAGCTGAGGCTTGTTGTTGAGCATATGTTGTTGCTTTTGAGATGCATCAAATTGGCACTAATCCATCACCCTACAATAACTTACATTCTCTCTAGCCTCAAGTTGTTTCACAGTCATACCCACTACAATTTGATTCATCATTTCAATGGCTACATTTATGTGACTTATTATCCTCTCATTAGTGAGAAGGTCAGGGAGAAATAGTCTTTTCCACCCTAAAATCCACTTTTTTACTTCATTAAAATTAGGACTTAAACAAAACTTGCTGCCACTTTGGAAAATTTGTTGCCTCCAAACATTGCAACCATATGATAAATGGGAACAACACATGCCCAAACCATAACCTAGTTAAATAGATCTAGTTGATGATTAGCTAGGTTGATTACAAATTATTTTAGAAATATCATTAGATTATGTATGATAAAATGAACAATCAGTCATTGCCAACTAGCAAGATGAAACACACTTTTCAAGGTGATAAAATTGCATATGTAGATGCATCCCTTTCATGGCAAGCATGAAGCACATTCCCCAACCTATAACAAATGGTTGGATAAAAATTCTCCATATGTTGGCACAACAATGGAAATAAACATTAAAGGAAACACATGCTTTCGCATTCATCAACTATGATCTAAAAGAAATATAAATTTTAAAATAATTTTTCAAGAATTGTGATGGTCCATTCTGATGGCTAGTCATTCCTTGCATAGCACAACTATCAGAATAGTATCATAATTATGATAGAAAGATCTAATGAATAGCTTTCTCTTATATAGTACTACTATCACATACAAGTCACAATTGTGATGACTAGATAGAAGTTAAAATTGTTATTATTATGATGATGTATTGTTGCAATCATGACATTGTGAACATGAACTCTTCTCTCATCCTTCTTCAAAGTTATGATAGTTTCAGCCATCAACATTATCACATTTGTCCTTGTCATTAAAATTCATTAAAAAAAAAGTCTAATGAGAGCCAATTCATGGTTCTATTGCTAGGGTGATGGGCAGACATTGCAATTGTGATGGCCTGCCATCACAAAATGGGTCAAAATGTAGTAGTGTCAACATATCACTCAAGTATATAGTTTGATCTGAGCATAAACATCAGCTGAATTGGAGATATAATTTGATCACTAAAAATGAACCTTTTCATTTGAAGTCAACATCCAATGAAAATATTGATTGGATAGGTATATAAGGAAGATGCAATATTTTGTCAAAAGAAGTAAGAAAGTCACAAAGGAAGATGGAATAAAATGGAAGACAAGGAAGCATGAAGAACAGTACATTGATTGGAAATTAAGTCTTGTGGTTACCAAGTAGTATAAAAGGGTAAAATAGAGACACATCTATCATAGTAATATGATTAAAAAATTCAATGGAAGATTTGTATTAACAAAAAAGTTACAAAGAAATTAAGGATCATATTGCCATTTGCACCCTAACAGTTACATAAGATAAAATTCTCTAACAAGGTGGACCTTTTAGTCATTTGTAAAATATCATAGAAAATTACATACTTCATTGTATTATAAGATCCTTTCACATGGTGGACCTAGCATTCCTTTATACTCCTAATAGAGTAGATCACCAGAAGTGATCAACTATAAGTCCTAACATGCTAACTTTATTACTGCAATAGTGAACCTATGGGTGTCATCCCCACCCCATTTTTACCTTCACCATGGAGGTTTTATGTGTTACCAAATATTGTGTCAAAGTGTTATGGTGTTTAATTCTCTATTTCTTTATGTTTTATGCATGATTAGATTAGACAATCTAATAAAGAAAGGAAAAAGTAATCTAAGTGAAAAGTTTTAAGTGGTTCTTGATTCATCCCATCTCTTACTCACCTATCTATTATTACATTTCTAAAAATTGGTCTTAGAGAAAAGTTTTCCTATCAGAATCTTAGTAGCTTGATATAAATGATTTGATGAAATGGAAGTGTATAAGTTACAAAAATTGATTGAGAATGACAAACTAGATCTAAATATGGGTATGGAACAAATCAACAAACTCAAAGAGAAACTCACTCACTCTTTGAAAAGAAGAAAAGTGTTAGCAATTTAGATGAATAATATTCTATACATAGAAGAAAAAATATAATATGTCCATACAAAATGGAGTTCAAAAGAATTAGATGTAGCCATAAAGGATCTACTAGGGAGAAATACCATTTTATAAGAAGTAAGAAAAATGAAAAGAGGACATGAAAGTGACTCAGTCAGGCTATGTGAACTCATGGGGCAAAATAAAAATGAAATAAAGGAAAAGGAAATGGAGAAGAATATAAAATATTGCTTGCAACAATATTAGAAGGAAATACCAATGAAATCTAGTAGCTATTACAACATTAGGTAGAGATGGAAACTCAGCTAAATAATGCAAGTTATGAAATCACCAATCTAAAAATAGAGAATGAAAGAATCAAGAATGATCTAAGAACTTAAAAGGAACATGATGAAATAATTTTAAAATCATAAGAAAGCATAAATGAATTGTATAAAAAAAATCATAAAAGACACAAAGGCACTACTACCTTAGGATTTACTGAAATTGAATAAAGAGAATCATCAAAACAAGGAGCACAAAAGAACAAAAATCCTACATGTAGAAATTGTGGAAAAATAGGACATACATCAAATGTTTTATAGAGTAATAATATGAAGCCCTAGAATATCAATGGATATTGCTACAATTTTAACAAGAATGGACACAAGGAAAATGAATGTAGAACTAAACCAAAATTTGAAGGAAAGTACTATCGATGTAAGAAGTATGGCCACAAATCTTTTGAGTGTAGATTTGAATAGTGAAATCCAAATAATCAGTATAGTAGATCTAGACAAGGAGAAATCAATATGGCCAGATTGGAGTAAATTTTGTAAGAACTCACTTTAGGAAAAGGCATACTAATATGTAATGTTATGTATGCAAAAAGGTTGGTAATTTGGGAAGAAACTATATAAACCAAGCTATAAAAAATTTTGGTGAAGAAAATAAAGGGAAAATAGAGGTTCATGATATCAAAGCTTAGATGAATAAAAAATGGGTAAGGAAATCAAAGGAAAACACAAGGCAAGAAAATGCAGCTATTGTAACTCAAATCAATGAGTTGGGTAAAGCAACCACCTTTGACTAAGAATATAAGAATATTTTTGGACCTATGAATCCAAAGAAGATTTTGCATTAGGTCTAGATAGACAAGAAAAGATAGTCCAAAACTACATACTAAGATGCACAAGAACAAGTGAAAGAAACTAATTTTAACCAAGTTGAAGAATGTTAGCTACAATTGAACTACCAATGATAACCAAGTCCATCTGTGTTCAGAACAAGTTTTAATAGAGTTTCACATTGAATAGTTCTTACTTTGTCATCTCACCTACCAAGTACAAAGAATTTATTAGGTGCTAATGTTAAATTTTATAAAAAGGGAAATTGAGATTTTATTCTTTCACCTTGAATTTAGAGGTCAATTTGAGCAGAGTGATTTTGAACTTTTCGATGATTTAAAGAATAAATTTTCATGTTGTTGAGTGGATTGGATGGAGTACTATTTGGCAAAGTGATCTATTATCAAAAATACTCATTGGCCAAGTAAAATGGAATCTACATCTGATGCAAAGGAAAATAAGTGTTTTGAAATGTTGGCAAAGAATGTAGTTTATGAAGCATCCAAATTCAATCTATATCATGTGGTAGTTGAGGAGTCAGATCACATGGGAGCTCACTCAGTCATCCCTCCAAAGGTACTAGTAATTCATGATATTAGGTAATTTTATCATTGCACAATTTAGGAATTAGTTTCATTCAAGATGTATGAATCATTTTGTGCACTATGTGAGAATGGAGTGTTGAAACCCAAACATAAGAATTTGGAAGTTAAGGGTTTGACTCATGCATTGCATATGCCACAAGTTTTCCAAATCAAGAAGATTAGATATGTTTTGACCAAGGTTCATGATATGTCATTTTGGATTGAGAAATTGATGAAGGTCATGAAGAAAATGATCCATCCAGTCATGGGTTAACCTATGTTGGATAGACCTAGAACTACCAAAACTCTAACTCAAGAAAAGCTTGCAAAGAAAACCCTAGCAAAGTAGGATGGCAGAGGTATTAAATTCAAAAATGTCATAGGCAACAAAATAAAGTTTGACATCCATATCATTTCCCACGAAAGATATAGCTTAAGAAAACTCAACAACATATCCTATGAGGAAGTCGACCTAACATTCAAGATTATGAATCACAATCTATCTTATGACCTATCTAAATTACAACTCATTCAATTAGGAAATAACACTGAAAGAATCCAAGAATCAAAGAAGAACATTTGTTGTTTTCTTTTTACTAGTATGCTTGTTGACTATGTGAAAATGTTATTTCCTTCCAATGGAAATGTGGTTTGGAATAAGGATAGACCAGTTATCTATCAGATAAATCAATTAATCAATGATTTAGTAGAAAATTTTAGCAAAATTATGGATTCTTATATTGAGAACTTTAAGGATTAGATGTAGAAAAAATTTATGATTGCTCAACATTTGGTTGATCAATATGAGAATGATATTTTCTTCATAGTTGACTATGATAAACTCATATCTAGGAAGTTAGACCTAGGATTGCATGGGTAAAACCTTTGGGCTATGAAGTGAACATTGATGATACTAGGGACATAATTAAGGCTCTATTAAATGAGCTAGTTGATCCTAAGGCCACTTACTTTGGCACCTATGGAGAAGCTAAAACTAGAATATCTCTAAAAATAGAGATTCCTCAAATATTGAAGAGAGGAAAGAAAAGAATATAAAATATTTAGAAGAAATTTTATGAGAAGGATGACCCTCTTATGTTTAAAAAAGAAAGAGGGGAGGATGAAGAAAGGAAGTACAATGAGGATGAGGAAGAACCTCTAAAGAAGAAGGAGAAATTAATGATCAAGGCAGCACCAAAGAAAACTAAAGCTAAGAGGGAAGCTATTTTTGTGTCCGCTACTGCCAAGCCTACCAAATTAAGGAGAAAAAAAAAGCCTCAGGATGATGATGAGGAAGAAGACATACAAAAAAAAAAACTAAAGAAGCCCCCACCATCCTTTGAGAAGAAATTGAAGACATTAAGAGAAGGAAATGACATGGTTGGATTCAAATACTTCATATATGAATCTAGGAGCAAGGATGAGAAGAAACAAATAGAAGATGTTTTGGTCGGAAATATGTCCAAATGGAAATATGACCCAAATGAATTAAAAGACCAAGGTTGAAATGTCTTAAAGAAATGTCACATAGATGGACAAACACTATAAATACTAAAAGAGACATTAGAGAACAAACATTGAAAAGTGTTGTCTCACCCTTTACTAAAGAAGTCAAGAAGGCTATGACCAAGTATAAAAATAGGGAAAATCCTAGATTTAAATCTTTCCAAAAAAATTAAAATAAAATAGAGGAAGTTGTACAGTTCACAAATAAATGTCAAAAAATATTTTTGAGGTAAATAATAAAGGAGATGAGGATGCAACACCAAGTGTACAAACAATAGGAGAATCTAACTCTGAGATTCTAGTGGCTAAGGTAATACATTCCCAACCCACTTCTCCAAACCAAGTTATTTAATCAAGTGTAGAGAAGGTAAAAATTATAGAGAAGGGAAAGGATGGTTCCTCATCCACCCAAGTAGGAAATGAGAAACTAATTCAAACTAGATTTGTGATAAGCTTAACCAATAAAGAAACTAATAAGGATATATACATGCTTGACGAAGAAGCTAAAGAAATCAAAGAAGAAGACAAGAGTCAATTGAGCAAGGAGATGAAGCATGAAGACAAAGGAAAATAAATTATACTTTCACTAATTGCTGAGGCTGAGGAAAAATGAAATGAAACAACATAAATTTATCTTGATAAGTAGATTATGATTCCAAATTGGGATCAATTAAATCTCTCTACTAAAAAATGGATCAATAGCAAAAGCTTAAGGTAGAAAGAGATAAAGCAAAAAATTCTAGATGATATCAAGGACATATTCTTGGATGTAATGGAAGTAGAAGTAAAAAATAAAGCCCCTATTATAGAGAAGTTAACTAATATTGTACATAGGTTTAATAAAGACATAGATGGTTAGGAAAAACTTCTACAAAGAGCATAAAGGGATTTGGGAATATAGTTTTGGATAATATTTCTATGAAGATTTTAATAGATGGTCAAGTGGAATTGTCTACTCTCATTGCTACATTAGAAGGAGTTGTAAATAATGTTGTAACCTTATTCCCAAAGTTGTGTGATACATCCAATTTTACATAGGAAATAAAAGATCAACAAACCAAGATTGATGAGGATTTGAACAAAAGTTCTAGTCAATTGGTACTTGATTTAAGTACCAACTCCAATTATTTTGTGAAGGTCACATTTTTGATAGATTTTAAGGTTGAGTTACTAAAGAAATAAGACATGATTAGGGAATTATTAATATATATTTATAGTATGAAACTTCTTTTTATCACATTTTGGTTTTAACAAATGAGTGACAATACACTTAAGTCATGCTCTAGCAGAAACATAGTGTATGCTAAGCAACAGTTTTCAGACAATACATGCCAAGCAATATTCTTGGTTATGTTGAGCACTTTTATGTGCTAAAAATATGGTATGTGCTAAGTCACTCAAATGAAAAACAAGTCTATACATGTTGAGTGATTTATGTAATGAGTAAACAATGCATGTTGAGCCATTGAAAAGCTGAGTGATAGCATTGAAGATACAGTGACGGCTAAGCATTAGAGACATTAGATATTGAGTAAACAATTTTGGACCTAGTTGTTTGCAATGGAAAAAACTTCTCTGTAAACCATTTTTTGGCTGACCTAACAATTGTCTTAAAATTCTAGAATATAAGTATGAGTGTATATTGAGAATCCCTATGCAATACACGAAACCAATTAGATTAAGGGATGTTTTAAGTAGAAATATGGAACAACCATAGCTCTTGATTCCTACCTAACACTAGTCCACCTATGTTTACTTAAGGAGGAAAAAACTAAAGAGTTCTCAATGCATTTGTATAAGGAGAAGGATGAATTCTAAGTGCAGAGAGAGAATTCAAGGTGACTATGAAGGTTATTGTTGGCCTGAAATTCTATATAATAGGTTTCATCTTGCCTAGATAAAATTTCAGGTTTGGATCCTTCCAACTAAGTGTGTGTTTTTATTGGGCTAGTCCTTTCTTCCTTTTAAAATTTTCCTTAGCACAAGATTTTAAATAAAAGAGGGAGGGAAGGAAGATTAAGAAAATGATTTTATTCACCTATGTTATTGCACTGTCGGATTTCTTTTAAATCTACGGTTCTCGCTAGCTCGCCATGAGAAGATGCGAGAGAATTAAGCATAGCGAGTTGGCGACGTTATGACATGTGTACGTGGTCATCGGGAATAATAAATCTAGCATCCAAATTACTCCGACAAGTTGCTAACTCGCTATTAGAATATACAAGCAAGTTGCCAGCAGCAACATAGCGAGGATGAAATCAGTGCTAAAGGAGGTTGTTTCTTATGACCAAAAATGATTTGGGAATGCTCAGAAAATTTCTTTCCAAATTGTGCTACTTTTCTCGGTGCCTATTTTTCGGTGGGTTGTTGTATCACTAGCCAGATATTGTTATGTTTTGTCGATAGCGACATAATGACTAAACCAACAGTCAAAAAAAATGGTAGAACTTGAGATAAAGTATGATTAAAATATATATGTGCATGCTAGTGCATTCTGCCAACTTAGCAATAGATGTATCACGCACCCACTTCCCAAGAACATAATACAAGGTTTTTTGACTATAAGATTGGGCCAAGATCGAGGGTTATTGTTAGCTCCCTATGAAGAAAAGCTCAAAAGTTAAGCATAGCGAGTTCGCGATGTGATGGCCCACCATTGATTCTTTGAAAATTTGTTTCAAATGTATGCCACATGATTAATATAAGATCAAAGGCTATCACTAGCTCGCCATGGCAAGATGCTCAAGGTATAAGCATAGCGAGTTAGCGATGTGATGACACGTGTACATGATCATCCATGGGCCTAGTCTAAAGTGTCAGCATTGAAGGAAAGGTGCACATGGATCTATCCCATTCGTTTGATTGCAAATATGTTAAGTAAGGAAATGAGCCAGCTTAGTTGTCATTACTAGATCGTAAGTTTTTCCAAGAATTGGCACATTTTTTAAAAAAAGGAGAAGGGTGGTGACATTCTATCCTATGCATTTATGATGAACAAAGATTTTGTGTGTGAGAAAAAGGTAGAGTATAATATGTAAGATTTTCTTTTATTATTCACTACAGTCCACTCCAGCAAAGATTTTATTTTCTCTGAGCATAGGCACCTGTTGATCATTTCGTGATTAAGCATTGGTGAAGACGCTAAGACAGTTTCATATCTGTTTGAAAGTAGTTGCAGAAGTTCAAAAGAGGATAACTTTGGTGAAATCAAATAAGTATTCAATCATAACTTCTGTAATATTCCAATTATTACAATCAAGATGTCTCCTAAGAAATCATTCTCTGGGCAAGTTAACCATATGAATAGGAATGTCCATGATGATTTCTTAGAATTACTCCCAGGATCCACTACAGAGTCTGCACAAGTCAAAAGATTAATTTCATTGAGTCCTAGGCTTAAAACTGTCGATGGCTTGTATGACAAGGGGAACTAGGTAAGGGATGCAGTAACCAATCAAACTAGGCTTGTTTTCTTTAAAAAATGGTTTTCAGAGAGGAATCTATTTGCCCCTCATGCTAAAATATGGAATTTTGACTTGGGAAAGTTAGTAGTTCCTAGTGTTTTCATGGACTATGAATTGCTAGAAGCTATTGCCAAAAACTATGACCAAGCAATTAGGGTTGTGAGAAGAAGTGATGGTGTGCCTCTAGTATCAATTAACCCTGAAGAAATTAGATAGGTTTTTCACTTAGAACCATTATCATATTTCCATGTGCCAATCAATTTGCTAGAATTGGAAAAGGAGTACAAAGGGAAAAAGGATATAATTAGGGGAGGTGCATTGAGGGCACACATTGGTACCATAGGAACTCTACCAATAATAACTGTAGCCTCTAAAGAACCTTTTAAGAAGAGCCTTTTCACTTCCCAGGCTGTAGAGATATACATGACCTTGTGCCGTGTTCTTGGTGATGAGTAGGATTTCATGCCCATTGACCTCATGTATATGATGATTCAAATTGCCTCTTTCGGTGTAGATGTCATTTTTTATTTTTCCTCCTTTCTAGCTGAAGAAATTCACATTGTTTTCGTTGGAATTGCGAGAGGTAAGGTGGAGAAAGCATTTGACCACTATTCCTTATTGATGCACATGTTTTTGTTCAAGGGGGTAACATATTTTGGTAATGAGATGAAATTAAATAGAGAAGAAAATGGGGAAACATTGCCAGTCCAGTTGTGGAGTGCAGATATGACTTGCGATGCAAATAAAGCCACTTTTGTCAGATTTGATAGATATTTTTCCTATAAATTGAGATGTCTATTTTTGAGTGATAATCCCAGGATCCCTAAAGTATTAATGAATCTCATAAGACCTATGGATAGACCCCACAATTTGAAAGTATTGCACAATTGGGGAGATATTATTCCATACCTTGTTTCCACCATTTTCAAAATTTATGGTTTTAAAGGGAGCCCTCATGTCCTGCCTTACCAAGTATCCCTAAAGATAGTGATGGTAGAAGTCTTATGGCAACTAGGAGGAGTAGAGGAAATGTTCTTGTCACAGAGGCAACTAGGGTCAATTTTCCCTGCTTGCACAGTGGCCCATCAATTTGTGATTACTAAAGGAGGATGGCTCTTTTTGTACAAAATTTTGGATCAGTATATGATGGCTATCTCCCACCCCTATTTTTGTGATTCTGAGGGATTTTTCAATCAGACTTTGAGGCATAGGATCAAGCTAGGACCAGTAAAGCATGATTCATATTACCCAGAAGACATTATAAGAAATGAATTTTCTTTACAAGAACAAGAAATTAAAAAAGAAAAATGAAGAGTTTACTCCCGGGTCCTAGAATTTATTTATTGTTTTGATCAAAATTATAGTCCTTTAGACAATGCTAATACAAAGGATGATAGAATAAATAAGGTCATAAATAACTTCCCTACAATAATGGAAACCATGAATGAGAAGAAACAATTTTTTATTAAGTCTTCTCCTGATAAGGTCAGAGAAGTCATGAAGAGGTTAGCTTTCACTCCTAATATAGGGGTTGGTCAAATAATTGTATAGAAAAAGCCTGGTTACACTATAATTTAGAATAAAAAGGCTCCTATAGATAAGGGCAAACAAATAATGGGATCCACCAATATAGTTTTAGAGGAGAGACCTGATGAGCCTAGCCAAAAGAGGTAGAGGGTAATAAGAGAAGGGAGACCTCAAGCTAAGGAATATTCACCTACCCAATCTCCTTTGAGAATTGGAGAAGAGAAAATCATAGGTGAGCAAGTTGAAGAGATTGGATCACAAGGAGGTGTTTTTATTACCCAAGCAGAATTGGATGAAGGTAACCTTCCATAGCCTCCTCTCCCAAGTCTAGATATAACAAGAGCTGATTATAGAGGTAGGGACTTGGACCCTGTATTAGAACAAGCAAGTCATCAATTCTTGATTGATGACAATTTTGTAAAATGAAGAGCTTTTTAGTAATTTGCATGGAGAACAAACATGAACATCTTTGAGGAGAGATCCAAAAGGATGAAGACAGAGCATCCAAAAAATGGATGAAGTTTCCATACAAAACCAGATAAAAGAAGAAATGATGAAGGAATTCCAGAACATTACTCCTGAAGAAGGAAGGCAAATGGTAAAGACCTCCAACATATTATTGTTGCCAAATTGGGATATTGCAGATGCTTTAATTTTCAATTCTGTTTCAAGAAAATTGGAATTGCAAGACCCAAATAAAAAGGATTTCCAAGGAACTACATTCATTGAGGATCAAGCTTCTTTGGTTAGTTGGTCATTGAAAAAAGGATCTAGAGCTACATCATCGCAACCAGATGAGTCTGAGTGTATGGGAAACATACTTGTAAGAAGGGTTGCTGACACCTCCCATGTAGAGGCAGTCTATTGGAATGTGGAGTCTTCCCAATTTCTTTTGGCCACTGCTAAGAAAGAGGAACATGTTATGTTTGAGTTACAAAGCAAGTATGAGACAGTGGTGGAGGCATACAACAAAGAGGTAAAGAGGAGGATTGAGCTTGAAAATAAGCTATTGGAACAATCCACCAGGCTTAGAATAACCTATCCTCATTCCCCAGTAGAACCTTTCAAGTCTACCCCCCTCATTGAAATGCCAGATACACCCCAGGGACCACGATATTATACTGCTGAGGAATTTGAAGAAGAAAAGGCTAAACTATGGGCCTTACATATAGAGTTGGAGTCTAAATATGAAGATGAACTCAGAAAAGCTCTTTTATATCTGGGAGATAGAGTTGAATGGCCATTAATCCATCAGTAATTGGTCAGAGTGATTAAAATTTGGGAGGAATTAAAAGGAAATGATGAGGCTTTAAAGCCTATTGTGGATAAATGGGTAAAGAGGGAAAAAGTAGTAACCTTTTTGTGTTTATATGTTATAGATAATTCCCATGATTAGATTGAAAAAGTCTTTGATATTGTTTCTGACCTTGATGATTTTGATAATAAAAGGACACATTTACAGACAATAATAATAAATCACTTGGACAAATAAATGAGTCAAAATTTCAAATTATTTCCTCATGCCCTGGATAAGAAAAATAATTTAAAAATAAAAGAGGAATGGATGAAAGAACTTGATGATGCATTCTGTTTAAGAATGAATCAAGTAGTAAATGAAACTGGGCATGCATGGTGGGCCACCACCACAGAGGAGATGGTGAAAGCCAATATATTCTTTGATTCTTTAAAACAGGATTTCATTGATATTAATAATATGGCTGATTATGTAATAAAAAAATAGGACATTTTGCAATTCAACTAGCCAGATGATGCATTATTTGACAGTTGGATGGCAGAAATGGCTTCTAGTGAATAGTTGGATGCAGATGAAACTAAAAGTGATAATGTGCAGGATGAGGGATTCCAAACCACTGATACTATCATTTCTCAAAACCAATCAGAAGAAGAAGACAAGAGAAGCCTGCCACTTTCAGTTACAAACTCGAGACCACAGGATGCTTATATGGCTAGAGAAGAAGAAAAGATAGAAGTTGTTCCTACCACTCGAGATAAAGATGAAGAAAGCCTATAGGTGGAAGTTAATATGCCATCGTTAGAACAAGTTTCATCATTGGCTAATTTGGTAGTTACTTATACAGATAAAATAGATCAATAAAAAATCAGCAACACAAAACTGTATAACAAAAGCTGATTCACTTAAAAGAATGTTTTGGTCTAGGACATCTTCTGTTACCCGCATTTTGTCTTTTTGTGACAGGTGTATGTAAATATTCTTTGTAAAGAACACTTGTCTTTTCTTTTAGCCTAAATTTTGTTGCATCTCACACTATTTAAGTGAGATTCCAAGGCTAAAGAAGGGTCTAAATTCTATTTTTCTAAGTGATATGCTTAGTCTGTCTTTGGTCCAAATTTTTTAAAGCAAGTTTATGATGTATTTTCTCTGTCAATTCTCTGAGAATACATGAACATAGAATGAGATGTGCTTCTTTTTGAAGGTCATTCTGAGTCTATTGTAAATGATATACCATTTACAAAGAAGATGACTACAAATTGTGAAATGTCCCCATATTATTCTTTCTGAATCTTGTCTCCTTTCAATTACTTGGTTGTCTTGATATTGTATAAGAAAAGGCTTGTGCAATTGAATAAAATCTAGTTAGGTTGCATATCTATTTATCATTGTTGTTAATTCAATGGATTAAATAAAAGCTTTGATGAATGTGATAAGGTTTCTTTAGTAGTGGAAAGGATTTTGAATGATGAATTCTAATAAGAATTACTGATAGAATTTGTTGTAAGGCAACAAATTAGATTTGAGAGCTTGCTATAGACTTTGAACCCCCAATGGATTAGGCACTGATCAAATTGATTCAACTGAAGGAGAGATATATCATAAATGGTTATCAAAATGCAGCATTAAATCAAACTTTACTTTTATTTCCTGTAGATCTTCAAAGTTGGCCAGCACTTGTCTACGTGGAATGTTTTAGCTTTATTTAGCCACTATTGTTAAAACATCTGCAAATCTATAGAAGAATTCTTGGCCATATCTGTTTTATGGGATGTGTTTACCAAGTTAGTAAGAATTATGTATATGTTTGAGGATTTTGAAATGAGAATCAAAATGAAATTAAGAATAATCCTCATACAGTTGTTCCAATTTTGAATCATCCCTGGGTATACCCACCCTGGTTTTGCAGAGCCAAAAGAGTAGAAAACCATCTGTGGTTTTGTTGAAGTTGGGTCCAAATATTTTACATATGCAATTGTTAATAAGAATAGGCTAGTCTTTAGATTGTGTATGTACTATCATTCTGGTATTAAGCATTTTGTCGCTTAGTAGTTTTAGTACATTTTAAAACACCAACAAAATGGTGACTCTACTGGGGACTTGTCCAACACATCTGTGAAAAGTACTACAATTTCTTTGGTCCTACTGTGTACGTGTGTGTCATGTGATCTAAGTTTTTCTCGTGGTTATAAGCGAATCTTTTAGTGAAAAACATTGAGAATTTAAAGAAGATAGAGCCCAAGTACCATTGCTACACACTGACGTATCTAGTCTATCCAAGTGTCTTATCTAACAAGCAAGAGTTGCAGTCTTACGACATCAGTGATTGGTTTTTCTTTGCTAGATTTTTTTGTTTTGTTTCTACTTGTGTATTGTTTTCCTTCAATCAGAAAAAGTGTCATTATATTTTCCCGAAATAGGGTGGTGACTCAGTCAAGGTTTTGAAGCTAGTGCTTATTGTAACAAAAGGTGAATATGGCTGACAAGAGAAAAAACACAAGAGCTTACATGAAAGCCAATCCCAATGTATCAATGTATACTGATCTACCCCAAGGTGGTAGGAAGAACCAAAATAAGAAAAAGACATAACCAAATCCCACTTGGAAACCCAGAGGTAATGCATCCGTCAATTCCCATTATCAACTAGTAATAGGAAGAGAGTCTTCTTCGCTTAGCTCTGAATCTAAAACTACAAGACTCTTAGGAGGCATTTTCAGTACCCCATTACCAGATGAGAGAGTCTTTTAGGATAAAGATGTATCCACTATAGGAAATTCTTTGTCAAGGCCATATCCTATAGTAGATATGAATTATAGGTTAGGATTTAGGAATTCATTTGATAATCCTTTTAATTCTCGAGCAACTCCATATGTAGAATGAAATCTTATAGATCTGGATGACCCTGCTGATTCAGAGGCAACTTCTGTAGATCCTAAAGAAGTGCACTCTGAAATAGAATTTTTGAAGAAATGGATTGCAGAGGAAGAAGCTAAATGCCTTTGTCTTGAAAAAGAGAAGGAGCAAGCCACCTTGGATGCCATAATAGAAAGGGATGCTTTGCTAAGAAGAATGGCTACTTTGAAAGAGAAAAATAAAAAGTTAGAAGAAAATACTACAACTCTCCATAAGGATGTTTTTGGAGATGTTGATAATCTGAGAGCTAAAGTTCAAGAATAGGAGAAATGCCTAAATCAAAGGCAAGAACCAGTTATTGCTCAAATCCAAGCCTATAAACCTATTCAAGTGGATCCTGTAGAGCCCACTGCAAAAGCTCTAGATAAAGGGAAAGGCAAGGCTATAGGAATCCAAATAAATAAGCCTCAAGCTATACCAAGCAAATGTATACAACCGTCCATGTCAAAATTAGATCTAGATCTTGAGAAGGCTCAAAAAGAGAGGGAAGATCTTGCAAAAAAACTTGAGAAGGTTGAGAATGAAGCTCAAGCTGCAGAAACTAAAAGAAAAATCCAATTCATAAAGTCTAATTCTGCATTGGTTTCATGGCCCAATTTGTCTATCCCACCTACAAATCTTGTACCAGTTAGTGGTCCAACAATCTCAACTCAAGGAGTACCCTAATCTACTCCTACCTCATCTTCCACTATTGGCACCCAAGTCTCATTTGTCCCACCTCAACAATCCCAAGCTGCTCCCCTGAGTCAAGCTAATATAGCTAGTACTTCAAATGTTCCTGGTTTCTAGAAGAAACCTATTTACCTAGAAAAGTATATACAAATATCATTTGCTGGTATCCCTGGTGCTCCACATCCCATATCATTTGATTTAAGAGATAAAGTGGTTAAGTTCTCTAGGAATAATGTTGTTACTGGTGAAGAACATTTGAGAATTTTCATTGATATGTTGAATGATTATGAAGTTGAACATGAAGATATGGTAATGAAATTGTTTGTGCATTCACTAACAGAGGATGTAAGGGATTGGTATAGGAGGTTGCCTGATGATAGTATTACCTCATGGAGTGATTTGGAGAAATTGTTCAAGGAGCAATATGGAGACAACACTAATGCAGAATTCATGTTGAATGAGTTCAACAATATCAAGAAGAATCCAAATGAATCCACATTTGATTTCAATGTAAGATTCCAGAAAGGTATGTACAGACTTTTTCAAGTTATGAGGTTAAATGAAGATGTCTGTCTCACAACATATTTCAATGCTTTTGATAGAAAAATGGCTTATCAATTGAGGGATAAGGATCCTAAGACTTTAAGGGATGCCTATAAAATTGCAGTAAATATAGAGAATAATAGGAAGGCATCTAGTAAACTGGGTAGGAGGGATGATCCTAAGATTTTTAATCCTAAGAACAATAATAAAAGGGAGGGTGACAAAACTCCTATAGGAAAGAAACCCGAAGAACCTACTATAGGCCAGGTTTTAGAAATGCTCAAGAAGATGAATCCCACTAATTTCAATAAGCCAAATGTTGATGAAAGACCCCCTGTGAATAATAACAATTTTAATAGATAGCCTAGAATGCAAAATCACCCTTACACCACTCAGTGGAAAGATGGTAAACCAGTTCCCAACCAGACCCACAATGTGAAGGATAAGGGTACTCCAGATCCCCTACAAAGGAACACTGTAAATATGAATGATGATGTACCATGGTGCATTATATGTCAATCACCTCATTCTACTGATTATTGTGTAGTGGCACAGTCATTTGCCCAAGGTCAAGGAGTGCAATCTGAAGAAGAAACTGAAGAGAAAAGCCATGATGATATAAGTTGCAATATGGTAAGCATGTGTGATGATTTGATAGATTCTAATTTAGAAGAGCCTAAAAACTATATTACTAGCTAGAGAATTGCTTACCAGCTACATCATCAGCAAGTGCTTTCAGATGATGAAGGGTATGATATAGATAAGGTATGTAGTACATTTTTTGATGTAGGTGTCACAAGCTTAAGAATGCCCTCCAAGGAGGAAATTAATAGAATTACAGCAAAAATGATTTCACAAGTCCATAGTAATTACAATTTGAGAAATAGAGTAATAAATAATGTTGCAGGAAAGCCATATAGTGTATTCATCAAAGACATCACTCATAAGATGAATGATCAAAACAAGAAAGTCAATGTAGATGTGCCTAAGATCAAGGAAAACAAGGGTAAGAAATGGGAACCAAAGAAGAAGGTTCAATTTCAGATAAGTGAAGCAAAAAAATCAGTTGTGCAACCAAAGAAATCAAAACTTGATGTTATCAAGCAAAATGTGGTGCCTACTACTCAAAAGATTCTGACTCCAGGTATTATTATAAAACCCACTATTGTTGAACCTGTTGATATGATATCCATGTTATCTCAAATTATTGTAAAAGTGACCTTGTCTGAACTTTTTAAAATTGAAGAGCATAAGAATAAGGCTTTTTCATGGTTGGGTGGAATAGCAAACAATAATATTGTTGTAGATTAAACTATGTCCCAACAGACCCCATTAGTAATAGAGGATAGTGGTATCATATCCCAGATTCCTCAAATGTTTCTAGATGATTTCTTAGTGGCATTTATAGAAGATATTGATCCTTTTTTCCTCAGTCTAATCATAAAAGGGAAGACCTTAAAAAATTGCATGATAGACTCAGGAGCTTCCAACACTATAATGCCTTTCAAAGTAATGGAAGCCTTAGGTTTGAAGGTGGATACCAAGTAGGGTAGATGTAGATGAATGGATGCTAGGGAAGTCCCAATCATAGGTACCATAAATTCTTTACCATTCAAATTGGCTGCATATTCTGAAGTAGAATTAACCATGTCTATCCTTGTGGTAGATATCCCTCCACACTATGGAATGTTACTCTCCAGAAAAAGGAGTGCTGCCATGGGGGGAAGCTTGCAGTGTGATCTCACTTACGCCACTTTTCATATAGGAGACAAAGCAGTTAGGGTAAATAGGGAGCCAAGGGTTAACCACATTTTAGGAGAAGAAATTGACAAAGATACCACTTGTTTCCTAGATACTGGGATTAATGCTTTTAGGGCTGAATTAATTATTCAGGAAGTTGAAAACTTACCTGCTATCAGTGAACATGAAGTTGAATGTTGCATGAATTCACCAAAATTATGGACAATGTTCTTTGATGGGGCTAGTTCTAAAGAGAGTTCAGGGGCAGGTGTACATTTTGTGTCCCTTGAAAATAAAAATTTTAGGTATTCATTCACTTTGAAGTTTTCCTGCACTAATAATATTACAGAATATGAAACATTGCTGCTAGGACTCAAAGTTGCCATACATCATAGAATTAGGAAATTACGTGTCATAGGGGATTCTAAACTAATTATCTCTCAGGTCAAAGGAACCTACGCATCCAAGAATAAGAGATTGAAACAATATAGAAATGTAGTCTAGGATTAGATGGAATTCTTTCATGCATTTGGGATCTCATGGAGAGATATGACTCAAAATAAGATGGTTGATCTGTTAGAAAATGTAGCAATCAAGCCAAAAGAGATATCATTTGCAGGAATCTCACATATTGAGGTGCAAAATAGACCATCCATACCTGACAACATTGAAAATTGGCAGGTCTTTGAAGATGGCAAAGAGATTACAAATTTTTTATTAAATGAAGACAAGTACCATGGTCAGCAGATGGATTGTAGTGGATTGATTGAAACCATAAATGGGAAGGAAACCATTTTTGGTCAAGAGATAATGCAATTGAAAAAAAATAAGATGCCGAAGGGGTTAGTGGTCTTGGAAAATATTTTTGATAAGCAAGATAGAGTAAAATTAGGAGTTAACAACCCCAAACCTCAGGAGTTAGAAGAAATAAACTTGGGTACTGATGAAGTTCCTAAAAGGGTTTATATTGGCCAAAATCTACCTGTTAAAATTAGGAAAACATTGATTGGCCTACTTAGAAAATAAAGACATGTTTTTGCTTGGTCATATGATGAACTTAAGGCTTATAGGGAGAATATGTTCTAGCATGTCATACCATTGAAGGAAAATGTAAGACCTTTTAGGCAAAAACAAAGACCAATCAATCCTACCCTTGCCCCAAAAATGCAAGAAGAACTGACAAAACTAAGAGATGGTGGGATAATCAAGCCAATCAAACATTCCACCTAGGTTTCAAACTTGGTTCCTGTTAGGAAGAAGAATGGAGATATTAGGATATGTGTGGATTTTAGAAACTTAAACATTGCATCTTTGAAAGACAATTATGGCTTACCTAATATGGAAGCCATGTTGCAGCAAGTGACTGGCTCTGAATTAATGTCAATGATGGATGCTTTCTCTAGATATAATCAAGTTCTAGTAAAGGAAAGTGAACAGTTCAAGACAGCCTTCATAACCCCATGGGGAACATATGTATATGTAAGGATGCCTTTTGGCCTGATCAATGCAGGAGCTACCTTCCAAAGAGCCATGGATGTAGCATTTCAGGATTATATTGATAAATTTATGGTTGTGTACCAGGATGATCTTACAACATATTCTAATAAGGCTGAAGATCACTACAAACATTTGGAAAAAATCTTTATCAAAGATCTGGAATATGGAGTTTCTTTATACCCAAAGAAATGCACATTCAGGGTCATAGAGGGAAAACTATTAAGATGTATAGTGTCTAAGGATGGGGTGAAAATAGATCTTTAGAGAGTAGTGGCTATTGACAAAGTCCCTGAGCAAAAAAATGTGAAAGAAATTCAATCTTTCTTTGGACAAGTTAATTTCCTTAGGAGATTTGTTACAAATTTTGCTGAGATCAGTAGACCTATCTCAAAGATGCTCAAAAAGGGAGCCACTATAGATTGGAATGGTGAGCCTTCACAAGCATTCCAGGATATTAAGATTGCAATAAAAAATGCTCCAATACTGAGAACCCCAGACTATGCAAAACCCATGCATATTTTTTCTTTTGCATCCTTCCATACTGTGGCTACAGTCTTATTGCAGAAAAATCAAGAAGGATATGAGTAGTCTATTGCCTTCTTCAGTAAGTCACTACAGCCTACTAAACTTAAGTATGAAATAAATGAAAAGCAAGTGTATGCTTTAGTAAAGGCTATAAAAGCTTTCAACTGTTACCTGATAGGTGCTACTGTTATCGCTTTTGTACCTAGTGCTGCAGTCAAGGATATATTTTCTCAATAGGAAGTATCAGGTAGGAAGTGCAGATGGATCAATAGAATCTAGGAATTCAACATTGATATACAGATAACAAAGTTAGTAAGGGGCCAAGGTTTGGCCAAACTCATGGCTAAAGCTAATCTAGAGGCTAATCAGATAAATCTGGTAAATGATGATCTCAGAGCTAACTTATGTGACATGGACCAGTGTGACTGGTACACCAATGTCATATATTACTTGCAACACATGGAAGCTCCTCCCCATTTGCCTGAAAATGAAAAGAGGAATACTAAATTGCAATCCATTAGGTATGTAATTGTCCAAAGCAACCTATGGTGGAGAAATTTTGAGGGAGTATTATTGAAATGTGTTGATAAGGAAAAGGCAAAAGAGGTTTTGAAAGAAATGCATGCTGGAGTGTGTGGGGGGCACAATATGGCCAAAACCACTACACATAAGATAATGAGAGATGGATTTTGGTGGCCTTCCCTTTTCAAATATGCTCAAGTTATGGTTAGGAAATGTGATCCTTGTTAGAGGTTTGCTAGAAAGCTAAAATTCTCAGGAAACACCCCATTAAAGCCAGTGGAGATTCAAGCTCCTTTCCAACAAAGGGGTCTGGACTTCATAGGAGAGATTTTCCCCAAGTCTAGCACTAGCTATTCTTGGATTCTAGTTTCTACTAACTACTTTACAAAATGGGTAGAGGCTATCCCCACAAGAAATGCAACAAGTAAAGTGGTCAATAATTTCCTATTGAATAATATTATTTCTAGATTTGGATGTCCACAGAGAATTGTAACAGATAATGCTATGTGCTTTAGATCTGAGGAGTTCATCAAGTTTTGTGATAAATATGGAATGATAAGGTCATGATCTGCTCCATATCATCCACAAGGGAATGGACAAGCTGAGTCCACAAATAAGAGCCTGTTGAAGGTCATTAAGAGGACCTTGGATGATAATAAAAAGGCATGGGATTCCAAGTTACAGTTGGCAATATGGGCTGATAGAGTAACTATAAAGAAAGCAATTGGTGTAGCTCCATTTGATTTAGTGTATGGGATTGAAGCCAAAATGCCTCAGAACAACTTGATTGGACTCTACAATTACATCCAGTTGTATGATCAAGATACTACAAATGAAATGCAAGAAAGAATGGATGAATTGGTAGGATTGGCAAAAACTAGAAGAGAAGCATCTCTAAAGAATCACAAGCTGCAATTGCAAGTTAAGACACTCTATGATAGAAGAACTGTAAGCAGAAAGTTCAAACATGGAGATTTAGTCCTGATGTGGAATGCTAGAATTGAGGATAAAGGAAAACATGGCAAATTTGATCCTATTTGGTTAGGCCCATATTTAATTGAAAATACTTGGGGTGAAGATTCTTATATACTAAAAGATGTATTTGACAGTATTCTTGAATTGCTAGTTCATGGACAGTTCTTGAAGAGGTATTTTTCTTGAAAAATACTTATTTTCTCCATGAACAGTAGTTTTAGGGTTTCCTATAATTTTGTATTTTCTGTAAATCCTTGTAAGTATCCCTATGCAGTTTGGTTGTTTGTTTCTGTGTGTTGCTTTATGCTCTCTGAAGAAGTTGTCATTTTTGCACCAAGTATGTGGTCTGCTCTCCCATAGATTCTAAACTTTTGCATAGACTCAAGTAGTCTATAATCCCCAAACAGAGCCACTATTGGCCTGAAATTCTGTATATTAGGTTTCATCTTGCCCAAATAAAATTTTAGGTTTGGATCCTTTAGATGGTGATTAGGTTTCCAACTAAGTGAATTTTTTTATTGGGCTAGTCCTTTCTTCCTTTTAAAATTTTCCTTAGCGCGATATTTTAAAAAAAAGAGGGAGCAAAGGAAGATTAAGAAAATGATTTTATTCACCTATGTTATCGCACCGTCGGATTTCTTTTAAATATATGGTTGTCGCTAGCTCACCATGAGGAGATGCGAGAGAATTAAGCATAGCAAGTTGGCAATGTTATGACACATGTACGTGGTCATCGGGAATAATAAATCTAGCATCCAAATTACTCCAGCAAGTCACTTAGTCGCTATCAGAATATACAAGAAAGTTGCCAGTAGTGACATAGTGAGGAAAAAATCAGTACTAAAGGTGGTTGTTTCTTATGACCAAAAATGATTTGGAAATGCTCAGAAAATTTCTTTGCAGACTGTGCTACTTTTCCCGGTGCCTATTTTTTAGTGGGTCGTTGCATCGCTAGATATTATTATGTTTTGCCTGTAGTGACATAACGACTGACCCAACAATCAAAAAACATGGCAAAACTAGAGATAAAGTATGATTAAAATATATATGTGCATGCCAGTGCATTTCGCCAGCTCAACAACAGATGTACCATGGACCCACTTCCTAGGAATATAATACAAGGTTTTTTGACCGTAAGATTGGGCCAAGATCGAGGGTTGTCATTAGCTTGCTATGAAGAAAAGCTCAGAAGTTAAGCATAGCAAGTTAGCGACGTGATGGCCCACCATTGATTCTTTGAAAAGTCATTTCAAATGTATGCCACATGATTAATATAAGATCAAAGGCTATCACTAGCTCACCATGGGAAGATGCTTGAGGTATAAGCATAGCGAATTATCGATGTGATGACACGTGTACATGGTCATCCATGGGCCCAGTCTAAAGTGCCAGCATTGAAGGAAAGGTGCATGTGGATCTATCCCATTGGTTTGATTGCAAATATGTTAAGTAAGGAAATGAGCCAGCTTAGTTGTCATTACCAGATTGCAAGTTTTTCCAAGAATTGACGGCATATTTTTTTTTAAAAGGAGAAGGGTGGTGACATTCTATCCTACGCATTTATGATGAATGGAGATTTTGCTTGTGAGAAAAAGGTAGAGTATAATATGTAAGATTTTCTTTTATTATTCACTACAGTCCACTCCAGCAAAGATTTTATTTTCTCTGAGCATAGGCACCTATTGATCACTTCGTGATTAAGCATTGGTGAAGATGCAAAGATAGTTTCATATCTATTTGAAAGCAGTTGCAAAAGTTCAAAAGAGGATAACTTTGGTAAAGTCAAGTAAGTATTCGATCATAACTTCTATAATATTCCAATTATTACAATCAAGATGCCTCCTAAGAAATCATTCTCTAGGCAAGTTAATTATATGAATAGGAATGTCCATGATGATTTCTTAGAATTACTCCCAGCATCCACTACAGAGTCTGCACAAGTCAAAAGATTAATTGCATTGAGTCCTAGGCTTAAAATTGCCGATGGCTTGTATGATAAGGGGAACTGGGTAAGGGATGCAGTAACCAATCAAACTGGGCTTTTTTTGTTTAAAAAATGATTTTCAGAGAGGAATCTGTTTGCCCCTCATGCTAATATATGGAATTTTGACTTGGGAAAGTTAGTAGTTCCTAGTGTTTTCATGGACTACGACTTGCTAGAAGATATTTCCAAAAACTATGACCAAGCCATTAGGGTTGTGAGAAGAGGTGATGGCGTGCCTCTAGTATCAATTAACCCTGAAGAAATTCGAGAGGTTTTTCACTTAGAACCATTATCAGATCTCCATGTGCCAATCAATTTTTTGGAATTGGAAAAGGAGTACAAAGCAAAAAAGGATATAATTAGGGGAGGTGCATTGAGGGCACAAATTGGTACCATAGGAACTCTACCAGTAATAATTACGGCCTCTAAAGAACCTTTTAAGAAGAGCCTTTTCACTTCCCGGGCTATAGAGATATACAGAACCCTGTGCCATGTTCTTGGTGAAGATGAGAAGGATTTCATGCCCATTGACCTCATGTATATGATGATTCAAATTGCCTCTTTTGATGTAGATGTCATTTTTTATTTTGCCTCCTTTCTAGCTGAAGAAATTCACATTGGTTTGGTTGGAATTGTGAGAGGTAAGGTGGAGAAAGAATTTGGCCACTATTCCTTATTGATGCACATGTTTTTGTTCAAGGGGGTAACATATTTTGGTAATGAGATGAAATTAAACTGAGAAGAAAATGGGGAAACATTGCCAATCCAGTTGTGGAGTGCAAATATGACTTGGGATGCAAATAAAGCCAGTTTTATCAAATTTGATAGATATTTTGCCTCTAAATTGAGATGTCTATTTTTGAGTGATAATCCCATGATCCCTAAAGTATTAATGAATCTCATAAGACCTATGGATAACCCCCATAATTTGAAAGTTTCACACAATTGGGGAGATATTATTCCATACCTTGTTTCCACCATTTTTAGAATTTATGGTTTTAAAGGGAACCCTCATGTCCTGCCTTACCAAGTATCCCTAAAGATAGGGATGGAAAAAGTCTTATGGAAACTAGGAGGAGTAGATGAAATGTTCTTGTCAAAGAGGAAACTAGGGTCAATTTTCCCTACTTGCATAGTGGCCCATCAGTTTGTGATTACTAAACAAGGATGGCTCTTTTTGTACAAAATTTTGGATCAGTATATGATGGTTGTGTCCCACCCCCATTTTTGAGATTTTGAGGGATTTTTCAATCAGACTCTAAGGCATAGGATCAAGCTAGGACCAGTAAAGCATGATTTATATTACCCAGAAGACATTATAAGAAATGAATTTTCTTTACAAGAACTAGAAACTAAAAAAGAAAAATGGAGAGTTTACTCCCGAGTCCTAGAATTTATTCATTGTTTTGATCAGAATTATAATCCTTTAGACAATGCTAATATAGAGGCTGACAGAATAAATAAGCTCATAAATAACTTCCCTGCAATAATGGAAACCATGAATGAGAAGAAACAATTTTTTATTAATTCTTCTCCTGATAAGGTCAGAGAAGTCATGAAGAGGTTATCTTTCACTCCTAATATAGGGGTTGGTCAAATAATTGTACAGAAAAAGCCTGGTTATACTATAATTCAGAATAAAAAGGCTCCTATAGATAAGGGCAAACAAATAATGGGATCCACCAGTATAGTTTTAGAGGAGAGACCTGATGAGCCTAGCCCAAAGAGGCAGAGGGTAATAAGAGAAGGGAGACCTCAAGCTGAGGAATATTCACCTACCCAATCTCCTTTGAGAATTGGAGAAGAGCATATCATAGGTGAGCAAGTTGACGAAATTGGATCACAAGGAGGTTTTTTAATTACCCAAGCAGAATTGGATGAAGGTAAGCTTCCAGTGCCTCCTCTCCCAAGTCTAGATATAACAAGAGCTGATTATAGAGGCAGGGACTTGGACCCTGTATTCAAACAAGCAAGTCATCAATTTTTGACTGATGACAATTTTTTAAAATCAAGAGCTTTTTAGCAATTTACATGGAGAAAAAACATGAACAACTTTGAGGAGGGATGCAAAAGGATGAAGACAGAGCATCCAAAAATGGATGAAATTTCCATACAAAACCAGATAAAAGAAGAAATGATGAAGGAATTCCAGAACATTACTCCTGAAGAAGGAAGGCAAATGGTAAAGACCTCTAACGTATTATTGTTGCCAAATTGGGATATTGCAGATGCTTTAATTTTCAATTCTATTTCAAGAAAATTGGAATTGCAAGACCCAAATAAAAAGGATTTCCAAGGAACTACATTCATTAAGGATCAAGCTGCTTTGGTCAATTGGTCATTGAAAAAAGGATCTAGAGCCACATCATCACAACTAGATGAGTCTGGGTTGATGGGAAACATACTTGTAAGAAGGGTTGCTGACACCTCCCATGTAGAGGCAGCCTATTGGAATGTGGAGTCTTCCCAGTTTCTTTTGGCCATTGCTAAGAAAGAGGAACATGTTATGTTTGAGTTACAAAGAAAGTATGAGATAGTGGTGGAGGCATACAAAAAAGAGTTAAAGAGGAGGATTGAGCTTGAAAATAAGCTATTGGAATAATCCACCAGGCCTAGAATAACCTATCCTCATCCCCTAGTAGAACCTTTCAAGTCTACCCCTCTCATTGAAATGCCAGATACACCCCAGGGACCACGATATTATACTGTTGAGGAATTTGAAGAAGAAAAGGCTAAACTATGGGCCTTACATATAGAGCTGGAGTCTAAATATGAAGACAAACTCAGAAAAGCTCTTACATATCTGGGAGATAGAGTTGAATGGCCATTAATCCATCAGCAATTAGTCAAAGTGATTAACATTTGGGAGGAATTAAAAGGAAATGATGAGGCTTTAAAGCCTATTGTGGATAAATGGGTAAAGAGGGAAAAAGTAGTAACCTTTTTGTTTTTATCTGTTATAGATAATTTCCATGATCAGATTGAAAAAGTCTTTTATATTATTTTTGACCTTGCTGATTTTGATAATCAAAGGACACATTTACAGAAGATAATAATAAATCACTTGGACAAATATAGGAGTCAAAATTTCAAATTATTTCCTAGTGCCCTGGATAAGAAAAATAATTTAAAAATCAAAGAGGAATGGACGAAAGAACTTGATGATGCATTCTGTTTAAGAATGAATCATGTAGTAAATGAAACTGGGCATGCATGGTGGGCCACCACAACAGAGGAGATGGTGAAAGCCAAAATATTCTTTGATTCTTTAAAATAGGATTTCATTGATATTAATAATATGGCTGATTATGTAATTAAAAAATAGAAGTACATTTTGCAATTCAACTGGCCAGATAATGCATTATTTGACAGCTGGATGGCAGAAATGGCTTCTAGTGAACAATTGGATGCAGATGAAACTGAAAGTGATAATGTTCTAGATGAGGGATTCCAAACCACTAATACTATCATTTCTCAAAACCAATTAGAAGAAGAATACAAGAGAAGCCTGTCACTTTTAGTTACAAACCCAGGACCACAGGATGCTGATACGGCTAAAGAAGAAGACAAGATAGAAGTTGTTCCTGCCACCCAAGATAAAGATGAAGAAAGCCTATAGGTGGAAGTTAATATGCCATCATCAGAACAAGTTTTATCATTGGCTAATTTGGTAGTTACTTATATAGAGAAAATAGATCAATAACCAATCAGCAACATAAAATTGTATAACAAAAGCTGATTCACTTAAAAGAATGTTTTGGTCTAGGACATCTTCTATTACCCGCATTTTGTCATTTTGTGACAGGTGTATGTAAATATTCTTTGTAAAGGACACCTATCTTTTATTTTAGCCTGAAGCTTGTTGCATCTCACACTATTTAAGTGAGATTCCAAGGCTAAAGAAGGGTCTAAATTCTATTTTTCTAAGTGATATGATTAGTCTGTCTTTGGTCCAAATTTTTGAAAGAAAGTTTATGATGTATTTTCTCTATCAATTCTCTGAGAATACATGAATATAGAATGAGGTGTGCTTCTTTCTGAAGGTCATTATAAGTCTATTGTAAATGATATATCATTTTCAAGGAAGATGAATACAAATTGTGAACTGTCCCCATATTATTCTTTTTTAATCTTGTCTCCTTTCAATTACTTGGTTGTCTTGATATTGTATAAGTAAAGGCTTGTGCAATTGAATGCAATCTAGTTAGGTTGTATATCTATTTATCATTGTTGTTAATTCAATGGATTAAATAAAAGCTTTGATGAATGTGATAAGGTTTCTTTAGTAGTGGAAAGGATTTTGAATGATGAATTCTGATAAGAATTACTGATAGAATTTGTTGTAAGGCAACAAATTATATTTGAGAGCTTGCTATAGACTTTGAACCCCCAATGGATTAGGCACTGATCAAACTGATTCAACTGAAGGAGAGATATATCATAAATGGTTATCAAAATGCAGCATTAAATCAAACTTTACTTTTATTTCCTATAGATCTTCAAAGTTGGCCAGCACTTGTCTGCATGGAATGTTTTAGCTTCAATTAGCCACTATTGTTAAAACATCTACAGATCTATAGAAGAATTCTTGGCCATATCTATTTTATGGGATGTGTTTACCAAGTTAGTAAGAATTATGTATATGTTTGAGGATCTTGAAATGAGAATCATAATGAAACTAAGAATAATCCTCATACAGTTGTTCCAGTTTTGAATCATCCCTGGGTATACCCACCCTAGTTTTGGAGAGCCAAAAGAGTAGATAACCATGTGTGATTTTGTTGAAGTTGGGTCCAAATACTTTACATATGCAATTTTTAATAAGAATAGGCTAGTCTTTAGATTGTGTATGTACTATCATTCTGGTATTAAGCATTTTGTCGCTTAGTAGTTTTAGTACTTTTTAAAACACCAACAGTTATGATAGTAATATGAACTATAGAATCAGTTAGAGAGAATAGATAAAAGTAGTGAAAGCATGGAGCATACATATATAATTAGGAGGATCAAGAATTTATTGGGAAAGAGAAGATAAAACATTAAGAAATAATGTGTTACTTGAAGGATCATGGTGTTGAATCATTTTGATAGGTGATATAGAGAAAATGTCTTTAAGATTAATCCTAGCAGACTTTTTGCAAATCCTTTAATAGTGTGCTTACTTTATTGTGTGTCAAAATTCTCTATCCTAGTGAGACCTAGTAGCCCTTTTAGCCTTTGACAGGGAAGACTTTTCATAGGGTAGATCATGGATTATGATCAAACAGTTGTAACCTTAATTGGGCATACATTTCAATTGCAATAGTGAAGATTTGTCAGTGTCATCCCCACCCAAGCTTTAACTTCTTGTTGGAGCATTTTTGGGTAACCAAATTTATTTTTTCATGTGTTAAATTTTCCTTCTGCTATGGATGTTATGATATATTTATCTATTTAAGTTTACATGCTAAATGATGAGATGTATGTGTGGTGAATGTTTTATAGTTAAATTTTCAAAGCACTTATTAACCCCCCATGCCTCTCAGAATTTACTTTCCCATTTTTATTTCCACTAATTTCTATTAGAGCCTTGTTCTCTTGAAAGAAATTTTCACAACTTTGGAGGTAATATCTTGAAGATGAAAGTCTACAAATTGGTAAAGGTTATTGAATACTAGAAGCTTGAAATTCATCTTGTCCTACAATAATATATTGAAGCAAGAGATGAGTTGAAGCACTCATTGAAGAGAATGAAAGAGATGGTTATTCAACAAGATGACACACAATACAAAGAGGTTGACTCCACTAGACTATTTGCATAAGGAAACTGTAGAAAGTCTCATGAAGCCATTACATATCTGATACAAAAGAATTGTGCCCTAATAGGAGAAGTTAGAAATATCAAAAGGGAACAAGAAGAACAATCAATACTATTGTGTGAGACAATTGAAAGGAAAAAGAAAGTTGAAGAAGACCAACCCATGATTGAGGAGGACAAAAGAGTATTGGTAAATAGATTGAAAGAGAGGACATTAGATGTACACAATCTTTCCAACATGTAATTGGCTATAATGAATCAAATGATGATTAAAAACCATGAATTGATTGGAAAAGATATTGAGATCACAACCTTGAAGTCATAGAATGACCTTCTATAGAAAAAATTAAGAGATGAAAGAGAAAATCATAACAAGCCAACTGAAGCCATAAAATATTTTAAATATTTGTTGGAGTCACTAAGACCTAACAAAGATACTACTGGATTGGGATATACCTCTATAGAAGAAGGAGAATTATTTAGGAGTGGTGAACAAAGGGGAAACAAAGGTAAGCAGAACAAACCCACTTTTCATAATTGTGGTAAATTAGGCCATAAATCTAATGCCTATAGGAGAAAAATTGTTTATCAAAGATCTAAGATCAAATATAGAGGAAATTGCCACAGCTGTAACAAAAAAGGACATCAGGCACATGAATATAGGACCAAGACTAGAAAACTCAAATGTTTCAAGGATATTGTTACAATTGTTAGAAATATGGACACAAGGCATATGAATGAAGATCCATGCCTAAATGGTCATCAAAAATCAAGTTAAGGTAAATCACAATGGAAATTTTTATGATTGGGATTTAAAAACAAGGTACAACTGTCTCTATTATTAAGAATATGGTCATGTTCTTGAGAATTTCATTAGAACACATTTTAGAGGAAACTACAATAGATGGTTACATGTGACTACATGCTTTAGTTGTTCAAAGACTAGTCATATCAAAAGAAATTCTCCAACAAGGTCACCTACACCGAGTAGTGAATTCAATAAGGGAAAGAGAAGGTTTCTATTGAAAAGATAAAGGTGCACATAAAAAAAACATGGAAGAAGAAAGAATATTGTAACACATCAAGTACAAATGAGGTCACTTCATCTAATGGATCAGGTGATCACATCATCCCCAACTAGGCAATCAAGAGGTATGCATAGGACTAATTTCTTGAAAGTTATATTATGCATCAGTTCCAAGAATCTAAGATTTGAAAACATTATATATGCATGAATTAAGATGCAATATCTTGGTTAGAACCTAGAAGAAATCTATAGTTTTCTATGTTGGTGTCAAACATGGAAAGTTTCATAGTTGTTTCTGAGTGATGGAATTATGTTAGTATTGGTCAAGCTCACTATGGAATCTAAGAATAATGGAAATCATGTATAAAATGAGTGATTATGAAATCTTATGATAATTGAGCTTATTGTTGTATAAGAATTAAGCATTTATTGCCAAATCTTAAGGGTTATATAGTCTATTTTTGACTCATTTGCATTCATTAGAGAATGAAGAGAGAGAAAAGAGGATGAAGGCAAATTGAAAAAGAAGATTCAAGTGTTTGTTAACTGGATTTAGCTGCTACTTCTCATCATTCATTATGTTTTAAAGGAATTTTACTAGTGCTAAGTTATGCTATTTTATTTTTTGCAAACCCTAGTTACTTGAAATGGCATCTAGCTCTTTTACAAGAGTTAAGAAGGAAAAGAATTTGCTAATCTTAAATTGATTAGTAATGAAATTAGACAACCACCCTTCTGAGCTATTCTTGAGATAGCATATAAAGGAGACTTTTCAAGTGTTCTATTAATGATACCACCAAATGTTTTGATAATACAATATGTTAGATGTTGTTATATTAGAAAGATTGGAGAATTAGGAGACATGGAGATAAGAGATACCTATAAAAAACTATATGATAATGGATTTTTGAGGGAAGAATATTAAATTGTTCAATGAAAAGAGTTAAATCATGCCCCAGATTTTCCTCAAGTTTTTAAGACAGAATGGATATACATTATTTTGATCCATGTACATGAAAATTATATTTGGTTGAAGAATAGACCTATTAAGATCACTAAAAGGATTATCAATTGAGTATCAAGGTATCCTACCCTTGATAGACCTAATCCACCATGTGTAGTGTTGCAAAGGAGCTAATTAAGAAGAATATAGGTGCGAGATGGAATAAAAGAGGGATGCCTATTGACAAAATCTCAGACCCCCTAATTTCTTTTGTAGTAAGAGAGATTTCTCACAAGTTCTTTTAGCCTAGCAGACTGAACAATGTATCCTATATGGAATTTGATTGGGGTTATAAAATAGTAAAAAAAAATCACACATATGACCTTGCTAAGTTACAACTTCAGAAACTATCTTAAAACTTGGAGGCCATAAGGAAAATAAAGAGTGCACAATGCAAGTTTGGTTCTCTACTAGTCTCAATATTCTTCTATCTGTTGAATAATTTTGCAACATTTGGTCAAGTAGTGTGGAAGACCAATAAGCTAGTGACACTACATATTGTAGAGCTCATAGATTAGCTTGGAGACAATTTTGAATTAGAAATGACAAACTTTTTTGATGATTTCATGAAATCAATGAAAGAAAGGTTAAGAACATTAGTATGAATGATGATGATACTACATTGGGGGAGTATCTTAAGCATTGGAGAGTACTGATATATTGCATTAATGACTATGTTTATTTGATTTCAACATAGTAGTATTTCTATGAAGACTAGGATAACTGCAGTAAAAAAAATCTTACTAGTATGGACAATGGTTTAATTGTTTGGTGATGTGTAGTTAAGGGCATGTTCCAAACTATGTCCTGATGATGTGGTTAGGTACATAGAGTCTAACTCGGTGGTGTGCAAAAGCTACACTTGATTTACTATGAGTAGTGCAAAAATAGAGTATTGAAGAATAATTTTGTAATGATTGATTGCTATCTTTTATCTAATATTTAATGAATAAGTGTGTAGTAACATAGTGATACAAGATAGTCATGTGGTGTTGTTAGTGTGTGTGCAAGCCCCGTTATCATACATGTAAAGTTTTGTATAGACTATGAGTTGAAAGTGCTATTGTTATTGTGAATTAATTAATTATCTTATTTTTTTTTATTGGGAAATGCTTGAGGTAGAGTCAAGAAATTATTATGAAGATATGGTATAAATGAAACATGTTTTCCTTATTTATAAAGAGTGTAAATGTACTTGTTATTGGAGTAGCAGCCAACCTTGCCCTTTGAGATTTGTAACTTAACCACCTCCTATGTTATATAAGTTTAGTTGTTGTATCCAACATAAACAAGTCAATCTTTTGGTGCAATGACAACTCTAGCTTGAAATAAATATCATTAGAGCTTGGTCATAGGTTTGAATCTCCTTGGGTAATGATGAAGGGGGAATTGTTGGACTAACCACCAGCCTTACCCTTCAAGATTCATGGCATGGCTTAATCGCCTTCTATGTTATATAAATCTAGAGGTTGTATTAGGCATTATTAGGTTGGTCTTTTGGTGTAGTGAAAACTCTAGCTTGTAACACTTGTATGAAGAGGGATGTGAAGTAAAGTTACAAAGTCCAAAATGGAGCAGAATGCTTACTAAATGTGAATAAGAGATTCAAGGGATTATTGGATGCACTATATGAGACTTGGTTAAAAGATCTCAAGGAGAAAAAGTCTAGTTAACAATATAGAGATAGAGGAAGGAAATATATTTCAGTTCTATTATTCTACAAGGAATAATATAGAGATCATTTTTTTAGTGAGTTCATTGGTGTTAACCTTGGAAGCTATTTGGACAGTGGGTCTAATTGTCTTACACAACTCTTAATAGGGTTGGAATCTCCTACTAGGGGTCCAAAGTCTTGTAACAGGAACTCATATGTACTAAATGTTGTAATAGACTCCTAATAGGGTCTATTCTCTAGCAAGGAATCTTTATATTAGTACATCATCTTATGGGTACCATCCCCACCAAGGTTTTCCTTTTGATCAAGGGTTTCCCTAGTTAATGTATCTGGTTTTAATTGTTAATGAGTATCTTGTTGTGATTTCATTTGATATTAATCACATGGTTAAATTTGTTTAAGGTTGATGATTGTGATAATATTTGGATAATTGATTTATTCCCCCTCCTCTCAGTTATATCAATGGATTATATATTCTAACAATTGGTATAAGAGCATCAGGTCCTTGAAGACAATTCTTATCAACTTTGGGAGATCAATGATGAATATGTTCATGGAAGGATAGTCCAAGATTTGATGGGTCGAATTCTAATAGTTGGAAGGAAAATATGAAGACTCATATGTTGTGCATGGGTCCAGGGCATTGGCTTTTGAAGAAAACTAAGAAGATAGTTATCAATGAAAGAAAGCTAGAGGAATGTAGTGAGGTGGAAAGAGATATGTTTATGTATAACATGAGAACTAGAGAAGCCCTACTACTAGCTATTCTAGAGAATGAATATAATTAGGTAGAAACATTTCAAACATCTTATGAAATTTGGAAAGAATTAGAAGTTACTTTTGAAGGTGATGATCATACAAAAAGAATGAGATTTCAAATTTTGATTTATTTATTTTAAAAAGCTAAGATGATGGAAGATGAATCTATAAGATGTTATGTTGGTAGAATATCAAAATATGTTGCAGGAATCCAATCTCCTGGTGGAAATAAAGAAGATGAAAAGGCTATATGGAAGATCTTGAAAAGTTTTACAGCACTGTCCAAGAAAACAACCCTTGAATGATTCAACTTTTAATACCATGCACCAAAGATTTCACAAAGGAAACATTGCTTGGAATATTAAAGTTTTCAAAAGTAGAATTGAGATATTCTAGAGAACTAGCTAGAGTTGACATAACCTTTAGTACTCTGAACATTTGACCTAACATGTCAAGAAGTGAAAGCACAAGAGGATTTTTTTCTAGTAGAAGTAGATCTAAGGAAGATAAGAAGATTGAAGAAGGAATAGTACTTTTGGTAAAAAGAGAAAAAATGGTAAGAAAATATTTAAATGTTGGACTTGTGATGAATATCTTCATTATGCATCTAAATGTCCTAAAAGAGAGAAAAGGTACAAGGGAAATTTTAAGCCTAGAAGAGTAAATGATAGAAATTGTTTGCATGCTAATAAGGATGAAGAATCTAATGAAAGAGGCCTAAGAGAAAGTGATGATTAATTAGGATTTGTGGTTATCAAGGAAGATGGTCTAGATAGAGAAATTAGATAAGAAAGAGCTTTAGGTTCCTAGGTTGAAAAGAATTCAGACTAGATAATTGATAGTGGTTATTTACATCACATGACTGGTACTTGAATAAATTTGTTAAATTTAGAAATTATGATGGAGCTATTGTTAGGGTTGGTAATACTGTAGCATGTCACATTACAGGGATTGGATCCATTATTTTAAATGGAAGGACTAATATCGATAATGTTTATTTTATTGATGGCCTGAAACATAATCTATTGAGTTTTCAATAGTTGGTGGACAAGGGATATCTATTGTAGTTCATAGAGAAGACTTGCATTATCAAGGATAAGGACAAAAATATTATTGGAACTAGAACAAGGTCTAGATGTAATGTAGTTCAGTTAAATCATAATTAAATGACATGTTTTATTGCAAAAGTTTACAATAGTTGGTTATGGCATAGGAGATTTTGTCATATAAACTTTTACAATATTCTGAAGGTTAGTAGCACATTTGCAGTTAGAGATTTTCCTAAAATAACAAAGCCTACTAATGTTGTGTGAAAGAATGTATTTTGGCTAAGAAGAAGAAATTGTCTTTTCCTAAAAAGAAGTTTACTACCATAGAGAAGTTGGAGATCACTCACACATATATGAGTTATCCTTCAAGAACAAGAATATTATATGGTGAAAGGTACTTTATAATTTTTATTGACGATTTCACTAGAATGAGGTGGGTAGCATTTATTAAAGAGAAATCAAAAGATTCTAAGAAGTTTAAGATATTCAAAAATAGACTTGGGAATGAATTTGGTGTTAAGATAAAGTGTTTGAGATCAAATAGAGGAGGATAATTTACCTCTAGAGAGTTTAACATCTTTTGTGAAGAGAATGAAATTAGAAGAAATTTTTTTGCACCTAGAACACCTGGGAAAAATAGAATTACTTAGAGGAGAAATAAATCAGTAGAAAAAGAAGCTAGAGAGATGTTACTTGAGAATTATGTCTGAAAGAAATTTTGGACAAAAGTAGTTAACACAATAGTGTACACTTAGAAAAGAGTGTACATTAGGCAACGTATGAGCAAGACTCCTTATAATTTATGTTTGGTCATTCAATATTAGTAAAATATTTCATAATATTTGTAGGTAAATGTTACATTAAGAGAGATGATAACATTGGTAAGTTCAATCCTAGAAGAGATGAAGTTATTGTTCTCGGGTACTCATTAAAGAGAAAGGCATACAAATGTTCCAACTATAGAACTAAGACAATATTTGAGTGTGCAAATGTAAGAATTGATGAAAATTTTGGTACTAAATAAAATATGGTAGAGTATAATTGTGATAAATAAGAGGATAACTCAAGAATTGTTAGATAGAATATTGATGTTCTACTTGAGACTAAAATGACTTGCAAAATAATATGTTATTTTTTGAGAATAGAGAAGAAAAAATATATGAATCTAGTGTTGGTCTCAGAATGGTTTTGACAATTAAGTGTCAACACACTTAAGCTATTTTCTAAGTTCATGTTGAGCTAGCAATATATTCTAAGTGTAATATATTTACAAGTGTCAAGTTGTAATAGATGTCGATTCATGAAAGGTAGTAAGTGTCAAGTCATTCAGGTGCCAAGTAAATAGATAGTGCCAAGCAAGTGTATGTGTTGAGTAAATAATAGGTGTTGAGCAAGATAGAATTATAGTTAATGTCAAGCATTAGTAAATAGCAAGTGTTGAGTGAAATAGTATTGACATAAGAGTTTGTGCCTTCATAGACTCAATTGTAAATCATGTTGCATGATAGCTAATAGATAGATCTCGAAGCTTAGAGATAAGATCAAATCTATTTTGATTTTTTATGTAATCACCATGCAACCAATTAAATAATTTGAATGCTAAAGTGGAAAAAAAATATGAATCTTAGCCATAGATTCATACCTAACCCTAAGTCACGAAGCATATTAAGGAAGACAAAGCTCAATAATTTAGTTGTTGAATAGAGAGGAATGATAAGCTGAAAGAGAGTGAAGAATAAAAGGTTAAAGAGGACATTCAAGGTGATTTAGTAAAATAGAGGAATTGCAAGATCAATTAAGTAGAACAGAGTCTCAACACTTCACATAGAGTCATACTAGATGAGAAAAGATTAGATTAGAATTGATTGAATAGTGATCTGAAATGAACAATTGAGGATTGTAAGTAACCAAGTCAACTCTACTATACTCTCTAACAATTGTATCAGTAGAATGAAAATCCTATGGAGTTATTTTTGTTTAACAACCATTTTGTAAATCCTTTACTAGGGTGACATTCCAAGTGAATGTTTTGTAAATCCTTTAGAAAGGTACACTATTAATAGGGTGTTAGAGTCTTTAATAGGATAGGCCTCTCATAGGAAAACCATTGCTGATGGTCAAACTTTGTAACCTGAACAAGTTACATTATTGTTGTAGTGACAAGTTGTGGGTGTCATCCTGACCCTACTTTTACCTTCTCATTTTGGAGGGTTTCTAGGTGATCAAATATTGTGTCATCTATTTTCATGCTTTCCTTTACTTTCCTGTTATTTAGATATGTTACTTATATGTATTGGTTTTAGTTAAAAGTTTTATTGGTTAAGCTTTGTACTTCTTATTCAAGCCCCCTCTATGAATTATACTTCCCACATGTAAATTCAAAAAATTGGTATCAGAGCTAAGTTTTCATAAGGAGAAGCTTTACAGCTTGGAGAAAAGATTTAGAGATGGAGGTTTACAAGCTTGGGAAGATTATAGAAAACTAGGAGATTGAAATACATCTCATTCTACATTCTCTGGAAGAAGCTAGGGAAGGACTGAGGAAACCCACAAAGAGAAGATGAGAATGATACACAATACCAGGAGATTGACACCACAAAAGTGTTTGCTAGTAGAGACTCAAAGAATTTTAATGCAAAAATTGTAGACCTAATGGAGAAGAATAGAGGTCAAGTAGAAGATATCAAAACTCTCAAGATTGAGCAAGAATCACAAGACATGATGCTATGTGAAGAAACTAAATAGAAGAAGAGAGTCATTTAAGATAAGGCCATGATACATGATGACAAGAGAAATCTAGCCAATAGACTAGAGGACTAGTCAATTGAGTGTGCAAGAGTTTTCAACATGCAACTAGACACCCTAATCCAAGTGATGAATGTCAAAGAAATTGATATTACAACACTAAGGTTGTAGAATGAACAACTACAAAATGATCTAAGGAGAGAAAAAGAAATTGTAGAGAGCTTTAATAAGCCCAATGAAGCCATCAAGTATTTTGAGCAACTACTGAAGTCTCTAAGATCTAGCAATTACACATGAGGACTAGGCTATACTAGCACTAAAGAAGGAGAATCATCCAAGAATGCTAAAGAAAGAAGTGACAAAGGTAAGAACTCGAAACCCACTTGTCATTTTTGTGGTAGGAAAGGGCATACTACTAATGTGTGCAGGAGCAAGAATGTCAATCAACATGACAAACCTAAAACCATGGGTCATTGTCATAAGTGCAATAAGAGAGGACATCAGGCACATGAATGTAGGACCAAAACTATTAGGATACAAAGATTTGATGGTCACTACTACAACTGTCAAAAGTATGGACATAGAGCATTTGAATGCAAATCCAAGCCTATGTGGTCACCAAACCAACCATCAAAGAAAAAATGTCATGGACATCACTATAATTGGGACTACAACACTAGGAAAATCTATCACTACTAAATCAAGAATATGGACACATTCCTGAGAACAACATAAGAAAACACTTTAGTGGTAACCACAATAGATGGTTAAGTCAAACCACTTGTTTCAGTTGCCTAAAGACAAGACACATTAGAAAGTATTGCTCAACAAGGTCAAAGGCACCCAACTCTAAGTTCAAAAAAGGAAAAGGGAATGTTGATGTTGAACATATTAGAGGAGAGATGAATAAGACATGGAAGAAAAGAGATGGAAGAAACACGTCTAATGGAGGGATCACCTCACCTAAAAGGTTAGGTGGTCACACTTCATCCAAGTAGGTAAAAGAAGTTATGATGAACTGATATACAATTCTTTATCATACATTAGTTCTTAGACAAGTTAGTACTACAAAGGATATAAATAGCATGAATAAAGATGTAAGCTAATGAAGGAAAATCTAAAGTTAAATCTTGAAAGTTTTCATATTGTTGCTAAGTATAAAAATTTACCTTTAGATGCCGAGTTGATAAAAATACTAGTGGAAGCCAAGTGATTAGTTATTTTCAAGTAAAACTATGCTAGTTGATGTTGAGTAAGGGTAAATCCTTCAGCTGTCAAGTGAAGTAAAAATCATGTTGATGCTATGTAATGCAGGAAAATGCATACGATTCGAGTATCTAGCTATATGAACAATAAGCATTTAATGATAGGTATTTAATGGTATATGTTTTATTTTTCAATCATTTTCATCATTTGAATGTAGAGAAAACAAAAAGTAGAGGGAGGAAGTGATTTCTAGAAAAGGCAAAGCATTTGAATAGACTTGAGCAGAGATTTAGAGTAATTTCATTGATTCAAAGGTATTTATTTGAGTTTCTAGCCATGAAATCTTTAAATTTTTTAAAACCTAGTTTGCCAAAATGGCATCTAGCTCAAAAAATCCTAAGGATAAGTATCCTTTTGAGATTCAACTAGTTAGTAGAGAGGTTAAGCAACTAGAATTCAAGCCCATCCCTGAAGTAGCTTACAAGAACAACCTAGTCAGTGCACTATCCATCATTCCCCCTAAATTAATCATGGTTCAAGATGTTCACAAATGCTATAATTACAAAGTAGGAGGAATAGGAGACATGGAGATTAGGGAAGCCTACAATAAACCATGTGTCAATAGGGTGTTAAAGGAAGAATATGGCATAGTTGAGAAAAAGGGACTTATTTGTGCCCTAGACTTCCCTATAGTTTTAAAAATAGAATGGATTAGGTTAGTTTTGAGTAGAATACATGATGGATGCTTATGGTTAGGAGGCCTAGTAAAAGTAACTAAAAGGATCATTTATAGAGTTATAGGGTACCAAACCCTAGATCAGCCTAAGACTCTATGAAATGACTCCAAAGAGGTCATTGAAAGGAATACTAGAGCACAATGGAATAAGAGAGGCATGACTATTGAAACAATTAAGGATCCTCTCATATAATTTTTTGTCAAAGTTATCTCTTACAAATTATAACAATCAAGCAGATTGAATAGTGTGCCCTGCATTGTAGTTGATGTGGGATATAAGATTTTCAAGAAGGATAATACATATGACCTAGTTGAGTTGTAACTACAACAAATAATGGAGAACTTGGGAGCTATAAGAAGATCCAAGAGTGCCCAAAGAAAGTTTGGATCAATTCATATATGCATATTATTTTATGTTCAGAATGAATTTCCTTCCCTTGGCAAGATAAGTTGGAAAGAAATAGATCAATTGCCATAAAAATCAATGAATACATAGAGTAGATGGGGGAAAATTTTGAAACCATTTTGATGAGCTATTTTGAAGACTTTAAAAAGTCTATGAAATAGAGGCTTATTATACTTGTTTCCCTAGTTGAACAACATATAAATGATATTTATTTTTTGGTTGATATAGACTATGCCTAAATTCAAGCATTTGCACCAAGGATAAGATGGCTAAGGCCACTTGGTTATGAGATCAATATTGATGAGGCTTTGGCAAAAATAATAGTTTTACTTGTAGAAGAAGTAGATAAAAGTGCTAAACCCTTTGGCACTTATGATGTTGTCAAATCCAAGGTGGAGATGGAACTAAAGACATCATCATTTTGAAAAAGAAAGACAAATTGGTGAAGAAGCTAAAGGCCAAATTTCATGAAGGAACAATAGAGGGTGAGGAGGATGATGAAGAAGATGATGAGGAAGAAGGAGAATAGGATCAAGGCCCACTTGCCTTGACATAAAGCATGGGAGAAGGCATAGAGGAAGAAGGTTTTTAGGAAGAGCAAGTGGAGGAAGCACCTACTAAAGCACAACCAAAGAAGAGGAAGGCAAGCAAAAAGCTAGCTGCAAAGCCCAAGAAAGTTTCCAAGACAAGCCCTACTAAGCCCACTACAAGAGCAAGCACAAGGGTAACCACTCAGTGAGTCAAAGAATAGGCCAAGGAGAAGAAGAAGGTGACTGAGCAATAGGGGCTAGCAAAGAAGAAACTAAGAAGGAAATATGTTGCTCAACCTAACTTAGATGATGAGAAAATAGAGTCAGAGGACATAAGCCAATTGAAAGTGGTAAGTCATGCATCTAAATCTGATTTAGAAAACATTTGTGATAATATTAAGGATAATGCTGACTTGAGTGACTTAAAAAGTATTGAATTTAATAAACTTTTTAGAGATGAGAAAAATAGGGTGGAAGAATCTATCTACACCATGATGGCCAAGTTCAAGACAACTCCACTTGAACTTGATAATTCTAGACCAAAAGATTTATATTCAATTATTGAAAATAAACAGCATTATTGCCTCAACATGGAGAAGGAAATAAGAGAATCTACCTTAGCTAGACTAATGCTTTAGCTAGTAAAAGGTCAAATCACAAAGGCAAGAAAAAAGCATGGGAGAAAATTCTCTCCCAAATATAGAGCCTTCAACATACTTCAAAATAACATTGAAGATGTTGTAAATAAATCAATAAAAATATGGAAGTTGATATATGGATTAACAACAATGAAACTAGGAGAAAAGGATCCCCTTGAAGAAAAATACAATGAAGAAGAAGAAGAGAATTACAAGGAGGATGCAGAGAAAGAGACAAGAAAAAAGATAGTGGAGGAGACATAGAAAACAAATTTATACTTGCAAGTGATGAGGAGCAACAACAAGAATAGTGTTTGCAAAACACACAACTTCCACCCTTGATCCCTCCACATGATACCTCCACACTTGCAATTACCATAAATGTGCACTTTCACAGGTTGAACTAGCTAAGAAAATTGAGAAATTGAAGGAATTACTTGACAACATCTTCTCATTGTACACAAAACTATGTGATCCTTCCATCTTCACTCAAGAAACTAGCCAATGAATTATGAACTTAGAAAGAGACCTAAAGCTATCTAGTATGAACTTGCCAAGAGATCCAGCCTAGAGTGAGAAGAATTTTCACACTACACTTCACATTCAAAAAGAATTAGCTATGTTGATAACATATGAGGAAAACATCAAGGCCAAGCTAGTATAGATAGAATATTCCATAACCCCTCACATGGATATTTTGCAAAAGGAACTAGCCTATATAGAAAATGTGTTAAAGAAAGATCCCAATCTTTCCACATTAGATGGCTTAGTACACCTTATAGAAGAGACAACCATCTAGATTAAATCACTGGAAGTTGTACTACAAAATTGGGATGCTTCTCTAAGGATAGTAATGGAGGTAAACAAATCCTTTTTGGCCAAATATTTAGTTAGAGTATAGACCCTTTGACACAAGTGTAAAAAAGGGGGAGATACACTTTAAGGAGGAGAGTTAAAAAAGGGGGAGAAAATAGAAAATGAACTGGGAGAAAATAAATGGCCAAAAGGAAACTACAACTGCAAAGAAAGATATGTAAAAGGGGGAGTTAGAATAGAGTAGATAAAGAAAGAATGAAAAGGCAAGGCAATAATAAAGATTATCAAAATCAGTATGAGACAAATCTAGCATGAGAAGTTTTGGATACAAGAAAGGCATATCAACTTAGGGGGAGTTACAAATTTTGAAGTATATAGTTTTTCACAAAATTTTGATCAAATTTTGAACTTTTGTATATATGCCAAATAAATATTCTTATTATACTTGAGGGAGTCAGATATAGAATGTATAGTTAAGTGTTTTTGACACTCATGTCAAAGTGGGAGATTTTTGGTCTTAGAATGGTTTTGACAATTGAGTCTCAACACACTTAAGCTATTTTCTAAGCTTATGTCAAGCTAGAAATATATGCCAAGTATAACATATGTACAAGTTTTGAGTTGCAATAGGTAATAAGTCAAGAAAGATAGTAAGTGTTGAGTCATTTAGGTGTTGAGAAAATAGATAATGCTGAGAAAGTGTATATGTTGAGAAAATAGTAGCTGTTGAGCAAGATAGAATTACAGTTAGTACCAAGCATTAATAAACAACAAGTGTCAAGTGACACATTATTGACATAAGAGTTTGTTCCTTCACAAACTCAGTTGTAAATAATGTTGCATGATAACTAATGGATAGATCTCAAAGCTTGAAGATAAGCTCAAATCTATTTTGATTTCCTATGTAATCACCATGCAACCAGTCAAATAATTTGAATGCTAAAGAGGCAAAAAGGATAAATCTCAGCCATAGATTCATACCTAACCCTAAGTCACAAAAACCTATTAAGGAAGAAGAAGCTCAATAATTTAGTTGTTGAATAGAGAGGAATGACAGAGTGAAAGAGAGAAAAGAAACAAGGTTGAAGAGGACATTCAAGGTGATTTAGTAAAATAGAGGAATTGCAAGATCAGTAAAGCAGAACAAAGTCTCAACACTTCACATAGAATTGCATCAGATTAGAGAGGATCTTATCAGAATGGATTGAGTAGCAATCTACAATCAACAATTGAGGATTGTAAGTAATTTGGCCCACACATTCCACTATACTCTCTAACAATTTTATTAGAAGAATGAAAATCCTATGGAGTTAGGTTGGTTTAATAGCCATTTTGTAAATCCTTTAAGGGGGTGACATTCCAAGTGAATTTTTCGTAAATCGTTTAGAAAGGTACACTTTTAACAGGGTGTTGGAGCCTTTAACAGGGTAGACCTCTCATAGGAAAGACCATTGCTAAGGGTCAAACTTTGTAACCTTAACAATTTACACTATTGATGTAGTGATAAGTTGTGGGTGTCATCCCCACCCTAGTTTTACCTTCTCATTTTGGAAGATTTCTAGGTGATGAAATATTGTGTCATCTATTTTCATGCATGCCTTTACTTTCATGTTATTTAGGTAGTTACTTGCATGTATTGATTTTAGTTAAAAGTTTTATTTGTTAAGCTTTATACTTCTAATTCACCTGCCTTAACCCACCCACCATCTCCCCCTCCCCCTCCACACCCACCCCCCCAAAAAAAAAAAATAAAAATAAAAAATAGTATACTTCCCACTTGTAAATTCCAACATCTAGAGATGAGATAAGAGTTGAAAGTCAACTAAAACCTCTAGTAGAAATATGACAAAGAATCACCCTCCAAAGTAGATAATTGGAAGAAAATATAAATATGTGATGACAAGGAACAAAGTGGATGAGGAATTGTGTCTAATTTCTCAAGTAGAACCTAAAAAAGAAGATGAATCTTGTAAGGATGATCATTTGGTTCAAGTAATTATAGAAGAATTTGATTGGATTGAGAAGAATGAGACTTGGGAGTTAGTTCCTAGGAATAAGGACAAGAATGTGATACGAACCAAGTGGGTATTTAGGAATAAGATGAATGAACAAGTAGAAGTTGTGAGAAATAAAGCTAGACTTGTTCGCAAAGGTTACTCATACCAAGAAGGCATAAATTATGAGGAGACATATGCACTTGTGGCCAAAATGGAAGTAGTGAGAATGTTATTAGCTTATGAATCAAGTAAGAACTTCAAGGTTTATTAGATAGATGTCAAATCAGCTTTTATGAATTGAGAAATTGAAGAAGAATTCTACATTGATAAAACTAGATTCTCTCTAAGAGAAGAAAAAGAGATGGTATGTAGATTGAAGAAAGCATTGTATGTTTTAAAGCAAGCACCTAGAACTTGGTATGCAATATTCCATAGGAATTTAACTAGGTTTGGATTTATTAAATGTACAATAGATGGTAACCTATATTTGAGAAAATTTGATAATGCTTTTTTTTAATTCTAATATTTGTGGATGACATAATATTTGTAGGAAAGGATAAAGAAAGTGATAAGTTTTCTTAAGTGATGAAAAATGAGTTTACAATGAGCATGATAGGAAAGATGAAGTTTTTCATAGGACTATAGAATACATAGAGTAGAGATGGGATTTTCATTTCACAGTCCAAGTATCTAAAAGACTTGTTGAAAAGATTTGGATTAAAATGTTGTAAACTTGTCTATACACCCATAACATCTGGTCATAAGTTATATAAAAAAGATGAGACACCTACAACTGAGAATAAGAAGTATAGATTTATGATTGAAGGATTGCAATAGCCAACTCACATCATACCAGATGTAGAAAATGTAGTTGGAATTGTAGCTAGATTCCAAGCTGATCCAAAAGAGTATCATTCTGCAACAATGAAGAGGATATTCAAATATTTTAAAGGAATATTTGATTATGGGATTTGGTATAAAAGATCAAGTTATTTCAATTTGTGCACATTTACTAATGTAAATTGGGGAGGCAGTATGGATGATAGAAAGAGCACAAGTGGTGGATCATTATTAGTTTGAGGGAGATTGGTTTCTTGGTTGAACAAGAAATAAGACTATATTTCATAGAGTATAGTTGATGTAGAGTATGTTGCAGTGTCAAATAACTATAATCAAGTTATGTCGATGAAGAAAATGTTGAAGGATATTGGAATTGAGTTTATAGAACCTATTATCATTTATGATGATAACACAATTAGATTGAGTATGTCTAAGAATCATGAATTGCATTCTAAGACAAAGCACATATCCATTAAGTACCATGTCTTGAGAGAGAAGACAAGAGGAAAGGAGATAAGATTGGAGTATTTAAGTACTAAAGATCAAATTGCATATATATTTATGAAACCTTTGCTTAAAGGTAATTTTGAGTACCTAAGAGCTATGCTTGGGGTGACACCCCTACCTACTTTTGAGCAGATGATGCAAAGAGTGTATTAGTCTAGTGATACATAGCACTATGATTAGAATGGACTAAATTTTGATTCTTCCTATATGGGGTAGTAGTTGGAATGTACTAATTCATTAAGGAATCTTTGTATTTTGGTATTTTTTATTGAATAATATCTTTAGAGACTTGATCTAATTGAAGAGTTGAAGTAGTTGTAACAATTAGAATATAACAATTGTATAACAATCGGTATTTTTTATTTATTTGAGGCCTTTGAAAATGTTGGCAATGGGGGAGAGAATTTACATGAAAAAAATATCCCGAGTTATGGTGGAGAAGTGATATCTCTTTAGTGAGATTTAGAAAGATTCATGTAAAAGATACAAGAATGTACTTGATGTGCCCCTAATGTATTGTGAGATTTTTAGTGTGAAGTGAACAATTGATGTCTATCAAGAGAGATGATTTACATCCTATGTATTGATATGTTTTAGCATGTCAAAAATTGATGTTGGGTCTAGCAACAACTAGTCTAGAGGATTTCAGATTGATGAAGAGGATTTGAGATAACAACAATAGTAGCAGAGTACATTTTGGTATTTTTGGAACTCAGATGTTTTTAATAAGAAAAATAGGTTTTACTAGGATCTTGAAACCCAAAAGTTAATACAAGTCAAAGGGCTAAAAATAAGAAACAAAAGCCTAGCCATAGTACTATGGCCAACCAAAAGGCTAGGATGATAGACAAGAAAAAAGCCCAAAATAAAAAACTACAGAAGCTAAATAGTCTAAAAGATAGGTAATGAAAAACCTCTTTTACTCCTCTATCTTTCTTTCAAGCATGAATGTTAATGATAACGTTTTTCATCTATGTTTCCATAAATTCTAAAAGGGTGATATTTTTAGCATGAATGCTAATGATACTACATTGGGGGAGTATCCTATGCATCATAGAGTATTGATATGTTGCATTCATGATAGTATTTTTCATTGATGTTAACATAACAATATTTTTGTAAAGACTGGGAGAACTGCAATCAGAGGTCGTACTAGTACAAATAATGATTTGATTGTCTAGTAGCACACAATTAAGGACACATTCTAGACTATGTCCTAATTATGTACTTAATTTTGTAGAGTCAAAGTAGATGGCATGCAAAATTTACACATGATTTATTGAGAGAAATATAGAAATAGAGTACCAAATAATAGTGTTCTAATGACTGATTGATATATTTCATATAAAATGTAATGTAGAAGTGCATAGTCACATAGTGACATAAGATAGTTGTATAGTTATGTTAGTGAGTGTACAAGCCCTAGTATTGCACATGTGAAGTTTTGTATAGACTTTGAGCCAACAGTACTATTGTAATTGTGAATTAATTAATTATCTTATTTTAATTAATTTGAAAACCCTAAAAGATGACTCAATGAATTATTATGAAGATATGGTATCTAAAGGAAGGATGTTTCCCTTAAATTAAATAATGTGTTCATGTACTTGTGTCAAGTGGGATGTGAAGTAAAGTTGTGAAGTGAAAAAAGGAGTAGAATGCTTACTAAATGTGAGTAAGAGATCCAAGGGATTACTAGATGCTCAATATGAGATATGGTTACAAGATCTAAATGAGTAGAAGTCAAGTTGATAGGATAGAGATAGAGAAATTAAGTACATTTTAGTTCTATTATTCTACAAGTAAAAATACAAAGATCATTTTGATATTGGGTTCATTAGTCTTAACCTTGAAGTTGTTTGGGTTGTCGGCCCTATTGTCTTCCATAGCTCCTAATAGGGTTGGCACAACTCCAAACATGGTTGGAATATCCTTATAGGAATTCAAATTCTTCTAATAGGGACTCATATGTAATGAATGTTCTAAAATACTCCTAACAGGGTCTATCCTCTAACAAGGGATTTTTATATTAGTATAGTATCTTGTGGGTAGCATCCCCACCAGGGTTTTCTCTCTGATCAAGGCTTTCCCTAGTTAACATATTTTCCATTAGTTTTGTATGAGGATCTTTCTATGGTTTCAATTTATATTAATCACATGGTTAATTTTTTTTAAGGTTATGATTGTGATAATATTTGGATAATTGACTCACCCCCCCTCCCCTCAGTGATATCAGTGGACTATATATTCCAACAAAGAATACATTTGTCACTAGTGGAACAATATTAAAAGGATTTTTTTTTTCTAGTTCATGTAGATTTGACATATGTGTAGGAAAACATACCTAGGGTTAGATGGGTAAAGCCCTTTCCTTATGAAGTTAATGCAGATGAGGCATCTATAGCTATCACAATTCTACTCATGGAAGATGTTGATAAAAGTGTCACCTCATTTGGGAATCATGAGGAAGCTAAGTCTAGGATCACTATCAACTTGCAAACAACTTCAATAATAAGAAAGAAAAAAAATCTTGTGAAGAAGTTGAAGGAGAGATTTGACAAAGTTGGAGAAGAAGAAGAAGAAGAAGAAGAAGAAGAAGAAGGTGAAGATGAAAAAGAGGAAGAGCATGCCCAAGCCCCATTGGCACTCACTCAAGGACATTGAGAAAATGAGGAAGTAAATCTAGAAGGTTTTGAGGAAGAACCTCAACCAAATAAGAAGAAGAAAATGAAGGAAAAGGAGCCTAAAGTGGAGAAACCCAAGAAGCTTGTGAAAGTTTCACAATAGAAGCCAACAATACCTCCTACTAGGTCTAGCACAAGGGTAGCCACAAAACAAGTTAAGGAAGTTGAGAAGCCAAAGAGTAAAAGGACACTATACACAACATAGCTAAGTGAGCTTGATAAGAAGACACAAAAATGATTGAAGAAGAACTCAATGCCATGAGGCAAGTTAGATGAGGTGAAAATAGAGTCAGATGACATAAGTCTATTTAAGGTGGTAAGCTAAAATCCCTCCTCTGACTTAGACAATTTGTGTGACCATAGTAAGAAAAATGTAGATTTCTCTAGATTCACACATGTTGAATTTGATAAGTTAGGGAAGGTTGACATGAATAAGGTAGAGGAAGCCATATATAAGGTGATGGCAATGTTCAAAATAAAAAATATTTAGATTGCCAAGAACTACCAAAGAGTCTATATGATTGAGTTAAGTAAAAGCGATCCAATTTAGTTTACAAACTAAAAGACAAATCATAGAAACTACATTAGCTTAAGCCATCATAAATTTACTAAGAAAATAATTTATGAGGTAATAGAAATGCATAGAGAAAAATTTACTCCTCCAAAATATAGAGTACTCCATATCTTAAAGAAGAACATAGAGGATGTGGTAACAAAGAGAACAACAATTTGGAAATCAATCTATAGGTTACCCACTATAGATATAAAAAAAAGGTGAGAAAGAAATGGAAAATCCTAAGGAAGATTAACAAAAGGTAGATGAGACTACACAAGATTAATTAGTCAAGGATGGTAATGTGGAAGTCACTGAGGAAGCAACAGAAGAAGAGGCCACAACTAAAGATGAGCAACAAGATGAACATAATGTACAAGATGTACAAATGTGGAGTGCCAGTCTATAGCATGTAGACCAAATGAGTCAAAAAATACAATAAAATCAAGGTTTTTCCTGACAATTATTCTCAAAATATCAATCCTTTGATTGAGGAAGATTTGAACAAAATATGGAAGAATTCAACCATGGCATAACAACTATGCACAAATCCTATGCTAGTGAGAACAAATGAAATTGAGAACGTAGAAGTGAGATCAATAGGGGATAAATAATATAACACATCCAATGTTCCCCCTCCATATATAGAGGAAAAATAGAAAGAAGATCAAAGTGCAAGCACTAAACATGCAAGTGTTACTACTAATACAGAAGTTGCAATGCCTTAAATACTACTGATTTCAACTAAGCAAGCCTTAGTAATAGTTTGGAAGGATGGAACCAAAGTAAAACTAGGTCAAGGAACAAGTCCTGCACCTACTTCACAAACACAAGGTGAAGCACAACAAGAGGTGAATAAAGATGATGAGACAAAGGAGTTGAAGGTGACTACTTCCCTAGAGGAACACAGTTCTATAAAAATTCTGGTTACCCTACTATTTTCTATTACTCCATCTAGTATTCAAGAACTTTAGAGCTCAAGAAATCATGCCATACCTTTGAAAACATCAAGGCCAAGTGCAACCACATCAAGGAGCCAAGAATATATATCTTATGGAGATGTTAGCTTAGATGAGGTGATTGAACTATCAAAGTTTGATTTTAACACAATCACCATTGAACAGATGAGCTACAGATTCCCCAAGAAGATCTACAAAGGAAGAAACAACAAGAGTTGCTAAGAAGAGAGCATAAGAATAAGCAAGTACTTCATGATATCAAAGACATATTTCTTGATGCTTTCAACCTTCAAGTGCCTAATGAAGACAAAATAATCATAGAGAAACTAGTAACTATTGTTGATAAGATTAGTGATGAAGACCTAAATTCAAATACCAAACTCTTAGAATGGTTTGAAACAAAATTTCACACTAAGGTACTTGAAAAGATATCTAGTGCCATTGCACTAAGATAGGTTAATTTAGAAACCAAAATGGAGAGTGTGAAGAAGTTGTTGAAGAACACATTCTCTCTTTACACCAAGTTATATGATGTGAATCTTTTCACACAAGAAGTTTAGATGGTTGATTAGCTACAAGGATATTTAAAAACTATTGGAACTACTATTAAGTTATCCCTTGGTCAAATTCAATCTCATTTCCTGAGGTTACTATCAACTCATACTAAACTAGTTGAGTTACACTAACAAGATGCAAACATAATGGCTACCTTGATCAGTATCTAATCCATGTTGACTCCACAAATGGAGGTGTTGAATAAGGAACTCACCTATTCTAAGATTTTTATGAAGAAATATTATCATCTTTCCACTCATGATAACTTAGTTGACCTTGTTTCCTAGCCTAGATGTTTAGTACCAATCTCTAGAGGTAGCATGCAACAACTGGTATGTAGCATTGAAAATCATAATGGAGATCAATAAATTTATTTTTTATAAACACACTATCAATGTACCATGCAAGAAATGAGTGTCAAAAAAGGGGGAAACATGACTTAAAAGGGGTAATAGGAAATGTAGTAGGGGGATAGTAAAGTTTTTTCAAAACAAATTTTGAGTAGAGAAGATTACTAAGATAGAAATAGAAGTATCTGATTCTGATCTACAAAGGAAGCATTTAATTAGGGAGAGTATAGAGTAATGGAACAATAGAAACAATGTATGATTAATAAGTCATCCATTTTGCAAACTTTTGAATTTTTTTTATGAGAACTAAGTATTGTATATAGATTTTTTGAGTTATGATCATATTAAGGATGTACATGCATAATCAAGTGTTTTTTCCACTCAAGTCAAAGGTGAAGATTGTTGATCTCATTTTGGTTTTGATAAATGAGAGACAACACACTTAAGTCATATTCTATGAGAAACATAGTGTATGTTGAGCATCAACTGTTAGACAATATATGTTGAGCAATATACTAAGTTAATGTTGAGCACTAGTATGTACCAAGGAGATGGTATATGTCAAGTCACTCAAGCGTTGAGGATTTCTATACATTTTGAGTGATAAAGGTTATGAGTAAGAAATCCATGTTGAGCCATTCAGAAGTTGAGTGACAACATTGAAGATATAGTGATGGCTAAGCATTAGAGACTTCAAATGTTGAGTGAAGAGTTTTGGACATAGTTAATTGTAATGACACAAACTTCTATGTAAATAATTTTTAGGCCAACCTAAAATTTTTTTTACAATTCTATACTATAAGTATGAATATATATTGAGAATCCCTATGTAGTACATGCAACCAATTAGATTAAGTGATGTTTTAAGTGAAAATATTGATCAACCATTGCTGTTGATTCCTACCTAACCCTAGTCCACCTATTTTTACTTAAGGAGGAAATGTTGGACTAACTACTAACCTTCCCCTTCAACATTCCTGACATGTCTTAACTTCCTCCTATTTTCTATAAGTCTAGTGGTTGTATTGGGAATTAATAGGTTCAGTGTTTAGTGGAATGACAACTCTATCTTGTAACAAGTGGTATCAGAGCTTGGTTACAGTTCAAATCTCTTCGAGTAACACTAAGGAAAGATTGTTGGACTTGTTGGTGTTTTGAAACAAAGATAGATTCAAATTACCCCAATGAGAACAAGACATATCTAGGGGTAGCTAACTCCCATCCTTACCATATCTTTTTAGACATCGAGCCAACTATAAGGCTAGACCCTTGTTCTACTTCATGCTCTGCAAAACATAGGTAGATGGACCTCATATTCAATCTATATGGTACTAGTGCTAAACATATTCTTCAATCTATTAATAGCAGATTTAACCCTTATTTCTCCTAATGACTCATGCAATAACATAGATCTATAGTAGAAAAATGTAAGATAATGCAATTCATAAGCTAAGTGAGGATTAGAATTTGAATAAGATTCAACATAAAGGGGAAAAAATAATTTAATATCTTGATAAAAACAAGACCCAAATATGAGCAACAAAATTGAATGATCATGTAGTCGATCAGTTCCTTATCTATTGGGAAATTGCATGAGTTACAACCATAGATCTTATGGAAATCTTTGACATAAATCCTACATCAAGGTCCTTGATCTATCTTTAACCTTGTGAATAGACATCTTCATCAAAATGAATCTCATACTTGAACTATCACATCATGAAATTTGCAAACCTATAATAAATATCATGCAATTACATTGTCCTTTGTTCAACAAGAAAAATACTTCAACCGCATGCATTTCTAAACAAAATGCAACCTAATTTATGCTCTTGATTCACAACTCAAAAGAAATTACAGACCCATGAACAAGAGACAAGATTCAAAATGAATGTAAACCCTTTGTTGTTCTTTATTCATTTTCCTTGAAATTGAATACATGAAAGATGAATAGAAATGACTCATAAATCACCTAACAAACAAGAATTACATGTATAAAACTTAGTCCTGCTCATGAGAGAAATTGTTAAAGGGAATGGTATCACAACAGTGAGTAGTTTTTTCATCCTAAACTAGAACCTCTACAAAAAATGAGAAAAATAATGATATAGAGGAGAATAAATTCCTGAATCTATTGTGAAGATGACATGTGTCCACTTGGAAAACATCTTCTATAAGTGACAAAACATCTCTCTAATCTCTCTTTCTGCAACTACATATCAAATCTTCAATCATTTTAGCTCTCAAAGGCACAAAATATCTCAGATATTTGATTAAAAAGATAACCAATTTTAATGCCAAATTTGAAACTAAAGGTAAAAGAAAAAATTAGTTAAATGACCTAGAAGCCAAGTAAAACTTTTTAGAATTTCTTTTCTCTACATTCATGCTTCAACAAGCTTTTATACCTACCTCCTAACCAATTTTAATGCTTAATGGTGAAATTTGCCTATTTTGCTAAGAATGCCCCAGAAAATAGAAATGTTCTTATAGAGAAAATCAATGAATATTTATGAAAAATATGACCTCATATTCAAAAAGTTCATTTCCTCCTAGTTCCAACAGTATATTGGAGTGCATAGTTTAGGAAAAAAATTTGCCTCTAGCAGCCATTTGAAGAATCAAGTCCTGAACTATGCGTAGAGCAATTAAAAGGATGCATTTGAAAAATTTAAAACATTTCTATAGTTCAAACTATAGAAAATTCTTTATTTTAAACCAATTTTTCAAATCCTCATACTAAATGCTCAAAATTGGAAAGATAAAGTAATATTTTAAAATGAAACCTCATATCTCCTTCCACCATTCGAACATCACCACTTGTCACTCCATGATTTACTGGCTACACTATGTGGGCCCCACAACTTTTACAACTCCTCGCCAAATTTTTGGATTTTCTAGGAGGTTGCTATGTCGCTTGCCAAAAATATTCTATTTTTTGATGGCAACATAGCGACCACCAAATTTTGGAACATTTTCTAGTGGATTCCTCTATTCTCTAGGAGATGTCACTTATCCTTCACTAATTTGTCCTCTGATCACTATCCAGTCCCACATTTCATCACAATCGCTCATTGGAATTTATTCTTATTGGGAGGTCACCATGGTGCTACTATAAAAATCATCCCATTTTCTAGTGGCAACAAAAAGACCACTGGAATTCTCAACTTTTTTGGAAAACCTTTTTTTGACCAAAATATTAGAGTATTCACTAATTGGCGAAGTCAGCCCCTCCATAGTTGTTGCCTTTCAAAAGGCTATTCTCTTGAAGACAGAAAAATATTGGAGTGTATTTGTACTTAAACATTTTAAAATCCCTCCCTCTGGTGAATGTAGGATAAAGGCTTAAAAGAAATTGCTCTATCCTTTTGCTTTCTTACTTACACTCATCTATTCTCTGTCAATGATCTTCAAGTGGAATCCTTTGTTGGAGGAACCCCTTACTGATGTGCATATGGAATTTTTTGTTCCATGTTGGATAGCTACCACCATAGTGATTCACTCGCATAGAGGATTGAGTGGTGGAGTTGCTCCACACACTTGCATATGTGAGCATTTCCCTTTCAAAGTTCCTTATGCTTTTTAGATCATGAGATGAAATTAGCACAACCTCAAGTGCAACCTTATCTATTTATTATGGGTGTTATTATATCTTAGATGGTAGAACAAAATGATAAGTGTCAAAAATAGAGCAAGTTATTTCAGCATGAAATAGAGGAATGGGAAAGCAATTTTTTAATTTCTGTGTGGCAAACTACATATATTTTTATGGAAGGAACCAATGCGTGGGGCAACTAAATCACTTGGCTGAGGATCTTCAACTTGGAAGCAACCCTAATATCTATTGAATCATGCCATTACTATCATAGAACTCTTCCTTTAACTACTCTGGATTGCTTATCATGCTTTTGGTGTGTCTTTTTCTATCTTTCAAAGGCTTCTCCTCTTTTTTTTTGCAATGGATGTCCTCTCCTTCAACATGGATTCCCTCCCATGCTATAAAATTTCCTTTCATTCCTTATCCTAGACATGAAACTCCTACCTCTATGGATGCCTTGTCTATATGTAATGAGATTTTTTATAAGCTATGATTTCCTTTTCAATTGTCTGGCTCATTACACTCCACATGTGGAGCTTTTCTTGGAATTGATTGGAGCTTGTTCTATATTCATTTCTTACTCTAGCACCTCTCCAGACAACTCCCCTATCATGGAGCTCATTCCTCCTTTCATGGAGCCATGAGATGGCTTTTGGATGTGGATTTTTTTTGTTAAAGTTTTCTCTAGTGGTCTTCTTCTAGCCATGAGGGCTGCATGAAGGTCGACGGCTTTAAGTGCTTATGAATATTCTCCTTTTCTCAATATAGTGGAAACATTTAATTTAAATGCTATATTTTAGATGCCTACTACCAAGGATTTTTTGAAGTCCCCTACTGCCTTGATGTGGGCTCTTCCTTTGGCATCTTTCAATGGCCCCTTCCCTTCATTCACACTTGTAATGCCCTGCCTGAAGATCCTTGGAAACAAGGATTCAAATAAAGCCAAGATATTTTTTTTTTACAAGAATGAATGCACAAGACAACATCATGCAGGGATCACAAAGATCGCACCGGAAGACTTCAACACAATCCCGGCAACCAACGAATCTCCAAACGCCACTACCAAACTGACACACCCAAACAAAACCAACAACCACCACAACAAGATGAGGGCACAAGAAATGACAACTGATCAAGAAAACACCAAGCTAAGGTAAAATGTAGAATCTCAAAATTTTGCTAAGCCTGAAATCCTGAAGCCCTGAAAATTGGCTAAGTCTAGATTTCTGAAGCCCTGAAATTTCCTAGAATCCATAACTTATCTCTGAGAGGTCTGAAACCTATCTCAAAAGATTTGTCGCATATATTAAAATATATCTTAAGTATAAGGAATTATAACTTATACTTAAACGATATATTTTAAACCCCGAAGGATTACAACAGAAACCCAAAAACCGAATTTCAAAAGAAACCTCCTGAATTCAAAATGCAACAACATAGGCTCGAAGAACACCCAAAAGGGTATCCAAAACTACTCTCAAAAAGATCAGATCACAAAAAAAAGTGCCCGCTGATGGCACGCGCAGGTTTTTCACAAAAATTGTGTGACACTTTTTACTAAGGGAGGGCGACACTTCTCCCTTACTAAGTGTGACACTTCTCAAGAAGACGTGCGATACTGGAAAAGTATCACGCGACATTTCTCATAAAGTCGTGCAACACTCTTTCAGTGTCATACGAAACTTCTTCAGTAATGTGTGTGACACTTTATAGTATCGTACGACATTCTTTCTATGGGCGTGCGATACTTTATTAGTGTCGCACAATGCTGAACAAATTTTGCCCATAGAAAGTAAAAACACTCCCAGAACTCAAAAACAGGGAAAACCAACAAAAGAACCTCCACACCAGGGAGTACCGGATCCACAAAGGCTCGAGGAATGAGCACTAGAGTGCAAGAATAACACGGAATGAAGAACACCAAACCATCTAAACTACAGCAGCAAAGAACACACTGAAAATAAGCATTGCAAAAAACAAAAGCAACATCGCAATGCACAGAAATGCATCTCAGGAAAAAAACAACCAAACTAAGTACGCAGTTCCTCCCAACTGTCAATAGCATCATAAGACCATCGTGGGTCTTGGCCATCCCCCACGCGTAACATCCCAAGCCACTGACTAGATCATCAGTATTGTCATAATAGGGATGTCACTACTAAAACATGCATAATAATAGCATAAGAAAATCTAACATGCTAGTGATAATGCATAAGATAGTCCTACAGTAGATAACATCACCTATCACATGCTAAACAATAGTGAGCAATGGATACACTACTAAATCAAATAACGTCATATAATCATATGCTAAACATCATGATAAGGGAATGCGTCAAGTAAACTAACATCATCTAAACATGATATACAAGCATCCCAATGAAAGCATAAATCACAAGAAAGCATACTCCAGAACCCGAAGTACCAAGTGAAAACATCCAGCAATGGTCGTACTAGGATAAGAGACCGTCTCTATACACTAGTCCCTAGCAATGGTGAAGGTAGCTATGCCTCCCAACCACGTGGAACCCATAGGCCCACACCTGCTGTGCTGATGGAGATAATGATCCAACCAAAAACACACATAAAACACAACATCCATGGCTAACACTCACGCCAGATAGTATGATGGCTACAACCAAGAACCTAAGACAATGCAAGGAGTACAGGTCCTGGTCAGACACTCAATAGGCTACTAAGTAGGGGCTGACATCATGGAGAGTCACTTGGCATAGACAAGCCCAAGCTCAGATCGTGCATTTCAACTCCTCAATGGAGGGCCCCGCACACACATTTTATTATCTTAAGTTTTATTAATAGTCACACATTTTCTTTAATTATCACCTATTTAAAACTTCCTCTACCAACCCTATGGGACTAAGGTCACCAGGCTGCGAGATAGAAGCCCCCTCCATATGCTACCCTACCCTACCCATGCTCATCCTATGACAAGTGCCCATGGGCATGCATACTCCCATCCCAACCCCAATGATCATAACTTTTGGCAAATCCACGGAAGATTGGGCCTCGCAAGTCACCTAAAAAATGTACGTGCACGTACTCGTGTGTGGTGCACCACCATCTCAAAGATCATAACACAAGGACAGGAATGAAAACACAATGCAAAGAAAACACCCAACTGAAAGCAACACAAGAAGGATGGATTCTACACAAATCCCAAAGCCAATAAAATCATACATCATGAAATCACTCAACCGGCCTCAATCCGAGAGTATGGATTCTACAAAAATCCCAATGATGTAACAAGACCAAACATCATGAACTCACTCAACCAGCCTCAATCTGAGAGTATGGATTCTACATGAATCCTAGCATTCACGAACAAAAGCAAGGGTCTAAACGAAACAATAATAGGTATCAAATCACTCAATCGAACACAACATCAGGAGTACGGATGCAACACGCATCCCAATGCAACATAAAAGTGCAAAAGTGGTCTGACTAATATCCAAATAGATCATCAAGGTCCACGACCCACATTGTGCCAAGAAAACCTGAGAAAATAGGGCGATACGCAAAATGAGGTAAAAACCCCAAAAATTTGGAAAACTTTAAAATTAAAACCCATTTGGCCTTTGGGTTCAAAAACCCCAAACAATCCAAAAATAAAAGATATCGGACACCGTATGCAAAAACGGCCAGCATAACGGCATAAAATCCCAAACCCTCATCCCAAAAAATAGGGAAATGTTCATACCCGCCCAACCGGGTAGAACTAGCATACAGAAACGGAGGGGAACACTAGTTCTCAGCCTCCAAACAAATGTCTACCAAAAACAGAAGTAGAAATAGAGCAAAAACAATAAAACAAGAAAGCCCTACCTTACAGCCAAAAGGGCAAAATGGGAATCTAAACCATAAAATAAATATCTCGCAGAAGTAGCTGAAAATTACGGCAATCCAAGGTTTCCCCGAGCTGGATCCAATGAGCTCAACCTCGCGACGATCCCACGCCCGTAGCTCCCACAATGAACAAAACAGTAAATCCTCATGAAGAGGATTTTGGGTTTTACTCTCCAACTTTCCAATTCAAAAGTGAGAAGTGAGGAATTAAATTCCTCTTTGGATACTTATTAACTTTTTGGGTGAATAACCGATTAGGGCATTTAACAAGCTAATCTAGTTAAACTCTGAATCGACCCAAACGAAAATAGGCTATTCCTATAAATAGGAATTCATCTATGGCAAAGCTGCCAAAAATTAAAATAAATCAATTAAAAAGCCTGAAAACCCAAAAACACATAAATCTCCTTAAACAACTTTTGCGACAATGCGAACCTCTAAATGCATAGACACGCTTACTGGTCTAATCACATAATGCAAATGAGTTCGGATTTAATAATCACTGAAAGGTTTAAATTAAACATTTAATTAAGGATACATCAACCATACAAGGACGACATTGGTAAAATATGAACGGTTGAATCACTAACTCCATGTGCCACTGCCAGGGATATAATCCTACACACTAAACAACATGATCAAGTGCAATTGCATATAATAACATAGCCGAAGAAATAATGTGTTAAATCACCTAATTTAACCATTTATTTAATTATATTAAAATAATCTATTTACATCACTCACATTTGCATAAAGCATAACAACGTAGGAATGAAGTAAATAACCATAGCATTAAATCCATCACATAACATAATAAGAGATATGTCCAAATACCAGATAACCAGATAACATCATAAAACACACTGTCATCTCAAAATGGCATCATCATGCAATATGATTAAATGAACAACATAGTAGTATAACATCTATGATACTAGAATCAAAGTGTAACATCCGACCCTCGAGTCCTCTCAAATGTAAACATAACATGAGTAACAAATATCTCTCTAATCAGAAATATAACAAGGTAAATGTCCGCAACATCCAACATGAACAATCCATTTCTAATCATTAATGCATTTAATAAAGATTGATTACTCTACATTAAAAAGGCATTTAAAACACATAAGCAAACACAATCATAAACATGACTAAACACTGCTACAGGAACCTAGTCCAGTGTAGCATGGTAATGGTACTCAGTGCAATCTCTGCACAAATCTCAGGGTAATCACGGAACAACCTCATGATACCACATCACTCCTGGTAAACACTGGCACAAACCTCAGTGAACCAAAAATCACATCATAATCTCAATGATCAGTCAAAAGCATAAACAAAGCAAATGATACAAACATATAAATCCAAACACCTCGATGGTGTAGACCACTCAGGGTCACAATCATGATCCATCACAACAAAAGATCAGCAAGGTTGCATCCATCAGGACAACTTACAAAAGCCAAATGGGAGAGGCACTACAACACTAATGCATTGCCTATCAATGGGGGGGGAATCTCTCAATATTTCTTGTGCCTTGCAAGTATGGATTCAAATTTTATTATGCACAATAAGTGAGCTTTCTTATAAGTTGTGGTTTCCCTTTCAAACTGTCTAGCTCATTACCCTCCACATGTGGAGCTTTTCTTGGAATTGATTGGAGCTTGTTCTATATTCATTTCTCACTCTGGCACCTCTCCAAACAACTCCCCTATCATGGAGCTCATTCCTCCTTTCATGGAGCCATGAGATGGCTTTTGGTTGTGGATTTTTTTAGTTAAACTTTTCTCTAGTGGTTTTCTTCTAGCCATGAGGGCTATATGAAGGCCATCAGCTTTAAGTGCTCATGAATATTCTCCTTTTCTCAAAACTGTGGAAACATTTAATTTAAATGCTATGTTTTAGATGCCTACTATCAAGGATGTTTTGAAATCCGCTACTACCTTGTCATGGGCTCTTCTTCTAGCATCTTTCAATGGCCCCTTCACTTCATTCACACTAATGCATTGCCTATCAATGAGGGGGAAGCTCTCAATCTATCTTGTGCCTTATAAGTATCGCTTCAAGTTTTATTATGCACAATATGTAATTTTCATAAATTTGGAGTGATAAAAAATGAGAGTTGAAAATAGTGACATGGTTTGTTGCATTCTCTTTTAGAGTAAAGATTACCACTGTGGCATAGACCCTACATGAATGCTGGAAAATCTTAAAATGAATTCATTTCCTAAAACTAGATAGTAAAAGATTGTTTCAATCATTTGTGTAGGAAACATTGCTAAGGCTAGTACTATCACAGATCTGAGCAACTAATGTAAAAAGTCTAGCCCCAAAGTGGGTTCAGCTAAAAAAAATTGTTTTCAAACAACTAAATCCTTGAACCAATGAATTAATCATCTGGCACTAATTTTATCAAAATTCAATCATTGCAACATCATTTAAAATTGACCTTGAACCTGTCTTGTAAACTATCAATTTAATGCAAAATGGTACTTTGATTGGCTTGAAAAACTAATCCAAAAACCTAACAGGGATCTAAAATAGAACATACTAATTCTCTTCTCTACATTCTTGCATCTTGTTTAATCTCATGCCATGATGAATTTGGGGTCAAAAGATATTAATCTTCAAAGTTTCCCTTTTAGAACTACTTGCATTAAAACATGGAGGGTTTTGCAAAGGAGAATTATGGGTTAGATGAGGATAGTTGTAGGGACTACCTCAGGGCTATGAAGGTTGGACTAAATAAGGGACAGAATGTGGCATTATAGGCTATGACTTAGTAGAGGTAGTGGCATTTGGTTCGAGCTTACATCAAGGGGATTTGTTCATAGTGGTTTCATTCATGTTTTGAAGAGAGAGGCTAGCCAATAGTTGAGACACCAAAGATGTTGGTAGATCTAGCCACCGAGCTTGAGTTGGGGCCACACAACACTCTGCTAGAGAAGCTGGCACATGAGATTGTGGGACTGTATAAGGAGGTTTATTATGCTCACAAGTGCATGGATGTAGATAGGGTAGTGGATAGGATTACATTGAGAGATCTTTGGTAGTTGAGAGGGAGGCTAGAAAGAAATTAGTAGCAGATTTGGCTAGTTAACAGGTAGCATGGGCAACTGAGTAGGTAGCTTTGTTGATGGATAAGGAAGTGGCTGAGCAGGATAAGGATGTAGTGGCATAGAACTTTCAGTTAGCCAAGATGTAGTCTATGGATGTGGTGCTTCTCCCAAAGGAGGCTATTGAGGTTAATTCATGGATATAAAAGGATTTGAGCATCCAGATGGAATAGGTCTATGAGTTGCATTGACAACAACATTCTTCAAGCACAACCTTCTCTTTAGTATTTTTTGTTTTGTTCTATGTGGGTTGTCTCCTATTTTTTTAGTCATTAGGAGATGACTTTTCTTATTGGGGAGGGATGATATCATCAAAAAAATTTGTATTCTGTATCTGATTGGTTTATGCCATTAGATATTTTGTATTTGGTAGTTGATGGCTAGATTAGGATTGTTTTGTAGCGGACGGATCCCTTCTGGAAGGTTTGGCAGAAAGTAGTTCCATTTTGTTTTGGCTTTGAAAACTAGGCAAACTAACACTTGGGGAGACAAAAATTGGGGCATTGGTTCACTACCATGAGAAAAATATAAATCTATGATTTGGGCTCATGACGAATAACAAGATGCATTTGGTAAGCAGTCAAAGTAGGCTACTCAAATTTGTATCTTGGAAACAATGGCAAAAAAGCATTTTTCGCAAATGAAATAGACCTAGAAAAGTGTCTAGACAAACTCATCAAGCCTTGAAAATTGGCACACTTATAGTATTTCTAGTGTACAATATAGTGGTACTATCCATTTGACTCACTTATCACAAATTTTGAGTTATGACATCATGAATAGGGGTACCGATAAATTTGTACTTCTTGACACCAATAAAAGTTACAAGTTGCATTTGGAATCGCATTTGAAAAATGATGAAAAGGAGTTGTCAAAAGCTCAAAATTTAAAGATAGAAATTCTATGACCTCTAAAATTCAATGGAAAAGGAATTTTTGTATTTTGATCAACTAGGTCAAAGTTATAACAAGTCAAGTAGGGCTTTCTAGAATTCTGAACAATTGACATCAGCATGACAATTATAAATGACCGACTTTGAGTGATTCAAAACCTAGTCAAATAGATTCAAAATGATTTTTAATATAAAACATAGTTTCCTTGGTATGAACACTAAATACTCCCAAATTTGGTGAGTCATGAGACATTATTGGGTGCAAGATATTCAATTGCAAACAAGCCTCCTGTCACTATTTGACATAGGAAAAAATACAAAATTGGAAATTGCTCAAAACAAGACTTCACAAAATAGCTCAGAATGGTAGTTTATCATCATGGGACACATAGACATACGAAATGCATGGTGTTAGAAAATTAAACACCTCATGAGCTTCTTCAAGCATATTCGGGTACACATTTATCAAAAAATGCTTATAGGGCTTAATTTTTCAATGGTACACAAAATTAGGGCTTGAATTTTGAGTCCCCATAGTGGCTCTATCTGGGGATGCATGTCCCTTGTAGGCATGGTAAGGATTCATATATATGAAAGAATCATACCATTCCTAACAACTTCTCTTGAGAAACTTTATTGAAAATAGGGAAATAACTACTCATGCTATGTACAAACAATGGCCTTGGGCCACTGAACTTCAACAAAAACTTTTACCTCTGCCATAAATTTGGTTCTAATTTACATCTTCTTGAGGTAAACTAAAATTTTCATTCTCCTTTTTTAACCCAACACTTTCAATCACTTTTTAAGGAAAAACACATTATTATCATCACTTTCATAGTGCATGTATAAATTAGCACTAACTTCTACATCATGTTCACTATGAAAATATGAATTAGTATGATCATAATTATTGATATCAAACTAAAACTAATCATCACTAAGTCACTCATGGATACCTTCAACCGGAAACACAAAAGTTTGGTATTCTACTTAATTCAACAAGTTTAATGAATCAAAATTTTGCAACTCACCTTGTGCATCCGGATATTAAGAAAACATAAAATTTGATTTCTCCTCATTTGTAATATTAGTACTCCACAAATCAGAATAAACATTCACTGCAACCTCTTCAAACTCAAACAACTGATTAGATATCAAATCACAAGAACCATCATGAAATTGCACATTCACAATATGTTGATCCGTATCAATTTTTTCTTCAAATAACTCATTAGAATGAATTGCTTCATTACTATTAATTTCCTCATCATATGAGCAATCAAAATGTCTCTCAGCCTCATGTAAACAAGAAGGAAATGAACCAGTAATAGACCTTATCTCTACATCTTTCTTCTCAACATAGAAGTCATCATGTGTGTTAATGTATGAAATACTAGATCACATACACCTCCAAAACTTGACATAGCATATTCTAATACTAAATCTTCTTCAGCATCAAATTTAGGGTAAATTACTTCATCATATGAAAAGGGAAAACATGGTAAAGCACAAACATCTTTGGATAGATTTGCATACCTTTCAAAATCATGAGCCAACAAATCTGAAATCTCATCAACACTTAACAAGACTTTATTTCTAGTTTCTTTTCCTTGGCTATGATTATTATCTAGATAGCTTGACACATTTATAACAGCAAACTCATTAGTAATACATTCTAAAAAAATAGAACTTTGATCATCCCATATACCTTCTTCTTTAGACAATACCTCCACAACTAGTATCTTAGCACATTCATATTCACCACTAGAAGAAACATTGATACTGCTGCTATATTTCTCCTCTTCTTTACAAACATAATCTTAACAAGATGAATCCACATTATGTATGTCATCAAATTGTTGACTACTATCCTCTGATTCATGAAACTTAGACTCTTCATCTTCAATATCATTTTCGATAGATTCATTGCATTCATTAACATTAGATTCATTAGCACCTTCAATCTCCATAATAAAATCTTGGAATTCAAAAATCTTATCTAACCTTGACTTTTTTGACCAATCAATTGAATGTGGCATAAAAAATTCTAAAATTACCATTGGCCATGAAGACTCCTCAGGTCAGATATGTCTATCAAGATTCATAACTATTTATTTAAACTTCATGTAAATTTGAAATTCACTAAGACCCTTAATATCACCAATTGTATTTCCTATCATTATGACAATCTTATCATGAATGTTTCTTTTTAGCTCAACAATGTTTGCACGAACACTTTCAAGAGTTGGCACATCACTTTTAGACCTGGACTCTAAATCCATCTTATAAAATATTAAACTACTACCTCTATTTTCTTAGTGCTGAAAACATTATTTGGAAGCAACCATTTTGTTCACTCAACTTTCATGAAGCACAAATATATGAAAATTGAAAATACCTTTATGTGTTGCTGCATGAAACCTCTAATCTACTGATTGGCATAGGTGTAAACATGAAATCCTTCACACCATAGATAAAATCCTTGTAGATCCATCACTTCCATGAAGAGGAAAATGAAATCACAACAATGATTCACCTTTCAAAATAAATTACTTTAGCAAATACAAACAACCACATAAACTATTAATCAAGAAACTTATACTTCCTCTTTCCCAACAAACTAGGTCTACCCATAAATGCTAAAAGCCTTTGATATAAAATAAATCATGTACTAGCATAGAGATTTATACTAGAGTTTCCACTCACACTTAGAAAAGATTTGAAAATTTTTACCACTGGTAACTTCTGAACCAGACTTTCAATATGAAAAACTTGTAGATCATTAACACCTTGAAAAGAGAATACACTTCATAAATCAATTCTTGACTCTAAAACTTCCTCAACAGCACTTGCAAAGACTAAACTAATTGAAGATAGACTTATAATAGTCATAGAACACAATTTACATCCAATCTTACAACATACTGCTATCCATAAATAAAAGCTTAACTGGGGAAGACAAACTTTAGCAAGGATATGGAAAACACCTCACAACCCTGCTACTCTAGCAAATTTTTTTTTGATGTATTGAACACTTTGTTGTGCTTTATTCATTTTCCTTGAAAATGACTAGATGAAAGATGAATAGAAATGACTCACAAATCACCTAACAAACAAGAATTATTTGTATAAAAATTAATGTTTCTCATAAGAGAAATTTTTGAAGGGAATGGTATCATAGTAGTGAGTAGTTTTTTTCCCCAAAACTAGAACCTCTACAAAGAATGAGAAAAAGAAAGATATAGAGGAGAGTTATTCTTAGATTTGTTGTGAACACAACATGTTTTCACTTAGAAAAAATCTCCTAGAAGTGACAAAGCATCTCTCTAATCTCTCTCTCTGGAATTATATATCAAATCTTCAATCATTTTGGCTCTCAAAGGTACAAAACACCTTAGATATTTGATTGAAAAGATAACTGATTTTGATGACAAATTTGAAACTAAAGGCAAAAGCAAAAATCAGTTAAATCACCTTTAGAAGCCAAGTAAAACTTTTTATAATTACTTTTCTCTACATTCAAGCTTCAACAAGCTTTTATATTTGCCTCCAAACCAATTTTGATGCTCAATGGTGAAATCTGGCCATTTTACTAAGAATGCCCCAGAAAATAGAAATTTGCTTATAGAGAAAACTAGAGAATATTTGTGCAAAATCTAACCTCATATTTGGAAAGTTCATTTCCTCCTAGTTTCGATGGTATATCAGAGTGCATATATCAAGCAAGAAATGTGCCTTTGGCAACCATTTGAAGAATTAGGTCCCTAACTATGGCAAAGCAATTAAAAGGATGCATTTGAAAAATTTAAAACATTTCTATAGTTCAAACTATAGAAATTTCTTTATTTAAAAAAAAAAAATTCAAATCCTCATGGTGAGTGCTCAGAATTGCAAAGATAAAATAATATTTTAAAATGAAACCTCATATCTCCCTCCACCACTTGGATAGTACCACTTGTCACTCCATGATTCGCTGACAACATTGGGTGGGCCTGACAAATTTTACAACTCCTTGTCAAATTTTTGGATTTTCTAGGAGGTCACCATGTCACTTGTTGGAAAATCCTCTATTTTTTGGTGGCAACATAGTGACAACCAGATTTTAGCACATTTTTTGGTAGATTTCTCTATTCTCTCGAAGATGCCACTTGTCCTTCACTAATCTCTCCATTGATCATAGTCTAGTCCCACATTTTATCACAATTTCTTGCTAGAATTTCAACTTTCCAAGAGGTCGCCATGGTTCTATCAGAAAAACCATCCCATTTTTTTTGTTATGATATGGTGACCACCAGAATTCTCAACTTTTCTGGTGAACCTTTCTTTCTGACCAAAATGTTACACTGTTCACTACCTAGCCAAGTGGGCCTCTCCATAGCTACTGCCTTTCAAAAGGCTATTTTCTTGAAGACAAAAAACTGTTGGAATGTAGTCATACTTAAACATTTTAAAATCCCTCCCTCTCATGAATGTGGGATAAAGGCTTATAAGAAAATCCTCTATCTTTTTTCTTTCTTACTTACATTCATTTGTTCTTTGTCAATGATCTTTCCTTCAAGTGGAATCCTTTGTTGGAGGAACCCCTTACTGACATGCATATGGAACTTTTTGTTCCATGTCAAATAGCTACCACCATGGTGATTCACTTGCATAGAGGATCGAGTGTTGGAGTTGCTCCAAATGCTTGCATATGTGAGCATCACCCTTTCAAAGTTCCTTATGCTTTAAAGATCATGAGATGAAACTAGCACAAACTCAAATGCAACCTTATCTATTTATTATGGTTGTTATGATATCTTGGATGGTAGAACAAAATGAGAAGTGGCAAATATGGAGCAAGTTATTGTGACATGAAATAGAGGAATGGGAAAGCAATGTTTGAATTCATGTGTGCCAAATTGCATATATTTATATGAAAGGTACCAATGTGTGGGGCAACTAAATTGCTTAGCTGAGGATCTTCAACTTGGAAGCAACCCCAGTCTCTATTCATTCACACCATTATTGCCATAGAACTCTGCCTTTAACTACTATGAATTGCTAATCATGCTATTAGCATGTTTTTTTCAATATTTCAATGGCTTCTCTCTTTTTTGGTTTTTTGGCTATTGACATCCTTTCCTTCAATGTGGATGCCCTCCCATGGTGTAGAATTTCCCTTCAATCCTTATCCTATATGTGAAACTTCTACCACTATGGATGCCCTATCCATACGTGGTGAGCTTTCTTATAAGTTGTGGTTTCCTTTTCAAACTTCCCAGCTAATTACTCTCAATGTGTGGAACATTTCTTGGCATTGGTTGGAGCTTATTCTATATTATTTTCTTGCTTTTGTGCCTCTCCAAACAACTCCCCAATCATAAAGCTCATTCCTCCTTTCATGGAGCTATGAGATGGCTTTTGGATGTGGATTTTTTTTGTTAAATTTTTCTCTAGTGGTTTTCTTCTAGCCATGAGGGCTACATGAAGGCCATCAGCTTTAAGTGTTCATGACTACTCTCCTTTTCTCAATATAGTGGAAACATTTAATTTACATGCTATGTTTTAGATGTCTATTGCCAAGGATATTTTGGAGTCCCCTACTACCTTGACGTGGGCTCTTCTTCTAGCATCTTTCATTGGACTCTTCCCTTCATTCACACTAGTGCATTGCCTATCCAATGTTGGGGAAAGCTCTCAATATTTCTTGTGCCTTGCAAGTATTCATCTCAAATGTTAGTTGCTTCAAGTTTTATCATGCCCAATATGTCATTCTGATAAATTTGGAGTGATAAAACAAGAGAGTTGAAAATAGTTACACGGTTTGCTATATCCTCTTTTTAGAGTAAAGATTAGCACTATGACATAGACCCTACATCAATGTTGGTAAATCTTAACATGAATTCATCCCCTAAAATAAGATAGTAAAATATTGGTTCAATCATTTATGCAAGCAACATTGGTAAGACTAGTACTATCATGGCTCTAAGCAACTAATGAAACTAGTTGGGCCCCACAGTGGGTCTAGCTAAAAATAAAAATCATTTTTAAAAAGCTAAATCCTTGAACTGGTCCATTAATCATTTGGCACTAATTTGATCAAAATTCAATCATTGTCACATCATTTGAAAGTGACCTTGAACCTTTCTTGCAAACTGTCAATTTAATGCCAAAAGGTACCTTGACTAGCTTGAAAAACTAATCCAAACACCTGACAAGGCTCTAAAATCAAACATACTAATTATCTTCTCTAAATTCTTACATCTTGCTCAATCTCATGCCATGACAATTTTTGGGTCAAAAGTTATTGACCTTTAAAGTTACCCCTTTAGAACTACCTACACTAAAACATATTAGAAAACAATAAAGTGTGTTCTATTTTGGCTTTAAAAACTAAGCAAAATAACACTTGGGGAGATAAAAATTGGGGCCTTACTTTACTTTCATGAGGACAATATAAATTTTCAAATTGGGCTCATGATGAATAATAGGATGCATTTGACGAGCAGTCAAAGTAGGCTACTCAAATTTGTATCTTGGAAACAATGGCAAAAAAGTTTTTTTGCAAATGAAATGGACCTAGAAAAGTGTGCAGACAAATTCATGAAGACTTGAAAATTGACACACTTAAATTATTTTTAGAGTAAAATACTGTGGTAAAATCCATTTAACATCACCTATCACAAATTTTGAGTTATGACATCACAAACAGGTGTACCAACAAATTTGCACTTCTTAACACCAATAAAAGTTACAAGTTACATTTGGAATCACATTTGAAAATTGATCAAACAAATTTGTTAAAAGCTCAAAATGAAATATAGAAATTCTCTAACCTCTTAAATACAAAGAAAAAGGAATTTTATCATTTTGATCAATTGGGTCAATGTTATAACAAGTCAAGCAGAGATTTCCAAAATTCTAAATAATTCACATCAACATGACAACAACAAATGACCAAATTTGAGGAATTCAAAACCTAGTCAAATGGATTTGAAGCTACTCAAAATATGAAACATAATTTCCCTAGTATGGAAACTAAATATTCCTAAAGTGGTGAGTCATGAGACATTACTGGGTGCAAGATATTCAATTGCAAACACAACCTCCTATCATTGTTTGACACATAGGGAAAATGCAGAACTGGAAATTTCTCAAAATAGGACTTCATAAAATAGCTCAAAATGGAATTTTATCATCATGGGATGCATAGATGTAATAAATTCATGGTTTTAGAAACATTAAACACCTCATGGTCTTCTTCAAGTACAGCCAGGTACACATGCATCAAAAAATGCTTATAGGGCTTAATTTTTTCAATGGTACTCAAAATCAGGGCTTCAATTTTGAGTCCCAATAGGACTAACTTCAAAATTTCCCCTTTAGGATTTGTGACATGGATTAATCACCTCCTATGCTCTATATTTCTAGTGGTTGTATTAGGCATTAACAAGTTGATATTTTTGTGCAATGACACCTCTAGCTTGTAACAAGAAATCCATAAAGAGTTTACAATGCACGTGTATGAGGAGAAGGATGAATTCTAAGTGTAGAGAGAGTATTCAAGGTGACTATGAAGCTTATGATAGAGATATGAATTACAGAATCATTTAGAGAGAAAAAATTAGGGCAATGATAGGATAGAGAAGACATGTGTAATCAAGAGGATCAAGAATTTATTAGGAAAGAGAAGATCTTGTAGAAGTTGAGAAACCAACTTCACAAATTGCCAAGATCACCTGCATGCAAATAACCTGCTAAAGAGAAATTGGAAAAGGAAAGGTAGGACTTCAAAAATCTCAATAGTGTGAGAGAAAATATATTTCAAGATGAATAATGAAAATGTTGTACAAAAATAAACTAGGAGAGCCTATTTATAATGGCCTCTAGAATGCTTGTAGAAGGAGCTAGAAAGAGCTAGGAGATAAGCATGACAACTAAGCACATGTCAATTAAAAGTGGATTACCCTCCATGTAGATGAGATGATAAGTATGACAAGGTGTATCTCATGTAGAGATATTATAGACACCATGTATGTAAATAAGGTTCAAACTCCTATGTTTTCAACAAATCAACATGCGAGAGTACGCTTAATCCTTGGAGAAAAGCTAATAAATAATGCATTTATCTAAGTAAACTTAAGTAAAGTTTAAATAATAATAATTTACACTAACACCCCTCTTAAGTCCAACTTAGGGGAATGCACTTAACCTCACAAAAGCTATGATGAAATGCATAATGGGTCCCAACAATAAGGCCAAGAAAGGTACCAATGTGAAAATGCAAAGAAATGCAACATTTGAAAATGTGGAAAGAGGGAAAACCTCATGGGAAAAACCCTCAACCAAAAGAGGTGAGTACAAACATGCTAAGAAAAACATGAAGGAAGGAAGGCCTCAACAAGACCCCCCAAGAACAACTTCTATAACCTCAAGCATAGACCAAAATTGAAGAGAGCGTGGCAATGCAAAATGTTTGGTGAAGATGTCAGCAACCTACGTGGTAGTGAGAATGTACTTCGAAGAGAGAACACCATCCTGGATCAGCTAACAGATAAAGTGCATATGTAGCTCAATATGTTTAGTGCATTGATGCTCCACCTGGTTGTGAGAAATATGAATAGCACTCTAATTATTGCACCACAAAATAGTGGAATGATTAGGAGGAAAACCAAACTTAGTCATCAATTGTTGAAGCCGTAAAATCTCATGACTAGCAAGCATTACTAATCTATACTCAACCTTTGTAGATGAAATTGTTTGAGCATGCTACTTCGTGCATGACTAGGTGATAGGACTAGAGCCAAGACAAAAAGAAAAGCTAGAAGTAGACTTCTAATGATCAATATCACCAACCCAATCTAAGTTAGTGTAGCCAACAACATGAGGAGTCCCTGATGCGTAATGAATGCCATACATAAGTGTGCCCTAAATGTATCTCAAAAATGCACTTGGCATCTTTCCAATGACTCTCATGAAGCTCATGAAAAAATTGAGAGACAAGGCCAACTACAAAGGAGAGATCAAGATGACTATGAGTCAGGTACAACAAGCTACCAACCAACTGCCAGTACAAAGTGGGATCCATTGAAGGAAAAGATAAAGACGTAGAAAAGGTGACACCTGACTGAAATAGTGTAGCATTAGACTTGAAATCAAGCATGTCAAAGCATCAAAGCATGTTAAGAGCGTACTTTTGTTATACACAAAGTCTTGGTACAAGACTGAATAATCTATAGACCAAGAAAGTAGTGTAACAAGCTAAGATCAGTCATCTCAAATTGGTCCATCAATGCATGTTAAACATCTGAAAGCATAGAGGATGAGCTATGCATGAGGATAAAATCATCAACATATAGGACAAGGATCAAAATCTCAACCTCAAGACATTGAATTTACAATGTAGGATTAGAATGGAAGTGGGTGAAGCCTATAGAAAGCATAAAGGAGTCCACCTTCTCATACCAAGCCCAAGTAGCCTGTTTGAGACCATACAATGAGCATTGAAGTATACAAACCAAGGAGGAATCCTACACAAATCCCAGAGGCTAATCCATGTCAATTTCCTCAGTGATATCATTTTACAAGAAGGCACTCTTCACATCCATCTAAAAAATTGGCCATCCTTGTGAACCCGCAAGGGATAAGAAAAGGTGAATAGAGTTCATCTTGGAAATAGAAGAAAATATCTTGATGTAGTCAATACCCTCAACCTATGAAAAACCCCTCTCAACAAAATGAACCTTGTGCTTATCAATCAAACCATTAGTAGAAAACTTAGTACAATATATCCATTTGCATCACACTAGCTTTCTTCCCTTAGGAAGAGGACACAGACCCCAAGTATGATTCTTCATCAAAGAAGAATACTCCTCCTCCATTGCATAGTCCCACTTTTAATGTCTTGTCACTACTACAAATGTCTGAGGATCATCACAAATAGTATGACTAACAAGACTAGAACCTATAGTATAAGATTGTGTGCAATGGGAAGTAGAAGGGTCACTATCTAGAGATCCTACAGCCTCAACTATAACCCAAGCCCATTTAAGAACCTTTGGAGGATCTAGTGTTAGATTTAAATGGGGATCATGTAGATCATCATCCTCATCATCTAGAAAAGAAACTAGAAAATATGAGAGAGTAATGGTAAATGAAGTGGACTCTAGAGGCAGGGTATCAACTATAGGAAGGCTCTCATCAAATTGGACATCTTATCAAAATAGGACCTCTTTGGAATATGGATCAAACAACCTATAAGCCTTAACATCCTTGCAGTAGCCAACAAAAATGAGGTGTTGACTCTTTTGCTCCATTGCTCTCCTTTGAGCATCAGGTATAGATACCCATGCTACACTACCAAAAAATCAGAATGAAGATACATTAGGCTTCACATGAGACCAAACCTCCTCAGGATTCATATGTCAAACTACCTTGTGAGGCATCTAATTCCAAATATAGTTGGCACAATTGACTACCTTTTCCCAAAAGGATGAATCTATGACATGGACTAAATCATACAATTAGCCATCTCCCAAAGTGTTATGTTCTCTCTCTACCATGCCATTTTGCTAAGGGGACTAGTGCACTAAAAATTGATGTTGAAGACCATGTTCAGACAAAAAATACTTGAAAGCTTGGTTCATGTTCTCCCCCCATTATGTTTGTTTATCTGTCAAATAGAAAGACTAGACTGCTTCTCCATAAAGGCCTTTACGAATCAAAATGAATCAAAGACATCAAACTTTTACTTCAAAAAGTACACCCATGTGCATCCAAAGAAGTCATCAATGAGTGTAAGAACATATCTAGTACTAGAAAAAGGAGGAGTGGGAAATGACATGAGATCACTATGAATCAACTCTAAAGGTGCCAAAGCACAAGTGGTTGTATTCCATGTGGAAAAAATTCCTTATGTTGCTTGCCAGGTGCACAACCCTGGTAAGCACCACCTATACAAGAAATTTGGGGAACCCCAAGAACAAGTGCTTGTGTGCTTATTTGTTGAAGATATTTTTAATTGACATGGCCAGAATGCTCATGCCAAAGTCTTCTTACTAAATCTGCATGTCCAACAAGACATGAACCTTTGTCATCAGAAAACTCAAATTCATCAAATCTATATAGCTAAGATGCAGAGTCAACACACCTAGTACCAACAATCATCTCAAAATCATTTAACTCCTAAATAATCACATCATGTGGTGAGAACTTAATAGCCAAAGTATAAAATTTGATAAATGGACAATAGGTTTATCAAAATGTCAGGGACACAAAGAACATCCTAAAGAGAACCCCCAGCTAATGCAATAGAACTAGAACCTAGGATAGAAATATGTGATGAGTTTCCAACAATAATATGTAAAGTAGCATAAGGAGAAAGTGAGGTGACTCACTTCAGAGTGTTTTTCATGTGGTGAGAGGCACCAAAATCAAGAATCATGGTAGGCCCTAAGGTCATAGCTTGAGCAATCAGAGAATGACCTTTCCCTATAGGGGGGGATGAAGACTTAGGAGTTGAAATGTGATGCTCTTTCATGGCTTCCTCTAAAGCCTCCAAATGCTTCCAACACCTAGAAATAAGATATCCATCCTTGCCAAAAAAACTATAGGTCTCAACTGATTTCTTCTTAGCCTTGGAGATAGACTCAATAGACTTCAAAGAATATTTACCCTTGGAAGAGGTAGCTGGAGGTTTAGGATCAGTTTTTGGTGTATCTTTCTTCAATTTGGCTTTCCATTTTGATTTCCCTTTATATGACTAAGAAACCAACACTTAGCTAGAAGAGCCAAAGGCATCCAGCTATTGGATCTTTTCCTATTGTTGTGTCAACTGATCACAAAATGTATCAAAAGAAGGCCTTTGATGTCTATTACCCAAGGTATCTAGAGTGGAGTAGAAAGTACAAGAAAAGATCTGATATTATCCTCATAACTTTAAGAGTATCAAAAGAATACACTCATCATCAGTTTTGTTTTTTTGACATCCCTGCAAAATTATATGCAGAGATTTAAAATTCATCAAGAAGTTCTCAATGGTGGGGAAGCTGGTAGGTGTTAAAGAAGTCAACTTTGCATCAAACTATAGTGCCCAAAACTCATTCACTATACCAAACAAGTTGTAAAACTTGGTCCAAATAGCCCAAGGAGTAATCAAACCATCCAAGTGAAACAATAGACTATCAAAAATGTTTAGTGCAATCAATCCCATGGATTCATCCATTTTGTTTCTATCCTAAAGAACCTCAAAAGGGCACTACAGGATAGGTTTATGTTCATCTAGACATGACCATGATCCTCCTGACATAAGAAGCTTAGTCATTTATGCTTTCTAGGTGTGATAATTGTGGCATTAGCTAGGCCATAGATGGTTCTGACATTGAGAGAAAAAGATGGAAATAGAAGGGTCAATTTTGAAGTAAATTAGAGAAAATAAAATGCTACCCTCTACAACATATAAATATATCCCTCAAAAAAAAAAAAAACAACTATAGAAAGCACAAAAACTAAGAAAAAACCTGGACGCCCAATGCAAAGAGGGAGGAGACTAAAGCCTCTACTTCAACACAAAAAATGGGATCACAAACAAACTTGAAATGAAATGAAACCAACATCATTATCTCTATATCAAAACCAAATTTTTGTTACTTCTTTTAGATCAAAAAAAGACATTAGTATGCTCAAGTTATGGCCAAAAAATGAACTGCTTCTCCAAAATCAAGCTCTCTAGAAATTTGTAGTCACTAGAAAAATCTTGATGATCATACAACCATCAACTATCCATCGCCAAAAAAAATCTAATATCTAAAAAATGACATCAATAGCCAAAAAGTGATGTGACTCTACCGAAAAATGACATTAGTAGGGGGGCCAGGAAGATGATGTCAACAAGTCTAAGAGTGATGTCAGCCATCAATTTCTTGATGTCAACCACTATGGAATAGTGGAGGGCACCTATGTATAGCTCCACCATCAGTGGTGGTGGGTGGGAGTGGCTCTGTCAGCTATGGTGGTGACGAGGTTGGGTGCAGGTGGTGGTTGAGTGGGTTACAGCTGGTAGTAGAGTTGTGGTGTCACATTGGAGGTAGCTACATGAGGGCCAGCCACAAGTGGTCCTCCGATGGTGTGCGAGCACCGTGCAGGTGGCTACTAGGAGGTGCAGCCTATATGAGCCAAAAATTGTTTTTTATAATTTATTTTTTTGATTTTTCATCTATACAACCCTCTAAGAGGCCAAAAAAATTTCCAGAAGCTATACTGGCCAAAATTTGAAATTTTGATATGAATTTTGACTATACCAAGCCTTTTGAGCTCAATGGCAGCATCCATTTAAGAAAATGTGCCAAAAAATGCGCTTCCTCCTGATTGAAGAAAAAACCTTGAACAAGGTACAATTTTTGTCTCTGAATCATGGCTTCAAAAATCTTCAAACTAGGAAGTAGTAGGGATGCTTTGATACAATGTAGAAGTTGAAAAAATGAACTTCATAGATCACCAAGACCACCTGTATGCAAATAACCTACTAAAGATAAACAAGAAAAGGAAAGGGAGGACTTGAAGAATCTCAATGGTATGAGAGAAAATATATTCCAAGGTGAATAATGAAAATGTTATACAAAAATACACTAAGAGAGAATGCTTCTAGAATGAGCTAAAAAGAGCTAGGAGATAAGCATGATAACTAAGCACACATCCATGAAAAGTGGATTATGCTCCATGTAGATGAGAGAATAAGTATGATAAGGTGTATCTTATCTAGAGATATTGTAGACACCACTTACATAAATAATGTGCAAACTTCTATGTTGTTAACAAGTCAACACATGAGAGTACACTTACTCCTATGAGACAAACAAATAAATAATGCATTTATCTAACTAAAATCAAGTAAAGTGTAAATAATAATAATTTACACTAACAAATCTAAAATCAAGCAATAATGTGAAAACCAAAGGATCATGGTGTTGAATGATTTTGACAGGTGATATAGAGAAAATCTCTTAGGAGAGAGTCCTGATAGAATCTTGCAAATTCTTTAATAGTGAGCTTACGTTCTTGTTAGTTAAAATCCTCTAGCTAGGTAAGACCTAATAGTCTTTGTAGCATTTGATGGGGTATACCTTTCATAGGATAGATTACAGATTATGATCAAACAATTGTAACCTTAATTGGGTACACTTTACAATTGCAGTACTGAAGATTTGTGGGCATCATCCCTATCCCAATTTTACCTTGTCATTGGAGGGTTTTTGGGTAACCAAATTTAGTGTGTCATGTGTTGAATTTTTTGTATGCTATGGATGCTATTATATAGTTATCTATTAAAGTTTACATGCTAAAGTATGAGATGGATGTGTGGTTAATTTTTTATAGTTAAATTTTTTAAGCACTAATCCACCCCCCTCCTTTGAATTTACTTTCTCCAAGGGATTCCTCACATGGATATTATGTAGAAACAACTTGCACATGCTAAGACATTGGTTCATGATACAAATTTCTCAGTTATAGATCACTTGTTGAAGTTATCAAGAAATCTTCAAATTGAACTACACATATTAAAGGCATTGCAAGAAAATTAGGATAAAACAATGTCTTTAATTTTGATAGTGCATCGCGATTTCTTCTATCATTTTCGTATAAACATGTAAAGTCATTTTTTTGGTATTTGTAAGAAAAACAATGGGGAAAATGTATAGAGGGAAATATGTGTATATATAGAAAGTAAAAAAGGTGAGAATATATAAAGAAGATATACAATTCCCATAATTTTTAAGTTTAGACTGAATTGCAGATCCAAGTATATGGAAAGGGAGATTTTGACTAAAAATATTGGATTAAAGAGTTCTTGGATTGAATACTAAATTTATCATGATAAGTGTTTTTGTCACTAATGCCAAAGGGGGGCATTTTTGACCCTATGGCAAGACATGTTGTCAATTAGTGCCAAAAAACTTAGTCATTATTTAGGAAGGTTAGTTAATACTACAACTGAGATTTCCTTTAGTCAACATGTTTGAAGTATAGCCTAAGAAGATTGAGAAGATCTAGTGTAAACTGAGTATTTGAGTATCTAGTGGCAATGAAGCACCACTATATGGGACAAGCATCACAGTGTTAACTGAGCAAGTATTGTTCACTAAGAGTTCAACATGAACTAAGCAATTAGTGCAAGTAACAAAAGAAGTGCCACTCGAGTGCATTGTATCACCCATGCATCCAGTGTTACCTAAGTGTAAGAGTATTACTTGAGTACACTGAATCTCTCGAGCATTGACATATCACTTGACTACATAGTTTAACCCTAACATTAGTATCAACCAACCTAGAATGAAAATATTAATTGGATAGCTATATAAGGAATATGTAATGTGTTGTCAAAAGAAGTAAGAAAGTGAAAAAGGAAGATGGAATGAAATGGAAAACAAGGAATTGCAAAGAATGGAAAATTGATATGATTTGTAGGTAAGTGTTGTGGATACAAAGTAGTATAGAAAGGTAGAGTAAAGACACATCAATCATAGTTAGGTGATTACAAACTTCAATGGAAGATATTTATCGATAAATAAAGTTGCAAACAAAGGATCATATTGCTGACTGTACCCTAACAATTTCATTAGGTAAAATCCTCTAACAATGTGGACCTTCTAGTCCTTTTTAATATATCCAAATATAGTACATACTTCATTTCATTGTAAAATGCTTTCACAAGGTGAACCTAGTAGTCCTTTATACTCCTAATAGAGTAGATTACCAGAATTAATCAATTGTAAGCCCTAACATGCAAACTTTACTAGTGTAGTAGTGAAGCATTAGAGGTGTCATCACCACCCTAGTTTTACCTTTTCCTTGGAGGATTTCTAGATTACCCAATATTATGTTAAAGTATTATGGTGTTTATTTCTTTATCTTTTTATGATTCATGCATTATAGTAGATTATAGAGATGATCTAGTAAAACAAGGCCAAATAAATCTAACTAGAACATTTTAAGTGGTTCCTGATCAATAGGATTCCATAGGGATACTTGGTGACCATAGATTTTCTTGGCTCATATTGAGCTTGACATAAATAAGATCATTTATAAGTGCAAAAAATACATAACTCAACCTATGTAGAGTGGTTAGAAAGAAATGATGACTAATCAACTCCACCTTATACACGACTAAGTGTTTGAAACTAATAGACAACAAAACTAAAGGGATCAACAATCTCCCCCTTTGACATTAGTGGAAAAATACTTTAGCATGATTGCATAATTACAATATGATACAAAAAATGATAATACTCCTCCTATGTCTATGATTTGATCCATATAGGACTAAAATTATTTTTTACAACATAACCATGTGTACATTGCATTTATTAAATGACTGATATAATCTAATGTAGATTTTCCATACCTTTTATTTGTCTTCTATTGCTCATAATTCCCATTATTTTTATGTTTCATCTTTCAAATCTTCTTCTATCCCCCTTGATTTTATTACTCATGTTTACTATTGAGATTGGGAGGATGGAATCAACCATACTTATCAATAAATGTCTTGTAAATTTTGATGATCGTGGCAAGAGCATGATCCCATTTGGTCCTAACTAATTCTAAAATTTTAATCTTGATCTCCTAATTTGCAACCAAGTCAATCTAGCTATTAATAGTAGAAGGACTATGATTTGATTATACTAGATCCTTTGCTAAAGCTAACTCATGTTACATTACTAAAAAATTAGTTATTAACATAGACTTCATGGAGACAAATTTATCCATCATTCAAATATCTAATGTATGTAGCGTGGCTAGCCTCCCTTGTGCAAACAATAATTAATTGTAATGCATTCAACTTGACCCAGTAGATTGATAAATATTGTTGCCTAAATATTTTAAATGACCCTCATGTTGAAATCTGATTGAAAAGGTCATTGTTGAAAAAGAGTGATGAAGAACGTTTTCAATCATTTTTTTGTCACTAATGTCAAACCTGTTATTTCAAACCTGCTATTTTTTGAAGAGACAATTGCTTATATTTTCCAAGTACTATCACTTAGTTGATTAATGAAAAGGATTTAATCAGTAAGATTTAACAAAAGAACCTAAGGGAAAGGTTGAATTATGATGATTTAATGAAGCACAACGATCTGTTAAGACAATGCCAAAATAATGTATTGATAATCTACTAGAGGTTGCCTACACTTAGAAATGTTAGAAGAACAAGTTATAAAAAAACTATTTGCAAAGCTTGATTAAATTCAATAGTGGGTGCCAAGAACAGTTAGTTCATGCCAAGTAGAGTATTAGTTGGTGCTAAGTAAAAGAAAATTCTAGTGTGTGCTGAGTAACATAGTTGGTGCTAAGCAAAATGCAATTGGTGTTGAGTATCAATAAAATGTAGTTGATGTTGACTGAAAATGTAATAGGTACCAAGTAACATAGTATATGCTAAGCATCAAAAGATTAATATTGTCAAGCTACTGCATTATTTGAAAAGTCAAAGATTTGCCAAATCTGAGCTAACAAGTTTGTTATCTTGAAATTTTTGAGATAGGTGGAAGATAAGGATGATGTGCTGGTGGTACAAAATTTGAGGTTAACCATGTTTAGCCAATTACAAGTGGATTCTACATGAATTTTATAGAAGAAACAAGATAAGGAGAAGATATATTGTATCTTACCTAATCAATTCAAACCCTAATCTAGACAAGGGAAATTAGAGAGGGAAAAGCATTATAAATTCCTACTTAGGTAATTAATGGTCATGAAGCAAAGAAGTTGTTGTAAAGAGTTTGTGGTGTCAAGGAGAAGCTATTGAGAGGAGAGAATACAGTAGAGAGACTCTACTTCATCAAGTGACCACACAGGTGACTACATTGGCACAATGAGCAAGGAGACTCAAGGAGATTGAAGCTTGAGAACTGGACAAGATGTCAAAGCTGTAGAGATAGAAAGTTAAGAAAAATTGTGAACTAAATCAAGATTTGAAATCTACAAGTGATTTTGTAAGTTGTATAAGATCAAAAGCCCTTGTTGATTACACTCTAGCAATTGTATTAGTCAATAAAAAATCTTTTCGACTAAGGTTGATCTAAAATTCATTGAGAAATCCTTTAATAGGGTGGTATTCTAAGTTAATGGCCTAAAGTCCTTTAACCAAGCTCACTTCTAACAGGGTGATTGAAATCCCTTAACTAGGTCACACTTAACAGCGTGTGTTGTAACCTTTAACAGGGTTGGCCTCTCATAGGGCATCACTTTAGAAAAGTGAGGAAGAAGTGGTATGTTACTGGTGGTTTTTTTCCAAATTGGGTTTCCATGTAAATCACTATGTTATGTGTGTTGAGCTTTCATGTCTTATTGCTACATGGTGATTTATTAGTAACCTGCAAGTTAAAATGTTTAGGTTGGATACATCAATGGTTAAATGGGTTCACTAGGTTGAGTAAAAAGTTATATTGGGACATCTAGACCTTGAATAATTAATTCACCCCCCTCTTAGTTATTCTAAATAAGTTCTAAAAATTAGTATCAGAGCCATTTTCTGATTTAGTTTGAAGGTACTAGAAGCATAAGGATCAAGATTTCTAAGAGATAAGTTCCCAAGCTCAATAGATACAACTTTTCTACATGGAAAATTCTAATTAAGTTACACCTTGGCATAATAGGTGACCATGCACAAACCTCAATCAGAGTGGAACATGTTGATCCAACTAGTGTGCCTACAATTGAAGATATGAAGAAAAAGACATCTAGACCTTGAATAATTAATTCACCCCCCTCTTAGTTATTCTAAAGAAGTTCTAAAAATTAGTATCAGAGCCATTTTCTGATTTAGTTTGAAGGTACTAGAAGCATAAGGATCAAGATGTCTAAGAGATAAGTTCCCAAGCTCAATAGATACAACTTTGCTACATGGAAAATTCTAATTAAGCTACACCTTGGCATAATAGGTGACCATGCACAAACCTCAATCAGAGTGGAACATGTTGATCCAACTGGTGTGCCTGCAATTGAAGATATGAAGAAAAGGAAGGAACACAACTAGGCAATGTTGAAGATTGCCTCTGCCCTTAGCTATGCAATATTTGATGACATCAAGGGATGTAACACTACATTCAAGATGTGGGATGCCTTGTCAAATATCTATGGAGGAGATAAAAATGTCCAAAGAGCCATGTTAGAAAGCCTTAGAGGAAAGTTTGATGACATGAGAATGGAGGAAGGTGAGAACATTGCTCAATATACCTCTAGAATAAAAGAAGTTGTAAGTGCAATAAAAAGTGTTGCTGGTCATTTAGATGATGGAACTATTCTTAGAAGATTGTTAAGAACCTTACTATATATCTATTCAATTAGAGTCTTAGCTATCCAAGAATTGAGGTGCACACCAAGAAACAAACTAACCCTTGAAGGTTTTGTAGGAAGACTCATTGCATTAAAATTATCCAATTTTGATAACTACAAACCTAAGAGTCTTGAATCTGCTTTCAAGGCCAATCTATTGTTAAAAGATTCTAAAGAGGTGAAACCAAAGAAGAAGAAAAGAAAGATAAAATATGCATCTAGTGACAACAATACAGATGAAGAGGATTTTGAACAATTGGAAGCACTATTGGGTATAGAGGAAAAGGTAAATTCAAAGGTAAGATACCTATCATTTGTTTTAATTACAATGAAATTGGTCACATTGCAGCAAGATGTACACAAAAGAAGAACTATAGAGAAGGAAACGAGTACAAAAACAAAAGAGAAGGTGATGGTAGAGATTACAAAGACAAAGGCAATAAGTGCTACATTGTTAACAAATTATTTTTGGATAAAAATGATGATCAGATGGTCTATGTTGCAATAAAGGATGAGTCAGATGAAGATGAAGCAACAACACTTGTAAACTATATAAAAAAGAATGAAAAATGGATCATAGATAGTGGATGCTCACATCACATGATAGGAGACAAAAGTAAGTTTGTCACCTTAACCTAGTATAATGGAAATAGTGTTAGATTTGGAAATGATGCCCCATGTCTAATTAAAGGAAAAAGTTACATTAAGCTTACAGAGAAGATTTCATGTGATAATGCATACTATGTTGAAGGATTTAATTACAATTTTTTGAGTATGTCATAGTTAAGCAATGTAGGTTGCAAAGTAGAATTTAGAAATAAAACTACCAACATCTATGACACCAATGGAAATATAATAAAAAAAGGAGACCAAACTAGAAGCAATTTGTTTTACCTAGATATATAAGATGCTACTTGTCTTATTGTAAGAATTGATGATGTGTGATTATGGCATAAAAGGCTATGTCATGTCAACTTTGACAACTTTATTAGCATAAAAAATATGAAGAAAGTGAGAGGTTTGCCTGAACTAAAAAATCCTAACAATGAAATATGAAAACAATGTTAGCTAGGTAAGATGACCAAGTCAAGTTTCAAAAGCAAAACCTATACTTCCAAAGAAGTATTAGAGATAGATCACATTGACTTATGTGGTCTATAAAAGTGAAAATTTACAAAAGAGATAGATATATAATGCTATTTGTAGATGATTACTCTAGGATGATGACTATCATTTTTTTAGAGAAAAAATTTGACACCTTACAAATGTCTAAGTGCTATTTGGATGGGGTTAAGAAGGGAAAAGGAAAGAGTCTAAAGTGTTTAATATCAGATAGAGTAGGAAAGTTCATATCGAGAGAATTTGAAATGTTCTACAATGATAATGGAATAAAAATACAGACTACTACACCAAGAACCCCTCCACTAAATGGAATTTCTTAGGAAATAGATTAGTAATAGACTATGCTAGAACATTGATGATGGAGAATAATGTTGCTTTAAAGTACTAAAGAGAAGCTATAAGTACTATTGTCTACACCCTTAACCAAGTAAAAATCAAGAAAGGTACAAATGCAACACCTTTTGAATTATGGTATGGTCTCTCACCCAATGTGAAACATTTCAAAGTATTTTGCAGAAAATTCTATATTCTTAAGGATACTAGAAATGTTAAATTTGATACAAAGAGTGATGAAGGAATATTCATTGGTTATTCCACAAGAAGAAAAGTATATGTGTTTAAATATTAACACTAACAAGATTGTGGGAAGTGAAAATGTAAACTTTGATGAATACACAAAAGTTCATGATGATTAACTCATCAAAAAGCCAAAAGAATACAAATCATTTGTGTACTTCTATAAGGGAATGACTACTAAAGAAGAAGCTACCAGTCAAGTGGGGAATCAACAACAAGTTTTAATAACTATCAAGTCATAGGCAGTGAATGTTGAGTTGCATTCTAATGCTGAGTTGTAGAATGAATAAAATGTTCATTTTGATTATGAAGCTAGCACATATGACAAAGATGATGAGTTACCTAAAAGAAATACACATAGTGACTTTGAAGCTGAAAGATCAAACATGAAAACAAGGATAGAACCAAGACTATCCAAGTATTTCAAAAGACATCATCCTACTAAACAAATAATTTCAAATATAGATGCTAGACCAATGACAACAAATAGACTGAGTGAATCATGGTTGCTAAGCTAGACAAAACTCAAAATAGTGAGAGATGCACTAGAAAATGGTGATTGGTATAAGGCCATGGAAGAGGAGATTGAACAGATGGAGAAAAATAAAACTTGGATTTTAGTTCCAAGACCAGTTGATAAAAATGTGATTAGAACCAAGTGGGTGTTTAGGAACAAGCTACATAAAAATGGTGAGATCATAAGGAACAAAGAAATATTGGTTTGTAAAGGATATGCACAAGAAGAAGGAATAGATTATGGGGAAACATTTGCCCCTATTGCAAGGATGGAAGGAGTGAGAACATTACTTGCATATGCTGCTTGCAAAGGATACAGAGTCTACCAAATGGATGTCAAGTCTACATAGAATAGTCAAAAGTATTTGTGGATGACAACAACAAGGATACAATATGTAAATTTCATAAAGCACTCTATAGGCTGAAACAAGCATCAAGAGCATGGTATTGGAGATTAGATTTGAGATAAATGATGATTACAATAATCTATACATCAAAATAGAAAAAGGTAAGGAAAAACTATTATCAAAAATCTTTGTTGATGACATAATATTTGGAGCAGAAGATGCTCTATTCAAGAAGTTCATTAATTAGATGAAGCATGAGTTTGAGATGTCAATGTTTGGTGAAATCAAGTTCTTTTTTGGCCTAAGTCTATCAACTAAAGTATGGAATATTTTTTACCTAGTCAAAATACATCAAAGAAATACTAAAAGCTTTTGCACTAGAAGACTCAAAACCTGTGAGTAAACATATGATAACAGGACATAAGTTATCAAAGAATGATGAATCATTTGAAGTAAATTAGAAACTATATAGATCAATGATTAGTAAGATACAATATGTTATACATAGTAGACCTAATATTGCATTGTCTATTGGAATAGTTGCAACATTTTCTACAAATCCAAGAGAAAATCATCTTATGGTAGTAAATAAAATAATGAGGTGCCTAAAAGGAATAGATGACTTTGGCCTACACTATAAGAGGAATGAAAAATTTGAGTTAAGAGCCTACACTGATGCAGACTAGGGAGGAAATATAGATGATAGGAAAAGCACCAGTGGAGAAGCACTCTTTTTAGGTAGAAGACTAGTTACTTGGACTAGTAAAAAGAAAAGTTGTACCTCACAATCTACAACTGAAGCTAAATATGTTGATGATGCCATCAATTGTACCAATATTGTATGGATGAAACATCTACTTAAAGGTATGAAGGAGGAAATAACTAAACCTATAATACTTTATTGTGATAATACTAGTGCTATTCACATATCAAAGAATCTTGTGATGCATGCTAGAAAAAGCACATTGCAATTAAGTATCACTATGCAAGAGAACTAGTGCAAGACAAAGAGCTGGAGATGGAATATGTCAATTCAAAGGAATAAATTGCTGAAATCTTCACAAAACCATTACCTAAAGATGCATTTGAATATCTTGGAGGTAAGTTATGGGTGATACCCATATCCAAGACTATTTAAGCATCAAAAAGACTTCCTTGCATCAAATATGTTGATTGTTGAATAATATAAATTGATGTAGATGATCATGCTTCAGATTTTTTTCCTGAAGTAATCAAAGTGCTGAAATTTCAAAATAGTCACAAGAAAGGTGACAAAGGGAGGAAATGAAGTTACTACAAATGCTATATTTGCATGATAATATGTTGAGATAATATGTCTTTTGCATTGTTGTCAAAGAAGGAGAAATAGTAGAAAAGAAAGAGGATTAGTAGAAACTAATCAAATATGAAGGATAAAAAAAAGAGAAGGAGAAATAGAAGAAAAGAAAGAGGATTGGAAGCTAAGAGGGAGAAAAAAATATAAATAGAAACTAATCAAGATGACAAGATCATAGAGGAAGTACAATAAAAAAAGAAGAAGATACTATATCAACAAAGGAGATGATTATGCTAATACTTTGAAAGAGGGAGATAATAAAAAAAATTCAAAGGGACTAATAAGAAGTTGGAAGATACTGATAGAAGGAACAATTTTGGATACAAGGTTTCTTTTTGGAATTTACCTTACTATTTTGACCTAGTTAATATTTAGGTAACTTGGTTGATTAGTTTGGTTTTCCATCAATGCCAAAGAGGGAGATTGTTGAAATCTGATTGAAAAGATCATTGTTCAAAAAGAGTGATGAAGAATGTTTTCAATCATTGTTTTGTCACTAATGTCCAACCTGTTATTTGCTAGAGAGACAATTTCTTATAAGATCCAAGTACTATCACTTAGTTGATTAATGAAGATGATTTAATCAATAAGATCTAACAAAGAACCTATGGGAAAGGTTGAGTTATGATTATGTAATGAAATACAAGGATTAGTTAAGACAATGGTAAAACAATGTATTGCTAATCTACCAGATGTTGGCTACACTTAGAAACCTTAGAAGAACAAGTTATAACAAAATTGTCTACAAAGCTTCACTAAATTCAATAGTGGGTGTAGAGAAAAGTTAGTTCATGCCAAGAAAAAAATTAGTTGGTGCTGAGTAAAAGAAAATTCTAGTGTGTGTCGAGTAACATAGTTGGTGCCAAGAAAAATGCAATAGCTGTTGAGCATCATTCAAATGTATTTGATGCTGGGTGAAAATGTAATAGGTTTTGAGTAAAATAGTTTATGCTAAGCATTAGAAGATTAATAGTGTTGAGCTCCTGCATTATTTGAAAAGTCAAAGATTTTCCAAATCTAAGCCAACAAGTTTGTTATCTTGAATTTTGTGAACCAAGTGGAAGATAAGGATGATGATCTGGTGGTATATAATTTGAGGTTAACTAATTTTAGGCAATTAAAAGTGGATTCTACATGAATTTTCTAAAAGAAACAAGATAAGGAGTAGATACATTATATTTGACCTAATCCATTCAAACCCTAATCTAGATGAGGGAAATTAGAATCAAAAAAGTATTCTAAATTCCTACTTAAGGAATTACTAGTCATGAAGCAAAGAAGTGGTTGGCAAGAGTTTGTGGTGTGAAGGAGAAGGTATTGAGAGGAGAGAACAAAGTATAGAGACTCTTCGTCAAGTGACCACAAAGGTGACTAGATTGGCACAATGAGTAAGGAAAGCTAAGGAGATGGAAGATTGAGAAGTGGACAAGCTATCAAAGCTATAGAGACTGAAAGCCAATCGAAATTGTGAACTAAATTGAGATCTAAAATCTATAAGTGATGTTGTAAGGTGTATCAGATCAAAAGCCCTTATTGATTACTCTCTAGCAATTGTATGAGTCAAGAAAAAATTCTTTGGACTAAGGTTGGTCTAACAACCATTAATAAATCTTTTAATAGGGTGGCATTCTAAGTGAATGGCCTAAAATCCTTTAACCAAGCTCACTTCTAACAAGGGATTGAAATCCCTTAACTAAGTCACACTTAACAGTGTGTGTTGTAACCTTTAACAGGGTTGATGTTTCACAAGGCATCACTTTAGAAGAGTGAGAAAGAAGTAGCATGTTACTAGTGGTTTTTCCCAAATTAGGTTTCCATGTAAATCATTGTGTTATGTGTGTTGATCTTTCATATCTTATTGTTGCATGTTGATTTATTAGTAACCTGCTAGTTAAAATGTTTAGCTTGGATGCATGAATAGTTAAATGGGTTCACTAGGCTAAGTAAAAAGTTTTATTGCGACATCTAGACCTTGAATAACTAATTCACCCCCCCTCTTAGTTATCCTAAAGAATTTCTAACAACTCAATCTTCTTAATAATAGCTTGAAATTGATTTGTGAATTAGGGTACATCACAAAGAGTATTGTACAGATCCTAGATTCTCTTCACAAGTTCTTGATTATGTACTAGTGCCAAAAATTAAAATTTCCTCAATGTAATTACAATATAGAACTTCTCAAGTACTTTCTTCTCAAACTTAATTTCTAACCATGCCATTAATTTTCCATCAGTCTCTAAATCCTCATTGTTTACCTTTTCAATAATTTGAACTAACTAGGAGATAATAGGAGCTTGTTCATCAATATGATGAATGTCAAGTGTATAAAAAAATTTCCTTTGTATCATGAAACACTTACCTTTGTTGTTTCCCTCTCCTCATTTCTCTTTTCCTTTTCTTTCTTGCCAAAATATCTTGCAAGATAACCATCTGCTCAAATGAAGGATTCTTCAAATGCTAGCAAGGAAATTCAATTGCTTCATCAAAGATAACAAATTTACTTAGAGAACTCATATTTTTATTCTTCCCTTTACTCTTCTTGGACATGCTACTACTCAACACAACTAAGGCTAGAGTGGGTGGAGGGGTTTTACCACTCAGTCTATGTTGAGTATTAGTCCCAAAGGCAAGAATAGTAACACTTGTTATGATTTGTATTGTAGGAACTTGCACCTATTGTGTAGATGTGGAATCTGAACGAGCTGTGGGTGGAGTGTGAGCTCTCACACTCAAGTCTATTTGTGATGCCTCAAACTTATTTTCTTCCTTATCCTTTTATTTTGTCCCAGTCTCCTTGTTTCCCTCTGATAGAGGTCCTGAGACTTGTGGTCCTTGCTGACCTATACTACACTATTCTACCTTACTCGCTTTGTCTTTTTCTTTCTTTTTTTCTTGTTCCTTAGTGAATTAATTTTCCTTCTCTAGCTCCTTATCACCTATATGTGTTAGAGATTATTGTTGGATATGTGAATCAAAAACAACAACTAGAATTTGTGTCTCTCCTATCTTAGGATAGTCGATTATTTTCTACAATTATTGTGTGTTAGGTGTGGTTGAATGAATAGGAAATACATTACCCTACTCTTGAGAGCTTGGCACACCTATGTCTTCTTCATTAGTATGAACATCCTCTATTGTTACAATGTTTTTCTTACTATCTTTGACCTTTTATCTAATAGCTTCTTCAAGTGTGTATAAGTCATTATACACATCTTTATTATTATCAAGTTCAACATCTCCAACACCCATTCCTTTTTCATCCTTATTAGTTTCCTTTTAAGTTGTTAAATAATTTAAAATACTTTTTCATATTAATCCACATTGTTTTACAAAATCATCAATCTTATGGTACAAAACCAAAAATGCTCTATACTTAGGAACAAATCTATTCTTACATTTCTCCAAAAAAAAAGAAGTTATTTTCTTATTTTTTAACTCATGAATTATGTTTGCAAGTGCTTCTTCTCTAATATGTCTTTGAGTCTTAATTACATGTTTCCATTTTGCATCAATTCTATTATACAACTCATGAGGAATATCTTTACCTATCTTTATAGGTGTAGTCTTAAAATTAGTCATCATATCTAGTATGGCTTCCTTTACCGTAGTCTTGTTTGTTGCACTTAGTGTTACATACTTTATGAACTTAAAACTAGACAAGCCTACATAGTTCCTAATATTGTCACATACCTCATAAACTAATGTAGGCTTTGTTTGTACTACAAGTTATTAGTGACTGGGCTCATTTGACTCTATCTTCTCTTTATATTCCTTATCATCATCCTTTTGGAAAATGAATCTTCTTCTTCTCTATTGAGGTTGATGTTTAGTGGTTGAAAATTTGAATTTCTTTGTACCACTTGTGCTACTTGAACATTCACCTTATTTTGTAATCTTCACAACTCCTTTCTCAAAGTTGGCTTCACACTTTCTATTGTACCTAACCCAGCTCTTGTTCTGATTGGTACAAGATGAGAGAGGGGTTTTGATATAACATTTCTTACATATTTCTTGACATTAAGGTCTATAATTGTGACTTACTTAGCCTTATTATCCTATAAATATAATTACTAGGGCTTTACCTATCTTCTCTACACTTTATTTATCTTCCTTTACATCATCACCATAACTATCACTATCTTCTCCAAAACCTTGTGTAATAATTAAGGTCATTCACCTTCAGTGTGTGCACTTGGTTTCTCTTCTAATTATTTTATCATCTTCTTCCTTTTCTATCACATGAAGAAACCTTAACATCTATTTTTATCCTTCCATTTGCTTCCTCATATTTACAAAAGGGATCAACCTTTGAATCAATCTCCTCAACAAAAAAGTAGTGATTGTTTCACTCCCATCATTAATATCAATTTTGTAAGACAATGGGTTAATCCAAGTTACCGTTAGCTTAACTAATTGAACATATGTGTAATGAGTGTCCACTAGAAAATGCACATCATTGTAATACTTCTCTACTAAAGATGTAGGAATCCTTGTTCTTCTTCTCATTTTCTATTTGAACTCATCAAACGATCCATCTAATACATTTTCAAAATTGTCTCCCAGATTTGCAATATATTCACTTATCTATCTAGTAGTAGGTTTCCCTTGATCTCAAACAACATTACCAATAGTAGGAAAATAATTTTGAGCAGAAAAGAAGACACATGCTATCAATTATCCAAAATTACACATAGAGTTCTTCACTTTCTTGATTGATAGAAGATTCTCTACCAATTGTAGCCATTGGAGCTCAGCAAGATCATAATCATGATCTTTCATTACAATCTTCCAAGCTTGATCTACCACCATACACGAGGCACTATTCAGTGAGATCGACTAGTAAAACTTGTGTGTAATCACACATATACAAAAGTCTATAAATAGATCTATGATACTTGAAATCGACATGCTACAACCATTCCACTTAGCCTTAGTGTTTGCCTCAATAACATCAAGTTTCTATGGCTTCTCATGGTCTTCTTTCCCTCAAATGTATGATACCTTTTGAGTACATGTATAATCTTCTTCATGATTTTCACCATCCTAGTCTCTAGCCGTAACTCCATATCGTGTATATAGCTCAACACCACTTTAATCCATTCAATTTTGATCTTTCTTAGGGAATCTAGGGCAAGTGTTAACCCTTTCTTCTCTATGATCTTGAATTCATCTTTCAAAATTTTGTCATCACATAGTTTTTGATATGCCATTCGAATCTTAGTCTCCAACTTCACTAATCTTACACATATAAAAACTTTGTACATCATTTATCATAACAAAACTAGGTGGTAGGATAAAACCATAAATTTTTGTCATCATTTGGGATACCAAAAATTATTTTGGTCAAATCTAATTTCTCTATCAAAACTCAATTCTTTTCAAAAACTAAAAATACCCTTTTATAGATCCTAGATTCAATATCATCATTATATAATTTTTTGAGTGTTTTGGCTAGTTATAATATGTTATAATTTCAAAATATTATAATTTGATATTCAAAATTTCAAAGGATGCTCCCACAAAATAGGGAAAAAAAATATTAAATTATGTCAAAAAAATTAAGAATATATTTATCTCTAGTAGAGAGAGTCCTCACAAATATGTGTTTTTTCAAGAAGGTGTAGATTTGATAGGGAAGTTTTGGTAGGATGAAAAAATTGTTAGATTTTGATAAGGTTGAGCTTGAGTACTTCTAAAAAATAAAAATATACACAAAAAAAAATTACTTCCTTTTTCCCTAGCTATGTGTGTCATCTATAATATATTTTCAAATCAAAACAAAAGAAGATGATTTGCATATACTTGTTTGATGGGAACTAGACCCTATATTTTTTATATTTAGAAAAGGGACTTTAGCATAAAAGAAAATAAATAAATTCTTGCTCAAAAAAATTATAAGAATTATAGGCACAAAATTCATCCAATTCTACACATTTCATTAGTTGACATCATCTTCAAATTCTAAACAAAAATACCATTTTTTGGTCATTAATGTTGAACTGTCGCATTCTAATATCCTATTTCCTTATAAAAGGTGATGCAGATCTATATTTTTATCTGATATCAATGATTAAAAAACCCATTAAATTTCCCTTCATAATAATATCTTGGACAACTCAATATTTAGTTGGAGGACAAGTGTCACTCTTCACCAATTGAACATTAGTAACCTCTTTTCCTAGATTCTTCATTATTGATATTGATCCAAATGAAATTTTTTGGTATAGGGTTTGTAATCCTCTTCTTAAGTAACTTGGCACTTCTAAAAATCAATTTTTGACCACACTTCACCAATAAATTTTCTCATAATCACCTTTAGAATTGCTTCACAACTTGCTCAAATTGCTCAAGCTCTCAAAATCTGAATGCACGGTGTGTAAAATGTGTTCAAATTTTCACTATATACCTTTATTCATTCAAATTAGGACACTCATTAATATTTTGTACATCATTTGGTAGAATCCAATTATCTCAGTGATTACTACACATTTTTTTAACTTAGACTCCACTACACAACACAGTCAATACTATTTAACTTTCCCAACACAACAGCTCGATCATTTTAGGCATTTGATTGATATTGCAATCCTTGGTCAATATAGACAATATTACTCCTGTTTGGCACTCAACAGTGTATTTTCTTTCTTCTATCCATTCCTTTAACAAATATATCCTAATTCATCTTATCTTATGCAAATATGAACTTTGGAACATTTTTTGTTAGGAATTGAAGAGTGATATGACATTTGAATATATTGTTTCTTGTATACCTTCCATGCTTAGTTTGAGGTAATGTGATTAGATTCTACATTGGATCAAGTGATCTTGGATTCACTTGTTCCACAAGTCTGAGCTTCTTCTAGGTTTGGTTCTTCTTCCCTTGATGTCCTCATTTCTTTGTGCTAGTGCTCAAGTTCTATAATATTTTCTTACATGTCTAGTCTTGTAACAACCAAAATTTATGAAGCTTTTATACAACCATATCTTGTAATTAACTTTGAAATGTGTCCTAATGTAATTTTCTAGAATGTGACCATATTCTACACAAAAATGAGAACTATACCATACATATTAATACCAATTGTAGAAGCTACCTTTCTTTTATGCATTCTCTTGCCTTTTGGGTATCCAAACAATTTTTTTTCTTGATCTACATTCTTGTGCTCGATGTCCATACTTTTGATAGTTGTAGTGGTATCCCTCAAATATAAGTGCAATAGGTGTATTTTTAACCTTTGATCTACATTCATGTTCTTCATGACCTTATTTCTTCCAATTAAAATAGCTACTAGTAAACTTAGGTTTATGATTTTTCCTACCAATCTTTCTCCTTAAAATGGTTGCTACATGTCCAAGTTTTCTATAGTGATAGAATGTAGGTTGGTTCTTCAAATTTTCATTTCTTTTCTCTCCACTCTTTGATGATTCTCCCTTTTTAGTAGATGAGTGCTTGATATTTCTTAATCAAGAAGTATCATTGTATGAACTTGATGATCTCATTAGTTCTTCAAAGTATCTAATAGCTTCACTAGGTTTGTTCATAATTTATAAGAGTTCCTTCTCAAATATTAACTCATTCCTTAGTTTATCACTTTGTGATCTCAAATTTTTAATTTCTATGTCCTTTATGTTTAGTTCCTGATTTGCAAGTAGCATTAATTCATCACGTCTAACTGATTTTTTGTAAGCTTCTACACATCAAATGATCTCTCAAAGTCTAGTAGCCATTTTTCTTTTGTATTCTTTTCTCATTAATTTGTATTCTTTATCTTTCTTCTTCTATTCATTTAGTTCACCTCGCCTTACCGATTGGATTTCATATTTTCTATTTAATCCTATGACTTCTTCATGTTGAATATTTTTATTCTCTAATAGATCTTCTATGGCTACATCACTTTCACTAGAATTTCCATTGTCAAACATTCCTTGGTGTCCACTTCTTGATAAAGTGTATCATTTTGCTAAAAAAACATCTCTTTCCTTTTCCTTTAGGACTTCTTGAATTTATCTCTCACTACTTCAAACTATTATAATATAATTTGGATGTCAAGCATTTGATTTTCAATGATCTTTCCCATTTTATAAGCCTCTATCTCCAAGATCTCAACTCTTAAGTGGTTAAACTTCTTCTAAGATAACTTTTCTCTAGTACCAATTATTTTTTGAGAATGTGAGATACTTGGTGGGGGGGAGGTGGCAGGGTGCAGAATTAGGATAACTAAAACCTTCATCTTTTAAAAAAGTTAATAACTTAACAATATTCACCATTAATCCATCTTATATCTAGATCAAGAACTTATAGAACCTTAAAATTGAAATGATGAAATAAATCAAACCATATATCACATCCATAAGTATAAATGAAACACATAACAAAAAGATTTGGTTACCCAGAGACCCTCCAAGGTGATCACTTCTTATGACCTACCATGTGATGGGTCTTACCTATTAATAACTTTAAACGATTGTTAGGTCTACCTTTATTAAAGGATTTAAAACTCACAATGAAGTAAGCACTCCATCAAGAGATTTACTAGGCTTATTAGGACCACTATGTTAAGAGATTTACCCTAATTCACTTGCTAGAATATATCAATACCTAATCCTTCAGCTTGCACTCATAATGCTGACTATGGATCTTCTCCTTCCATTCTCTAATCTAATATTGTATCTAACACATTTCTTCTATTCTCTTCACCACTTCATTGGGTCACTATTATTTATTTTTTCCAAACTTTGTTTATAACCTAACACAATCCCTTTTCATAGACATTCACCTCACATGGAATCATATAGAACAAGGTTTGGATCTACCCTTAAATAGACATATGTAGAGTCTTCTAGAGTATAATCAACAATCTGAACACTTCCCTTTTTGCCTCTTAATCTGATTCTAACTTTTGTTAATAGGGATTAGTGATAGATTCCAAAATGTATAAAATACTCTATAATAAAATCTACAATTATTGCATTTCATTTACATTTCAGCCCAAAATAGTTTACCTCGTAGTTTGTTCCATTCAAAATACTATTGTTCAAATAGAGTTATTTAGAAAATATAATTCTTGATGAAACAGTCATAACTATTATGTTTATTCACACTTGACCTCTACTAGCTTGACTCCTTTTTGTATGACTCAGCACCAATTCATTCTACTTTACTCAAAATTTTCTATACTTGGCTTCGATAGGGATACTCTATAACTATAGAGTTGTTTAGCTCCTATTGAGCTTGGAGTAAACAAGTTATTTTTAAGTCTAAAAAATACATAACTTGACCTATATAGAGTGACTCGATCGTAGTGATGACTAACTAGCTCTTCCTTCTATTTGACTAAGTTTTTTACACTAATAGACAAGAAAACTAGGAGATCAAAAACTTTTCATTAATGTTACTTCTTATTTTAAAATCAAATAGTTTTTTTAAGGGAAGATTTAGAGGGTTTGTAGTGTAAAGAGTTGTATTCTAATAAATTTTAGTATTCTTAGAAATTAGAGCCTTTGGAAAAATAGAAAAATTGAGAAAATGGGTGGGGATCCTAGGAGAGTGTAATATAATAAAATTAAAGACATTACTTGTAAGAACATTATACTATGGATAATTTTCAATGAACAAGGAATGGTTCCTTGCACATAATCTTTGATTGGCTTTGATTTTAGCTTCTCTTTTTAAGTTGCCAATAGTTGGAAGGATAGAAAAGTGATGATTGAGACTATCACATTAAAATAACAACCAATTAAATGGAATTACAATATCTTAATGGAAGCATACCATATTGTATAGGAACTTTATCTTCTCTAGCTTACCTAGAGCTTTCTAACAATCATTTGAGTGATGGTATTCAAATTCCTTTGTTGGTATCTGTTCTCTAGCTTACCTAGTGATTTTGAAGAATTATTTTTCTAGTAATAATCTAGACTCCTTGGGATGTCTCTCTTCTCTAAATTACCTATGGCTTTTCAAAAATAATTTGAGTAGTAATATCCTAGACTCCTTGAGGAGTTTATCTTCTCTAGCTCACCTAGACCTTTTCGACAATAATTTGAGTGGTAATATGCTAGACTCCTTAGGGTATCTCTCTTCTCTAGCTTATCTATGCCTTTCTAAAAAATCATTTGAGTGGTGGTATACCAAATTCCTTGGGGGTTCTTTCTTCAACTAAAAATTTGGATGTCTCTTTCAACTAGCTAAATATACCTCTTTGTTCATTTTAAAGGCTTTCCTCCCTTTATGGGCTATATACTAAGAAGAATTCATTGTCTTCCTTAATGCTTTCCTCTTGACTTGAATATCTCTATCTCATAATAAATGGCCATCAGATTATTTCACATGATTTCTTTCAGGGTCTTACTAAATTAGAGAAATTATCCCTCTCCAATTGTGTACTTAATACCAACACCACTTGGATTCCCTCATTTCAAGTAGATATCTTACATCACATCATGTAAGATAGATGGTAAAATCCCCTCATGGATTTCAACTCAATTCTCACTTGTAGAATTGAAATTAACTAACAATAATCTTGTTGGATAAATTCCTTCTTGTTTAATAGACATGAGTCTAATGAACATCAATCTCACATCAAATTATCTAGAAGGTTGTTTTTTGCTAAACACTTTAGCTCACAAAAAATTGCATGCCTTGAATGTGTCTCACAATGTATTAAGTAGAAAACTACCATCAATTTCACTTCCTACCATAAAAATATTGTTATTTATCAATAATCATGCCTTGGATGTATCATATAATGCATTACGTAGACAACTACCATCAATTTGGCTTCCTACCATAAAATTGTTGTTACTCATTGGCAATTTTCTAATGGGAAATATCCCTCCAAAATTATAGCTTGGCCCTTCATTAAAGATGTTAGGTTTTGCAAACAATCAATTGAATGGAATGGTTCGTCAAAGCTTAGCCAATCGTTCTGATCAATAAATGTTTTATTTGGGGAATTGATTTGATGGTAATGATTCCCTATGAGTTTGGTGACCTAAAAAAACTATGATCACTAGTGATAAGAATAACTAGTTTGGTGACCTAATGAAACTGCACAGAATTATATTTACTAGATATTAGAAAAAACTTATTAAAAGGCCCTCTTCCAAGGTCAATTGGTTAGATTTCAAAGATAAAAGTGTTAACAATGATAGAGAATAATTTTGAAGTAAATATTCTGGCTAAGATCGACCAGCTGAAGCAAATCCAGATATTGGACCTTTCTTCAAACTACTTATCTAGGTCTATACCATGCAAAATTTCCAATTTACGAGAAATGATGATAGAACCACTCAATGAATTTAGCAAGATTCAATTTCACTAGCATCAAACTCAGCATACACTACTAGTTTGTCCCCAATGTCAAACTTGACATAGGTATCTTATGTGTATAAGAATGGATTGAATATGTATTCTAAAGGAAGAGATGCGAACTACACATAATTTTTTCCTAACATGGTGTCCATAGATATTTTGAATAATCAATTGACTAGAGATATTCCCTCTTATTTGGATAATTTGAATGGGTTGAATTTTCTTAACCTCTATGAATAATTTCAATGGTAATATTCCAAATAGTATTGTAAATATAGTGTGGCTAGAGACTTTAGATTTTTGTCTAAATCATTTATCCGGATCAATTCATCCAAATCTTAGTTTCTTGAGCTATTTGGGAGCCATTAATTTATCCAACAACAATCATTTGGATAATATAACACAAGATGGACACATGTCAAAATTTAAGAAATCACCTTTTTTAGAGAATCCAAATTTATGGGGATGTTCATTACAAAAGAGATGTTCTTGGCCAAAATTTGTTGTAGAACCTCCTCCTATTTCTACTTGTATTAATGAAGAAAAGAAAAATGAGGAATACCTATGGTATGTGATTGAATTGAGGTTGTCATATGGAATGGGTTTCGCAATAGTGGTTTTAATTATTATTTTGATAAAGAAGTGGGAACAAAAATACTTCTAAGTCATAGATTTTGCCTTGATGTTTATTTTTCCATGGCTCTGCAATTTGACATTGTGAGACTTTATTTGTTTTGTTAAGGTGAGTCAATATACTTGTAATGCCCACCCATAGTTTGTTTTTCCATTATATTTACCAAACTATTTTATGTCAATTTCATAGATGTGTTAGTTTTAAGGATATTATTTCATAACTTGGGCTAGAGATATATCAATGATGATTGCATAGTTGACTATATTTCATTTGTTATTTAGTGATTATGGTTACTAGTACATTAATGATTCATATTTAATAAATGTAATTTCTTTCATAGCAATGACGAATGATGTTTTAATGATGATTACTTCATATTCATAACGATGCATTATTTATTTAAACATTTGATATTTGACTTATAATTATTATGGTACTTACCCATACTTGCATGTGTATGGTGTGTGTGTCAGTTTTATTTTCCTGTTTGTCATGTTTGTTGTGGTTAAGGGAGTCATAGTCACCTACTAGTCAAGATCTACATGATGTACCACTCTCTACTATTGCTTGTTTAGTTGAGATATATATGCATATATACATGTTTAGATTTTATGCAAGATTGTAGGTACTGAGCACCAAAATCCCTAAATTGTCAGGATGAGCATGCCCTATCATAATAACTTAATGGTAAAGATGAGAAGATAATGTTATGGTCTAATCTTAGCCATAGCCTAAATACTTGTCTTGCAAGGTGGAGTCATGATGCAGGAGCATCTAGAGGTATAAGGGCAATCAAGTGTCACCCAAAAGAAAAAGTACTTAGAATTAGTTTTTGTTTCATGTGTTTTCATTTCTAGATACCCATTTGGGTCAAATAAAGGTTCCAACTCTCAAAGTTCCACTATCAGTGTTCTAGGTAAGAGTATTTGAGCATTGGAGGATATGTGAAAATGCCTAAAAAATAGGAGTATGTAATTGAGCCATCATTTTGGTGAACTAGGAGGTGTAAATTGGTTAGATGATTGTAATTGTAATTTAGAGCATTCCAGAAAAAGAATCAAGTCAAAAGGCCCCACGGTTTGAAAGTTATCGCAATTTTTTGATTTCTGGAGACATCTTAAGAATGCTTCAAAGTCAGGTTAGGGGCATTAAATGACCTCCAACATGGCCAAAAAATGGGGGAGGAGAAAAGATCATCCATTGGGCTATAAAGTGCTTTGAGAGCTTTTTGAAAATGTAAATGGTTCGTCAATCAGAGCTACGGCTCAAAAGTTATGCCTCTCGAAAGTTTGATTACCATTTTTGGATTTTTCTAATTTTGTACCAACTTCTAATGTGGCTTCTGAAACTTTCTATTTGGTCAGTGGATGCCAACTAGCACTTTCTAGAATGTATTCCTAATCCTTAACCCTTCGGGGTCCATTTAAGGAAATTTCTAGCATTGTAAAAGGCAGTTCGGAGTGGAGTTTGAGAGAAGGAATTAGGAGAAGAAATTATCTCTTGATTTCTACTATTGTAAGCCCATAGGGCATGTTTTGAAGTTTGTTTTCTTTGTTTTGCATGTAATAGCATATTTTCATTGTAAATAAAATTTTCTCTTTCCATTGTGTCCATTTTGTGCTGGGTTGTGTCTCCATCAAGTCGTAACTGACTTTCCACCTTTTTTAAAACCCATGAGTTTATCTATTTTTATGTTGTTTCATTTTGAGTTTTGATCTATTTTGATAATGTTTCTTTTATGTGGATTTCTCTATGTCATTTATTTGGTAAATGATTTAATTATAATATTTCAGTTAATCATATAATATTGAGAATTGTTAAATATTATTTGAAAAAAAAAATATAGTAAAGCATGAGAACATTTAATTAATTAAAAAACTAATTAAATATGTGTTTTAGATTAAAAGTCTTAATTTAGAAGTCTAAATTTAGAAAATTGATTAAAGAGAAATTAGAAAATGATGATGTTTAATTAATTAAATATGTGCTTCAATTTAAAAGATTTAATTTAAAAGTTTTACTTAAGAAGTTGGACAAAAAGAGAATTAAAGTATTAAAATATTAAAGATTTAATATTACTTTCTTATAATTATTTATTTAATAATAATTAAATTAGAGTTGTATTTAAACAATGAGCTTTGATTATTATTATTATTAATTTAAATAATAAACTATGCTTTAATTAGTGCTTGCACTCATTAATAAACTAGAGGAAAATAAAATATAAAAGAATGAAATTTAAAGATAAAGTTATAGTTCTAATTGTGATATAGTTATATATATTTAATTTAATGATAATTATTTAAGATTTTTATTTTAACAATAAACTCTAAATAATGTTATTAATTAAATTAATAAATATATTATTAAAATACTTTAAAAATTATTTAAAGAGATAAATTAATATATTTTGTAATTAAATATCTAAAAGAGTTGTGCATGAAAAGGTAAAAGGTAATAAAGTAATAAATAGTGATTCATCGTGAGTTTCCTCTCGTGATTGCACAATCATATTCCCAATTTAGGGGATAATTATTTTTTAGAGATCTAGAGCTCATTTTGCAATTACACTAGTTTTGGGGACCAAAATTCAAAATTGAATCAAAAGAATTATTGAAAGTTTTAGAGGGTTTCTATTTGAATGTATTCATAGATTGTCTTATATTTTAGTTGTGGTTTTAAAGTAGGCCTTGAAAACCCATTGTAAAATTTTATTGAAAGATCTGTCAACTTCTTATCTTCTTGGGTGTTTGCAAAATGCTTATTAATTTACTATATTGATTGTTGAATAAAGAATTATATTGTAATTTTGAAAAAGGAAACATTATTAATCAATAAAACTTGACTATGGAATTATTATTTTTATTTTTAAACTGTAAATAATTATTATGTCTGTATTCCTTTAAACTCCTTTTTAATATAGAAAATTTTGATTACAGAAAATTGGAAGAAAATACATTAAGGTCTCAAATTAAATTTTGTCATTAGAACTTATGTGATTATCATGAATTTTCTAAATATAGATGAATATTGTAAAATTTATTGGAAAATAAAAAAAGATTAATTGAGAGGAAAACATGTTGTAACTAAACTTATGCATGCATGTGAAAACAAATATGCTAAAAATAGAAAGCTAAGTATAGTATGGTTACATGCATGTAAAACAAATATACTAAAAATAGAAATCTAAGTATGGTAGGGTTGCATGTGAAAACAAATATGCTAAAAAAAAGGAACTAAGTATAGTATGGTTGCATTATTTAAGAGATCAAAGACATACAAAAATACTAATTGCATGTGTATTTTTATTTTATATAATTTTTAATTTTCAAATTTATTTATTTAAAAAAATATAATTAATTAATTATAAATAAATAAATAAATAATTTATCAATTTTAGAAATTAAATAAATATTATTCATTTAGTTTAAGTGGATGTTATCATTATTGATTCTTTAAGTTTGATTAAACTCTTAGTTGCATATAAATAATTTTATATTTATTAATTCAAGAGGGAAATTAATTAATAAATATTTATGATTTTATTATATTTTAAGAGAAGTTGTGGTGGAGTTGACTTTGTAATCATTTAGTTAATAACTATTTGACTTTATGAGAGAAATTATAAATAATTAAATTAAATTTATAATTTTATCTCTATTTGCATTATGAATTAAAGGAAAAGTAAAAATTAATAATAGACTTAAATAAAAGTCATATTAATATTTTGAAAATTATGATTAATATCAATATTTGAATATAATAATATACATTTATGTTATTAATTAAATGATTTATAATTTAAGAGTATTTAAATTAATAATATGATAATATGGCATGATATTTTATATGCACAAAAAGATTAGATATTTAAATACTTATTGTTTTAAATAAGTATATTAGCATAACAATTTATGTTAATATATATATGTTCTTAGTTTATTTCCAAACACATCCTTATGACCTAAAACTAAACAAGAGAAATTGGTAGAATTAAATTATGTGGCTAAAAATTATGCATTTTCTAATATTCTATTTATAATCTTGTGATGTTTATATTCATGATGGTTTTTCTCTATGGGTTGTTTAGTTGGTTATTTGATTGGATTTCATGATGAACTCTATGATTTAAATTGAGATTTGTTTTTTATGAGCTTTATGATATTGAGCATTTATGAGAACTTGGGTTTTGAGAGCCAATATTATTTTTCAAGTTGCATGTTAAGGAACAAAATTTGATCCATATTACTTTTTTGTAGTATAGGACACTATTTTAGTTTGTAATTTTTGAGAAGGTAGTCTAGGTGCATGTCTATGGGAGTGGCTTGCAATGGGGGTTGGGGCCCAAAGTGGTTGCTAGGGTAACTCACTGTAAGTTGTATAACAAGTGATAACATAGTAATTAAAATATCTTTCCTATCCTTTTTTCTTGAAATACATTAAAAAGATAAGTTGGTAATTTTTCCTCATACATGTCGTGAGTACTTGTATAGACTAAGCATGAGATGAAGATGATACCTTAAGAGGTATGACTAGTTTTTTAATCATCATGAGAGAGTATTCTAGTTCTGCATAGTGTCACTAGTGGGCCTAGATTCTGAGAGATTGGTAGGGTAACCTTTGAGTTGGCTTGTGTGATGACACCCCATAGTATGTAACCTACATCTCCTTCATATTTTTTTTATATTAGCCTATAGTGGTGTACTTGTTGAATATTACTTTTGATGGTGTTTTTATTGTGAGTTGTTACACATTGATTAGATGTCATTTATTGTTGACAATTGACTTTTATTAATGAATGATCAGTTATTCATTAGTGGTGTTTTTATTGTTAGAGTTAGTGATTGATGGTTTACTTTTATTGACGGTGATCATTATTTGTTGGTTATTATGGTTGTGATGCTTGACATTATTTTGGATATGGTTGTATCTTTTTGGGTTTTGATACTTGATTTATATTTGGTATCTAGATGTTGACTTGGTATGTGGTGTTGGTATTGGATGGGCTTTATTTCAACTTTAGTTATCTTTTCTTCTTGAGTAGTTTGTGTTACACTTGAAGTAGTTTTGCTATTTGGAATCATTGTCTAGCATTATTTTATGAATTGATTATCTGTGTGTGGATCGTACATTATCTCTCCTGCATAGTGGTAGTGGGAACCTAATTCGGTGACCATGTAGTTGGGAGGTAGTGTATTCTTACCATTTGGATCCCCTTAGATTGATAGATGTTGGATACTCCTTAATGCAATAGTACCATTATCATTCTTCCTCGTATCTTGCAGACTTCATTTCATTCAATTTATCTATGTATCATGTGTTTTGAGATCTTACAAGATATTGTATTGTATATTGATGTACTTGTATCAATTTTCACATACCCTATGACATGTATAGTGGATGTTGTTTATTAGATGTGTGTTCATATTATTAGTTGTACTTATGCATTTTCTTATATGATTATGTATGAGTTTACTCATTTTATGATTATGGACATTGTACTTGAGACTTAAACTAATTATTATAAACTTTCTAAATGTGACTCAAGTTGAGGGAAGCCTTGAGAAATTGAAATTGTATTTGTAAATGATTATGTTTTATTGATGTCTATGTATATATTGCTTTCGCATTATTGTTACTTTTATGTTGTTTAAACTTTTTTTTCAAAAGTTCTATAAACTTTGTAATATATTAGGTTTATTTCTTTTGGGTTCTTGAGTGGGTGTTACAATACTTATATTACAACAAGAACTTCATTCAATTTACCATTTAGAAAAAAAATAACTTACTTTTCTTCTTTATGTTGATTTTTTTTTTTTTGTGTGCAGATTTCAGAGTTATTGTAGGAAAGAATACAATAATGTTATAGTTCTTATTTAAAGGTATTTTATTTATAAAGGTCATCTTTTGTATCTACAAAAAATATTCTTATTACTTCAAAGTATTGATTAATTTTATATTTTGTACTTTTATTACATCTTCTAAGATTATATTGGACAACGTTTAGTGCAAGGCTTTAAAAAGACACATTCTAAAAAAAGAAATTGATTACTTTGAAATTATTTTCTTCTATCTACAAGCAATTTTCATTACTTGAAAATTATCTTCATAGTGCTTTCTATTTTTTGAATACTTTGAACCATACATAAGCTATGTTGAGCATTTGAACTAAAAAATTTAACTTTTATGATATTTATATTAGATTCATTTTCACAAATGAATTCTAAATGATCATTAGGTCTTTGATAATATTATAATCAAGAGAATTTAAAAAAAAATCATTCAATTTATTCCATACTAAAAAATATAAACATAGTGCTATTTTTGAATTGAAAAAAAGAATAATATTGTCATAGATTTGAAGTTGTCAATCATATTTACTTTGTTTATGGTATTATGACATATAATAAACAATATTCTTCAACATTTGATTTTTTGTTTTAAGGTTTTAATTTAATAGTTTTATCTTGTATGATTATTTCATTTGATATATTCATGTTCATTGATGCAATGAAAATAATTTTGAATTTATAATATTTCAAATTTTAGTTATAAAATTTGCAAATGTTTCTATAGAGCTCTTTAAGTTTGAAATCCTCAATTACTAAACTTTTTTATTTTTTTAACACTTTTCTAAACATATAAATGGAAATTAGTGTGAGCAGACATTTCTATTCAATTTGCAATTACGCATACCTAGTAAGTTCATAGTAGATAGGTATTTGGTATAAGTTCATCCCTATGATGTAGTTGTCCATTCTCAAATTATTGATTACTTCCAGTAAAAAGAGAATTGTCTATGGGATAAAAACATTTACAAATAGTGGAACCATCATCCTTGAAATTGAGAAAGGATTCCATTTATTGAAATAGAAAATCAAGAATCAAGTTTTGTCTAACTCTTTGTGTCTTTGTGTCTTAAATTTTCTCTCACCACATACTCAAACCATCTCTCTCTATATCCTAAAAATTTCTCTCTCCACATACTCAAACCATCTCTCTCTACATACTAAAATTTAGTCTCTTTCTATCAACCTTAACTTTTTGAGAGATAAGGTTAGAAAGTCAGAGTTTGAGAGTTAAGTTTATAAAGTTAGAGTTTGAAAGTTAAGATTAGAAAGTTAAAGTTTGACAGTTATTGTTAGAAAGTTATATTTTGAAAATAAAGGTTAGAAAGTTAGAGTTTGAGTGTTAAGGTTAGAAAGTTAGAGATTGAGAGTTAGAGTAGTAAAAGTTTGAGTTGGTTATGAACCATCTTCAGAGTAGTCCAAACTCTAATTTTTTGAATGGTTATGAGCCCAAAAAGTTGGTTATGCTAGAATAGATTATAAATTCATGAACAAGGCATGTAATGAGGACTTTTTCAACTTCAGAATAAGGGAACACTTATGCTAAAATCTTGATGAGAAGACAATTTTTGGAAAGCATGTACATAGTTTGTCTTTGAAATCAAAATCCTCTCTTACGTTCTTGGTGTAAGAAAATAACATGGGAAATGTGTTTGGGCTCTTTTTCTGAAATTTGTATTGTCGCAGCATAAAACTATTGATTTTTTCAAAAAAATTCTCATGATATTTTGTGAAAATTTATGAATCATGAATCAACATGATAATAATGATTATTATCAATAGTAGTTTTGGGTTATCTTTATTATCAATTTATGGTAATTCAAAAATACTTTGAAGTCATTTGTTGCATTCTTTGTCAGTAGCTTTCTCTTTAACCTTTAAGTTTGAATATATTTAATTGAAAAATCAAATACACCCATCATATAGAAGATCTACCCTTCTCAAATATAAAGGAAGATTATAATCTAATAGTGATCATTTGCAGTCCCTTGTAAGGAAACTCAGGTGCAGAAACAACTTCCTACACTAATCTCATAAGGAAAGTATGATGCAAATCCTATTAAAATCTTCTACACTTACAGATTCAATATCATGTAAACAACAATATTGCAGCCAACTATGCATATAGAAAATAGACAAAGAAAGGAACACATAACACAAGGATTTTCCGGTGGGGAAAAACCTTTTGGTAAAACAACTCCACCCCTTCAGAACCTGCACAATGTATTATCTTCAACACAAGGTTACAATACACTTGCAATGCAAGCTCAACATCAACAACAGAAGACACCAGTGGCTACTCGCAGTACCAACAAATACACCTTTTTCACATCGCTTCTCTTCACAACCCTAAAAATGCTTATAACATGTGCTTCACTTTAGGGCTACTCCCAAAGGTAAATCGTATTAGGGTTTTACCATTCTCTGAGAAAATAGGAACCCCAAAAAAAATTTCTTCACCTATCATTGAATCTTCCTAACATAGCTCTTACATGTCATAGGAATCTGTCAAAACTGTTTTAGTCATGATCCTCTTACACACAATTCAAGATGTCGACACATCATAATTATTTGCAAGAAATACATTTACAAAACAAATAATAAGAATAGGAATTATACAAGGTTGAGACACCTTATTCCTAACATCCCTCCAACTGTTGGCACAGTTGTCACTTTTCACAAGATGGATATGGTCATCACTAAAGGTAATTTTATAGTGACAAATCTATTTACCAACAATATTAAACCATTGAGGCTTCTTCTTTTGCGAAAAAATTAGGTCTACAATAGACCTCCATTAGAAAATAGAACCCTTAGTGGGAAAAGAAGTCAAGAATAATTGCACAAAAAAGAGACAAAGGGAGAAAATGAAGATGAAAACTTAAAGAAATGGTGTGCATTATCACTTGGATTGAGTAATTGCAGTGTTGTGCCTTTACATTGAATGGAGATATCAATATTTTGTGTTTCTATACAGTCTTATGCCATATCACTTTAGTAGGTGACATTGAGAAGATACTAGTGGAAAAGTAAATTCTAAGAGGGGGGGTGGGGGTGTGGGGGTTGGTGAATTAGCACTACAAAACCTTAACCTTAAAACATTCACCATAGAACCATCTCATAGTCTAGGATGTAAACTAAAATAGCTAAACATACATTGCATTCATAGCATAAAGAAAATTTAACACATGACACAAAAAATTTGGTTACCCAAAAACCTACCAAGGAGAAGGTAAAATTGGGGTGGGGATGACACCCACAAATCTTTACTACTGCAATAGTAAAGTGTTGCCAATTATGGCTACAATTTTTTAACCATAAGATATGATCTACTCAATGAGGGTTCTTCCCTGTCGAAGGGTAATAGGACTATTAGGTCTCACCTTGCTTAAAGGATTTCAACTCATAATTAAGTAAGCACCTACTTAAGAGATTTACAAAAGCCTATTAGGAGTACTCTATTAAGATACTTAGGAGTACTCTATTAAGATATTTACTCTATATCACCTATCAAAAATGATCCATCACCTGATCCTTTCATTAGCACCTTACTATTTGATCTCAAATCTCCTCTTTTATGATAAATCCTTGATCCTCCTAATCAGATATGTTTTCTCTTTCCTTACTTTTATTTTCTCTACTCTCTCCAACTTACTCTACTATTCATTACACTATATTACACATCTTTACCACCATGAATACCATCTCTACTCTTAGCATTCATCTCCTTGCATATCTCACACACCCTTAACAATATTTTTTTTTTAAGGGTTTGACCTCCTTATATAGGAATTATCATAGATGGGTTAGGGTTCTATCAACGGCTATGGTTGATCTATATTGCCATGTAATTCATCCTTTTTTTCTAATTGATTGCATTTAATGCACATGATCCTTAATATGACATGATCTTTATCTCCTACGATCATAAAATAATGTTTTTCATTCCAAAAATAATTTACATAGTATTTTGTGCCATTACAAACAACTATGTCATTAACTATTCACTTGGCATCCAAAGGCTTTGATGCTCAGCCTACATTTTGTTCTTAATATTGTAACTCGGCTTCTAGAGAACTCAACACTCACTATTTATTCAACACATCCTAATCACTTGGCTAGTTTTATTGGCTCAACATCTAGATGACTCAACACACATAGAGTGCTCAACACCTACTGCATATGTGCAAGATCATGGTGTACCAAACTATGGCCTTAAGTGGCAGTGAAAAATTAGTAAATCAGGGTTATGTCAACTTGACACATAATTTTAAAGTGGTTATAGACTTTATATCAAAAAGCTGTAAGAAAATAATCTTTAGGAAATTGAATGTAGTTTCTAAACTACTAGGTCTTATTAGGAGAAAAAAATAATTGATTGGTCAAAAGTTTGGATTTTAATGTAGTACTAAAAAAATTTCAAGGCAAAAATAAAAGGTAGGTGTATGTCTGACCACCTTAATCAAAATCAAATGATAATATTTTTTAAATATAATTATAGATATAAAAATTAGACTCATTCCCGGATGTGACACATATTTTTCAATATTTTTATTCCAAATAAATAATTAAATATGAATTTTCTACCATAACTTTTTCAGAAAAAAAAAACTCCCATGTTTGACCACCTTAACTAATAGAAAATTTTACCAATTTTTTCTTTTTTCTTATATTAGGTGGAGCATAAAATGTGACACAAATTTTAGATTTAAAAAATGTTATACCCTTTGAAAGTTATAGTTATTTTTTCATCAGTATGTCAATCAGCACTTTACAATAATCTTCATTGATAATTAACCAATAAATACTTATCGAACTAAAAATTTGATAGCAATTATATCGATGGAATCTCAAGAGTGATATTAAAAAATCCTTTTCATTTCATTCGATTTCTATTAAAATAATATTGTCAGATGGCTACTCAAAGTCTGAGTGTCACTAAAACCCTCTACAAACACATTTTTTGGGTTGACCGGGTAGCCTTGGTAAATACCAACCCTAATCGGATATCTGATCTCAAATCAAATATGGTTCAATGAGCTCCCATCCATTTTTGAAGGGAAATTTCAAAAGGAAAGCTTTTTTAAATTTTAAATTTCGACGGAGACAAATTTAAAGGGAAATAAACATAAAACAATAACTTTAGACAATTTTAGAAGAAATTATATATTTTGTGAATGTGCAAACATTAATATTATAATTATTATTACATTATACTAATATATATGATTATTATTATTAAACATAATATAGTTTTAAATACAATATAGTGATATATATGATATATATTATTATTATTAAATCTATAATCTAGTAACATAAATTATTATTTTTCTTATATAATCTAATAATATATTATTATTATATTAAAATATACAATATAATATAATTATTAAATATAATATTGAAATGTAATGGGTAGAAGGGGGTCATAGGTCACTCTATGACCCCCTTCGACCCATAAGAATGATTCTAATATATCCTTATGAGTCTTAAGACCCCCAAGGACATATGTCATCATGTAATGGGTTGAAGGGGAACATAGCTCACCCTATGACCCCCTTCAACCTATAAGAATGATTCTAATATGTCCCTAGGGGTCCAAGGACCCCTACAGACATATGTCATCATGTAATGTGTTGAAGGAGGTCATAGCTCACCCTATGACACCCTTTGACTTATAAGAACGATTCTAATATGTCCCTAGGGATCCTTACAATGCTAGGGACATATGTCATCATGTAATGGGTTGAACGAGGTCATAGATAAATCTATAATCCCCTTCCACCCATAAGAAACATTATAATATGTCCCTAGGGGTCCTGGGACCCCTAGGGACAAATGTCATCATGTAATGGGTCGAACAGGGTCATAGGTCAACCTATGACCCCCTTCGACCCATAATAATGATTTTAATATGTTCGTAGGTGTCCTATGACCCTTAGGGACATCTGTCATCATGTAATGGGTCGAAAGGGGTCATTGGTCAGCCCATGACCCATTTCGACCCATAAGAATAATTCTAATATGTCCCTAGGGGTCCTAGGACACCTAGGGACATATGTCATCATGTAATTGGTTGAAGGGAGTCACAGGTCACCCTATGACCTTGTTCGACAAAAAACAATGATTCTAATATGTCCCTAGGGGTCCTAGGACCCTTAGGGACATATGTCACCATGTAATGGGTCGAAGGGGGTAATAGGTCAACCTATATCCCCCTTCAACCCATAAGAACGACTCTAATATTTTCCTAGGGGTCCTAGGACCCCTAAGGACAAATGCCATGATGTAATGTGTCGAAGGGGATCATAGGTTAGCCTATGACAACCTTCAACCCATAAGAATGATTCTAAGATGTCCCTAGGGGTCCTACGACCACTAGGGACATATGTCATCATGTAATCAGTCGAATAGGGTCATAAGTCAACCTATGACCCCCTTTGACCCATAAGAATGATTTTAAGATGTGCTTAGGGGTCCTAGGACTACTAGGGACATATGTCATCAAGTAGTGGGTCGAATTGGGTCATAAGTCAACCTATGACCCCCTTCGACCCATAAGAGCATTTCTAATATAACCCTAGGGGTCCTTGGACCCCTAGGGACATATGTCATTATGTAATGGGTCAAACCGGGTCATAGATCAATCTATGATCCCCTTTGACTCATAAGAATGGTTTTAATATGTCCCTAGAGGTCCTGGGACCCCTAGGGACAAATGTAATCTTGCAATGGGTCGAAAGGGTTCATAGGTCAACCTATGACCCCCTTCAACCCATAAGAACAATTTTAATATGTCCATCAGTGTCCTAAGACCCTTACTAACATATGTTATCATGTAATGGGTCGAACAGGGTCATAGGTCAACCTATGACCCCCTTCGAACCATAATAATGATTCCAATATGTCCTTGGAGGTTGTAGGAACTCTAGGGACATATGTCCTCATGTAATGGGTTGAAGGGGGTCATCAGTCAACCCATAAGCCCCTTTCACCCATAAGAAAGATTCTAATAGGCCCCTAGTGGTCTTAGGACCCCTAATGACATATGTTGTCATGTAATGGGTCGAACAGGGTCATAGGTAAACCTATGACCCTGTTCAACCCATTACATAATGACACAACCTATGACCCCCTTAACCCATTACATGATGGCATATGTCCCTAGGGGTCCTAGGAACCCTAGGGACATATTTCAGAATGATTCTAATGTCCCTAGGGGTCTTAGGACCACTAGGGACATCAGAATCATTCTTATGATTCGAAGGGGGTCATAGGTTGACCTATCACCCCCTTTGACCCATAAGAATGATTCTAGGATGTCCCTATTGGTTCTAGGACCCCTAGGGATAGATGTCATGTAATGGGTCAAAGGGCATGAAAGGTTGACATATGACCCGCTTTAACCCATTAGAATAATTTTAATATGTCCCTAGGGGCTGTAGGACCCCTAGGGACATGTGTCATCATGTAATGGGTCGAAGGGGGTCATAGGTTAACCTATGACTCTCTTCGACCCATAAGAATGATTCTAATATGTCCCTAGGGTCCTAAGGACCCCTAGAAAAAAATGTCATCATTAAATGGGTTGAAGGGGGTCATAAGTCACCCTATGACCCCCTTTGACCTATAAGAATTATTTTAATATGTACCTAGGGGTCTAAGGACCCCTAGCGACATATGTTGTCATGTAGTGGGTCGAAGGGGGCCATAGGTCTTCAAACCATAAAAATGACTCTAATATTTCCCTACTAGTCCTAGGACTCTCAAGGAAAAATTTTGTCATGTCGACCCATAAGAATGATTCTAATATGTGCTTAGGGGTCCTACAACCACTAGGGACATATGTCATCATGTGATGGGTCAAATGGGGTCATAGGTCAACCGATGACCTCCTTCGACCCATAAGAACTATTCTAATATGTCCTTAGGTTTCCTAGGACTCTTATGAACATATGTCATCATGTAATGGGTCGAACGGGGTCATAGTTCAACCTATGACCCCATTCTACCCATAAGAATGATTCTAATATGTCACTAGGGGTCCTAGGACCCATAGGGACAAATGTCATCATGTAATGGGTTGAAGAGGGTCATAGGTCAACCTATGACCCCCTTCAACCCATAAGAATGATTCTAATATGTCCATAGGTGTCCTACGACAGCTAGGGACATATGTCATCATGTAATGGGTCGAAGCAAGTCATAGGTCAACCTATGGCCCCCTTCGACCCATAATAATAATTCTAATATGTCCCTAGGTGTCCTAGGACCCCTAGGGACATATGTCATCATGTAACGAGTCGAAGGGGGTCATCAGTCAACCCATAACCACCTTCAACCCATTTGAATGATTCTCATATGTCCTTGTGGGTCCTAGGACCCCTAGGGACACATGTCATCTTGTAATGGGTTGAGCGGAGTCATAGGTTGACCTATGACTCCTTTTGACCCATAATAATGATTCTAATATGTCTCTAGGGGCCCTTGGACCCCTAGAGACATATGTCATCATGTAATGGTTCGAAGGGGGTCATAGGTCAACCTATGACCCCTTTTGACCCATAAGAATGATTCTAATGTGTCCCTAAGTGTCCTTAGACCACTAGGGACATATTTCATCATGTAATGGGTTGAAGTAGGTCATAGTTCAACCTATGACTCTGTTCGACCCATTACAAGATGACATGTCCCCAAGTGTCCTCGGACCCCTAGGGATATATTTCATCATGTAATGGCTCGAAGGGGGTCATAGTTAAACCTATGACTCTGTTTGATCCATTACAAGATGAAATATGTCATCATGTAATGGGTTGAAGGGGGTCATAGATCAGCCTATGACCTCCTTCAACCCATAGGAATGGTTCTAATATGTCCCTAGGGGCCCTAGGACCCCTAGCGACATATGTCCTCATGTAATGGGTTGAAATTTTTCATAGGTCAACCTATGACCCCCTTCGACCCATAAGAATGTCTCTAATATTACCCCTAGGGACATATGTAATCATGTAATGGGTCAAAGAGGGTCATATTTCAACTTATGACCCCCTTTAACCCATTAGAATGATTCTAATATGTCTCTAGGGGCCTTTGGATCCCTTGGAACATATGTCATCATGTACTGGTTTGAAGGGGGTCATAGTTCACCCTATGACCCCCTTTGACCCATAAGAACAATTCTTATATGTCCCTAGGGGTCTTAGGACCCCTAAGGACATACTTCATCATTTAATAGGTCGAATAGAGTCATAGATCAATCTATAATCCCCTTCGACTCATAAGAAAAAATTTCATATCTCCCTAGGGGTCCTAGGACCCCTAGGGACACATGTCATCATGTAATGGGTTAAAGCATGTCATAAGTCATCATATGACCCTCTTTGACCTATAAGAATGATTCTAATATGTCCATAGGTGTCCTAAGACCCCTACAGATATATTTCATCATGTAATGGGTTGAACGGTGTCATAGGTCAACCTATGACCACCTTTGACCCACAATAATGATTCTAGTATGTCCTTAGGGGTCCTAGGACCCCTAGGCACATATGTCCTCATGTAATGGGTCAAAAGGGGTTATAGGTCAACTCATGGGCCCCTTTGATCCATAATAATGATTCTAATATGTCTCTAGGTGTCCTAGGACCCCTAAGAACATATATCATCATGTAATAGGTCGAAGGGGGTCATCGGTAAAACCATGACACTCTTAAACCCATAAGAATGGTTCTAATATGTCCCTAGGTGTCCTAGGACCCCTAAGAACATAGGTTGTCATGTAATGGGTTGAATGGGGTCATAGTTCAATCTATGACCCCCTTCGACTCATAAGAATGTTTCTAATATGTCCCTAGGGGTCCTAAGACCCCTCGGACATATGTCATCCTATAATGGCTCGAAGGGCATCATAGGTCAACCTATGACCCCTTTTGACTCATAAGAATTATTCTAATATGTCACTAGGGGACCTTGGATCCGTAGGGACATATTTCATCATGTAATGGCTTGAACCTATGACCCCCTTTGACTGATAAGAATGATTCTAAAATGTCCCTAGGGGTCCTAGGACCCCTAGGGACATATGTTGTCATGTAATGGGTCGAACAGGGTCATAGGTGAACCTATCACCCCTTTCGACATATAAGAATTATTATAATATGTCCCTAGCGGTCCTAAGACCCCTTAGGAAATATGTTATCATGTCATAGGTCAGAGGACCCTTTGACCAATAAGAATGATTCTAAGATGTTCCTAAGGGTCATAGGAGAACTAGGGATATATTTCATCACGTAATGGGTTGAAGGGGGTCATTGGTCACCCTATGACCCTCTTTGAGCCATAAGAATGATTGTAATAAGTCCTTAGGGTCCTCGGACCCCTAAGAACATATGTCATCATATAATGGGTCGAAGGGGGTCATAGGTCCATAAGAATGATTCTAGTATGTCCCTAGGGGTCCTAGCAACCCTAGGGATATATGTCATCATGTAATAGGTCAAAGGGGGTCATAGGTCAACCTTTGACCCCTTATGACCCATAAGGATGATTCTAATATGTCCCTGGGGATCCTACGACCCCTAGGGACATATGTCATCATATAATGAGATGAAGGGGGTCATAAGTCAACCTATGACCCCCTTTGACCCATAAGAATGATTCTAATGTGAGTTTAGGGGCTCTAGGACCTCTAAGAACATATGTCATCATGTAATAGGTCGAAGGGGATCATAGGTTGACCTATGACCCCTTTCGACCAATGAGAATGATTATAATATGTCTTTATGGTTCCTACAACCCCTAAAGACATATGTCATCATGTAATGGGTCAAATGGGCTAATAGGTCAACCTATGAACCCCTTCGACCAATAAGAATAATTCTAATATATTCTTAGGTGTCTTAGGACCCCTAGGAAAATATTTTATAATGTAATGGGTCGAAGGGGGTGCTAGGTCAACGTACCATCCCCTTAGACCCATAAGAATCATTCTAATATGTCGCTAGGGACTTTTGGACCCCTAGGGACATATGTCATCATGCAATAGTTTGAACTGATTCATAGGTCAACTTGTGACCCCCTTTGACCCATAAGAATGATTCTAATATGTGTCTAAGGGTCCTTAGACCTCTAAGGATAAATATCATCATGTAATGGGTCGAAAGGGGTCATAGCTCAAACTATGACCCACTTCAATCCATAAGAACAATTCTATTATGTCCCTAGGGGTCCTAGGGATAAATTTTGTAATGTAATAGGTCAAAGGGGGTCATAGGTCACCCTATGAACCCCTTTGACCCATAAGAATAATTCTAATATGTCCTTAGGGATCCTAGAACCCCTAGGAACATATGTCATCATGTAATGGGTCCCCTTAGACCCATTACATGACGACAAAACTTATGACAGCGTTCAAATCATTACCTGATGACATATGTCGTTATGGGTCCTAGGACCCCTAAAGACATATGTCAGAATGATTCTAATGTCCCTAGGGGTCTTCGAACCCCTAGGGACATTAAAATCTTTCTTATGGGTCAAAGTGGGTCATAGGTTAACCTATGACCCCCTTTAACCCATAAGAACAATTCTAGTATGTCCCTAGGGGTTCTAGGACCCCTATGGATATATGTCATCATGTAATGGGTCGAAAGGGGTCATAGGTCAACCTATGACTCCTTTTAATCCATTAGAATGATTCTAATATGTCTCTAAGGATCTTAGGACCCCTAGGAACATATATCGTCATGTAATGGATCAAAGGGGGTCATAGGTCAACCTATGAACCACTTCAACCCATAAGAATGATTCTAATATTTTCCTAAGGGCCTTAGGACCCCTAAGAAAATATGTTATCATATAATGGGTTAAGGAGGTCACAAGTCACCTTCTGACCCACTTTGACCCATAAGAATGATTCTAATATGTCCCTAGGGGTCATAGGATCCCTAGGGACATATGTCATCATGTAATGGCTCGAAGGGGGTCAAAGGTCACCCTTTGACCCACTTTGACCCATAGGAATGATTATAATAAGTTTTATTGGTTCCTAAAACTCGTAGGGACATATGTTGTCATGCAATGAGTCGAACGGGGTCATAGGTCAACCTATGACCCACTTCGACACATAAGAATGATTCTAATATGTCCCTAAGGGTCCTAGGACCACTAGGGACATATGTCATCATGTGATAGGTTGAAGGGGGTCATAGGTCACCTTATGACCCCTTTTATCCAATAAGAATGAATCTAATATGTCAATATGGGTCGTAGGGGCCCTTGGGACATATGTCATCATGTAATGGGTTGAAGGGGGTCATCGGTCACCCCATGATCCCCTTTGACCCATAAGAAAGATTGTAATAAGTCCTTAGGGTCCTAGGACCCCCAGTGACATATGTCATCATGTAATGAGTCGAAGCGGGTCATAGGTCCATAAGAATGATTTCAGTATGTCTCTTGGGATCCTAGCAACCTTAAGGACATATGTCATCATGTAATGGGTCGACAGGGGTCACAGGTCAACCTTTCACCCCTTATGGCCCATAAAGACGATTCTAATATGTCCCTAGGGATCCTACGACCCCTAAGGACATATGTCATCACCTATGACCCGCTTCGACCAATAAGAATAATTCTAATATATTTGTAGATGTCCTAGGACCCCTAAAGATATGTCATCATGTAATAGTTTGAAAGGAGTCATAGGTCAACCAATGACCACCTTTGACCCATAAGAATGATTCTAATATGTACCTAAGGGTCTTCAGACCACTAGGGACATATGTCATCATATAATGGGTCGAACAGGGTCATAGCTCAAACTATGACCCACTTCAACCCATAAGAACAATTCTATTATGTCCTTAGGACCCCTAGGGACAAATGTCATCATGTAATGGGTCACAAGGGGTCATAGGTCACCCTATGACCCCCTTTGACCCATAATAATGATTTTAATATGTCCTTATGGGTCCTTGAACCCATAGGGACATATGTCATCATGTAATGGGTCCCCTTCGACCCATTACATGATGATACAACCTATTACCCCTTCAACCCATTACATGATGGCATATGTCCTTAGCGGTCCTAAGAACCTTAGGAATATATTTGAGAATGATTTTAATGTTTCTAGGTGTCGTAGCACCCCTATGGACATTAGAATCTTTCTTATGGGTCGAAGTGGTTCATAGGTCTTTGACCCATAAGAATAATTCTAGTATGTCACTAGGGGTTCTAGGAACCCTAGGGACATATGTCATCATGTAATGGATCGAAGGGGGTCATAGGTCAACCTATGACCCCCTTTGACCCATTAGAATGATTCTAATATGTCTTTAGGGGCACTAAGACCCCTAGGGAGATATGTCATCATGTAATGGGTCGAAGGGAGTTATAGGTCAACCTATGACCCTCTTTCGACCCATAAGAATTATTTTAATATGTCCCTTGGGGCTTTAGGACCCCTATGAAAAAATGTCATCATGTAATGGGTGGAAGGGGCTCACAGGTCACCCTAAGACCCCCTTCCACCCATAAGAATGATTCTAAGATGTCCTTAGGGTTCATATGACCACTAGGGACATATGTCATCATGTAATGGGTGGAACGGGGTAATAGGTCAACTTATAACCCCCTTTGACCAATAAGAATGATTCTAATATGGCTCTAGGGGTCTTAAGATGACTAGAGACATGTGTCATCATGTAATGGGTCAAGCATCATCATAGGTCAACCTATGACCCCCTTTGACCTATTATAATGATTCTAATATGTCTCTAGGGGCCCTAGGACCAGTAAGGACATATGTCATCATGGAATGGGTCGAAGGAGGCAATAGGTCAACCTATGACTCCTTTTCACCCATAAAAATGATTCTATTATGTTCCTAGGGGCCTTAACATCCCTAACAAAAAATGATGTCACTAAATGGGTTGAAGGGACCTATAAAAATAATTTGAATATGTCCCTAGGGGTCCTAGGACCCCTAGCGACATATGTCATATGTAATGGGTTGAAGGGGGTCATAGGTCAACCTATGACCCCCTTCGACCCACAAGAATGACTCTAATATTTTCTTACGGGTCCTAGGACCCCTAGGGACAAATGTCATCATGTAATGGGTCGAAGGGGGTCATAGGTCACCATATGACCCCCTTCGAGCCATAAGAATGATTCTAATATGTCCTTAGAGGTCTTATGACCACTAAGGATAGATGTCATCATGTAATGGGTTAACCTATGACCCTTTTCAACCCATAAGAATGATTTTAATATGTCCCTAAGGTTCGAGGACCACTAGGGACATATTTCATCATGTAATGGGTCAAACGGGGTCCTAGGTTAACCTATGACCTCCTTTGACCAATAAGAATATTTTTAATATGTCCCTATGTCTCCTAGGACCCCTAGGGACATATGTCATCATTCAATGGGTTGAACGGAGTCATAGATCAATCTATGATCTCCTTCGACCAATAACAATGATTCTAATGTTCCTAACAGTACTTCAACCCCTAGGGACAAATTTCATCATGTAATGGGTCGAAGGGGGTTATAGGTCAACCTATGACCCCTTTCAACCCATAAGAATGATTCTAATGTGTCCATATGTGTCCTAAGACCCCTACAGACATATGTCATCATGTAATGGGTCAAACAGGGTCATAGGTCAACCTATGACCCCCTTCGACCCATAATATAATTTTAATATATTCGTAGGAGCCCTAAGACCCCTAGGGACATATGTCATCATGTAATGGGTCGAAGGAGTTCATTGATCAACCCATCAGAATGATTCTAATATGTCCGTAGGGGTCCAAGGACCACTAGGGACACATGCCATCTTGTAATGGATCGAACGGAATCATAGGTTGACCTATGAACCCCTTCGACCCATAATAACAATTCTAATATGTCTCTAGGTCTCTTAGGACCCCTAGAGACATATGTCATCATGTAATGGGTTGCAACCCATAAGAATGGTTCTAATATATCCCTAGGGGTCCTAGGATGCTTAGGGACATATGTCGCCATGTAATGGGTTGAGGTGGGTTATAGATCACCCTATGACCCCTTTTGACCCATATGAAAGATTTTAATAAATCATTATGTTCCTAGGACCCTTAGGGACATATGTCATCATTTAATGCATCGAACGGGGTCATAGGTCAACCGATGACCTCCTTTTAATATGTCCCTATGGATCCTACGACCCCTAGGGACATATATCATCATTTAATGAGTGTAAGGGGGTCATATGTCACCCTATGAACCCCTTCGACCCATAAGAATGATTTTAATATGTCCCTAGGGGTCTTGCAAACCCTAGGGACATATGTCATGATGTAATGGGTCGAAGGGGATCATAGGTCACCGTGTGACACCCTTTGCCCCATAAGAATGATTCTTATATGTCCCTAGAGGTTCTAGGACCCATAGAGACATATGTCATCATGTAATCAGTCAAAGGAGGTCATAAGTCCCCTTAAGATGCCCTTTCACCCATAAGAACTATTCAAATATGTCCCTAGGTATCGTAGGAGCCCTAGGGAGATATATCATTTGTAATGGGTTGGAGGGTGTTGTAGGTCACCCTATGACCCCCTTCAACCCATAAGAATAATTGTAATAAGTCCTTAGGGTCTGAGGACCCCTAGGGATGTATGTAATCATGACCCCCTTCGACCCATAAGAATGATTCTAATATGTACTTAGGGGTCTTAGGACCCTTACGGACATATGTCATCATGTAATGGGTCAAAGGGGGTCATAGTTCAACCTATGAGCCCCTTTGACCCATAAGAACTATTCTGATATGTCATTGGGGTCCTACAACTTCTAGCAACATATGTCATCATGAAATGGGTTGAAGGGGGTCATAGGTCAACTTATGACCCCCTTTGACCCATAAGAACAATTCTAATGTGTTTCTAGGGGCCTTAGGACCTTTAGCGACATATGTCATCATGTAGTGGGTTGAAGGTGACCTATGACCCCCTTCGACCCATAAGAATGATTCTAATTTTTCCTAAGGGCCCTAGGACCCCTAGGGACATATATCATCATGTAATGGGTTGAAAGGGGTGATATGTCAACATATGACCCCCTTTGACCCATAAGAACAATGTTATTATGTCCTTAGGGATCCTAAGACCCCTAGGGACATATGTTGTCATGTAATTAGTTGAAGCAAGCATAGGTCAACCAATATCCCCCTTCAACCAATAAGAATGATTCTAATTTGTACCTAGGGGTCCTAGGACCCCTAGGGACATATGTTGTCATGTAATGGGTCGAATGGGGTCATAGGTCAATCTATGACCCCCTATGACCCATTAAAACTATTCTAATATGTCCCTAGGGGTCGTACGACCCCTAAGGACATATTTCGTTATGTAATGGGTCAAAGGGGTTCATAGATTGACCCATAAGAATAATTATAATGTGTGTCTACTGGCCCTAGGATGCCTACGAATATATGTCATCATATAATAGGTCGAAGGGGGTCATAGGTCAACCTATGACCCCCTTCGACCCATAATAATAATTCTAATATGTCCTTAGGGGTTCTAGGATCCATAAGGACATATGTTGTCATGCAATGGGTCAAACGGTGTCATACATCAACCTATGACCCTCTTCAACCCATAACAATGATTCTAATATGTCTCTAGGGGCCCTTGGACCTGTAAGGATATATGTCATCATGTAATATTTTGAAGGGGGTCATAGGTTTGACCCATAAGAATGATTCTAATATGTTCGTAGGGGTCCTAGGACCCCTAGGGACATATGTCATAATGTAGTGGGTCGAACAGGGTCATAGGTCAATCTATGACCCCCTTTAACCAATAAGAATGATTCTAATATGTCCTTAGGGGTCGTAGGACCCCTAAGGACATATGTCATCATGTAATGGTTTGGAGGGTGTCATAGGTCACCCTATGACCTTCTTTGACCCATAAGAACAATTCTAATAAGTCTTTAGGGTCCTAGGACCTCTATGGACATATGTCATCATGTAATGGGTCAAAGGGGGTCATAGGTCATCCTATCACCCCGTTCAACCCATAAGAATACTTCTAGGATATCTCTAGGTGTTTTTTAACCCCTAAAAAAATATGTCCTCATGTAACGGGTCGAAGGGGGTCATAGGTTGACCTATAACCCCCTTGGACCCAAAAAAATTATTCTAATACGTCCCTAGGGGTTCTAAGATCCCTAGGGACATATATCATCATGTAATGGGTCAAAATGGGTCATAGGTCAACCTATGACCCCCTTTGACTCATAAGAACAATTATAATGTTTGTCTAGGGGCCCTAAGAATCTTAGGAACATATGTCATCATGTAATGGGTCAAAGGGGGCATAGGTCAACCTAGGACCCCCTTCAACCCATAAGAATTATTCTAATATGTCCTTAGGGGTCCTAGGACCCCTTAGAACATATCTCATCATGTATTTGGTCATAAGAATGATTCTAATATGTCACTAGGGGCCCTTGGACCCTTAGGGACATATGTCATCATGTAATGGTTCGAAAGGGACTTATGACCCCCTTTTACCCATAAGAATGATTCTAGTATGTCCTTGAGGGTCCTCCGACCACTAGGGACATATGTCATCATGTAATGGGTGAAAGGGGGTCATAGGTCAACCTATGACCCCCTTTGTCCTATAAGAATTATTCTAATATGTTCGTAGGGTTCCTAGGATCCCTAGGGATATATGTCATCATCTAGTGGGTTGAAGGTGGTCATAGGTGAACTTATGACCCCCTTTGACCCATAAGAATTATTCTAATATGTCCATAGGAGTTCTAGGATCCACAGGGACATATATCATCATGTAATGTGTCGAAGGGGGCCATAGGTCACCTTATGACCCCCTTTGACCAATAAGAATGATTCTAATATGTCCCTAGGGGTCGTAGGAGCCCTAGGGACATATTTTGTTAGGTAATGGGTTGAAGGGACCTATAAACCCTTTCGACCCATAAGAATGATTCTAGTATGTCCCTAGGGGTCTTAGCACCGCTAGGGACATATGCAATCATGTAATGGGTCGTAGGGGGTCATAGGTAAACCTTTGATCCCCTATGACCCATAAGAATGATTCTAGTATGTCCCTACGGATCCTACGATGTGTAGGGACATATGTTGTCACAAAATGGGTTGAAGGGGGTCATAGGTAAACCTATAACCCCCTTTGACACAAAATAATGATTCTAATATGTGTGTAGGGGCCCTATGACGCCTAAGAACATGTATTGTCAAGAAATGGGTCGAAGATGGTCATAGTTAAACCTATGATCCCCTTCGACCCATAAGAATGATTATAATATGTCAATAAGGGCATCAGGACCGTTACAGACATATGTCATCATGTAATGGGTTGAAAGGGGTAATAGTTCAACCTATGACCCCCTTTGACCCATAAGAATGATTCTGATATGGCATTGGGGTCCTACAACCTCTAGTGACATATGTCATCTTGTAATGGGTCGAAGGGGTTCATAGGTCAACGTAGGACCTCTAGTGACATATGTCATCATGTAATGGGTTGAAGGTGACCTATGACCCCATTCGACCTATAAGAATGGTTCTACTTGTTCCTAGGGAGCCTAGGACCCATAGGGACATATGTTATCATGTAATGGCTCAAAGGGATGATATGTCAAACTATGACCCCCTTTGACCCATAGGAAGGATTCTAAAATGTCCTTAGGGGTCCTAGTACCCCTATAGATATATTTCGTCATGTAATGGGTTGAAGGGGGCATACGTCAACCAATGACTCCTTTCGACCCATAAGAATGATTTTAATATATACCTATGGGTCCTAGGACCCCTAAGGAGATATGTTGTAATGTAATGGTTTGAAGGGGGTCATAGGCTAACCTATGACCCGCTATGACCCATAAGAACAATTCTATTATGTCTCTAGGGGTCCTATGACCCCTAGGGACATATGTCATTATGTAACGGGTTGAAGGGGGTCATAGGTCAACTTATGACCCCGTTTCACCCATAAGAACATTTCTATTGTGTGTCTCGAGCCCTAGGACCACTAGGAACATATGTCATCATGTAATGGGTCAAAGGGAGTCATAGGTCAACCTATGACCCCCTTCAACCCGTAAGAATGATTCTAATATGTCCTTAGGGGTCCTTGGATGCCTAAGGACATATGTCATCATGCAATCGGTCAAAGGGAGTCATAGGTCAACCTATGACCCTCTTCGACCCATAAGAATGATTCTAAATTTTCTCTAGGGGCCCTTGGACCCCTAGGGACATATGTCATCATGTAATGGTTTGAAGGGGGTCATAGGTCAACCTATGACCACCTTTGACCCATAAGAACGATTCTATTATGTTTGTAGGGGTCTTAGAACTTCAAAGGACATATGTCATCATGTAATAGGTCGAACGGGGTCATAGGTCAATCTATGACTCCCTCCAACCAATAAGAGTGATTCTAAAATGTCCCTAGGGGTCTTAGGACTCTTAGGAACATATGTCATCATATAATGGTTTGGAGGGTGTCCTAGGTCACCCTATGACCCCCTTTGACCCATAAGAGAAATTCTAATAAATCCTTAAGATCTTAGGACCCCTACGGACATATGTCATCATGTAATGGGTCAAAGGGGATCATAGGTCAACCTATGACTCCATTCAATCCATAAGAATGCTTTTAATATTTTCCTAGGTGTCCTGGACCTATAGGGACATATGTCCTCATGTAATGGGTCGAAGGGGGTCATAGGTAAATCTATGACCCCCTTTGACCCATAAGAATGATTCTAATATGTCCCTAGGAGTTTTATGAACTCTAGGGACATATGTCATCATGTAATGGGTTGACAAGGGTCATGGGTATAGTTATAACCCCCTTTGACCCATAAGAATGATTCTAATGTGTGTGTAGGGGCCTTAGGACCCCTAGGAACATATGTCATCATGTAAGGGGTCGAAGGGGGCATAGGTCATATGTCATCATGTATTGGTTTGAAGGGGCTCATAGGTTAACCAATGACCCCCTTTTACCCATAAAAATGATTATAATATGTCATGATGTAATAGGTAGAAGGGGGTTGTAGGTCAACCTATGACCCCCTTCGACCCAAAAGAACAATTATAATATTTCCCTAAGGGTCTTAGGACCCCTAGGGACATATTTCGTGATGTAGTGGGTTGAAGGGGGTCATTGGACACCCTATAACCCCCTTTGACCCATAAGAATGATTCTAATATGTCCCAAGGGGTCCTGTGAACCCTTGGCACATATGTCATCATATAATGCATCAAAGGGAGTCATAGGTCACCGTGTGACACCCATTCGTCCCATAAGAATGATTCTTATATGTCCCTAGATGTCCAAAGACCTATAGAGACATATCCCATCATGTAATCAGTCAAAGGGAGTCATAGGTCCCCCTAGGATGCCCTTCGACCCATAAAAATGATTCTAATATGTCCCTAGGTGTCATAGGATCCCTAGGGAGATATATCATTTGTAATGGGTTGAAGGGGGTTGTAGGTTAGCCTATGACTCCTTTCAACCCATAAGAACAATTGAAATAAGTCCTTAGGGTCCGAAGACCCCTAGGGACGTATGTCATCATTACCCCCTTCAACTCATAAGAATGATTCTAACATGTACCTAGGGGTCCTAGGACCCTTACAGACATATGTCATCATGTAATGGGTCAAAGGGGGTCATAGTTCAACCTATGACCTCCTTTGACCGATAACAATGACTATGATATGTCATTGGGGTCCTACAACCCCTAGCGATATATGTCATCATGTAATTGGTTGAAGGGGTTCATAAGTTAACCTATAACCCCCTTTGACCCATAAGAACAATTCTAATGTGTCTCTAGGGGCCCTAAGACCTTTAGCAACATATGTCGTCATGTAGTAGGTCGAAAGTGACCTATGACCCCCTTTGACCCATAAGAATGATTTTAATTGTCCCTAGGGGCCCTAGGACCCCTAGGGACATATATCATCATGTAATGGGTCAAAGGGGGTGATAGGTCAACCTATGACCCCTTTTGACCCATAAGAATGATTCTAATATGTTCTTAAAGATCTTAGGACCCCTAGGGACATATGTCATCATGTAATTAGTTGAACAGAGCATAGGTCAACCAATAACCCCCTTCAACCCATAATAATGATTTCAATATGTACCTAAGGGTCTTAGGACCCCTAGGGACATATGTTTTCATATAATGGTTTTAATGGGGTCATAGGTAAACCTATAACCCCCTATGACCCATAAGAACAATTTTAATATGTCCCTAGGGGTCGTACGACCCCTAGGGACATATGTCATTCTGTAATGGGTCGAAGATGGTCATAGGTTGACCCATAAGAATGATTCTAATGTGTGTCTAGGGGCCCTAGGACCACTAGGAACATATGCTATCATATAATAGGTCAAAGGGGGTCATATGTCAACCTATGACCCCCTTCGACCTATAATAATGATTCTAGTATGTCCTAAGGGGTCCTAAGATTTCTAAGAACATATGTTTTCATGCAATGGGTCAAATAGGGTCATACGTCAACTTATGACCCCCTTCGACCCATAACAATGATTATAATATGTCTCTAGTGGCCCTTGGACCCTTAGGGATATATGTCATCATGTAATAGTTTGAAAGGGGTCATAGGTCAACCTATGACCTCCTTTGACCCAGAAAAATGATTCTAATATGTTCGTAAGGGTCCTATGACCCCTAGGGACATATGTCATGATGTAATGTGTTGAACAGGGTCATGGGTCAATCTATGACCCCCTTTGACCAATAAGAATGATTCTAATATGTCCCTAGGGGTTCTAGGACCCCTAAGGACATATGTTATTATGTAATTTCTTGGAGAGTGTCATAGGTCACCCTATGACCCTCTTTGACCCATAAGAACGATTCTAATAAGTCTTTAGGGTCCTAGGACCCCTACAGACATATGTCATCATGTAATGGGTCAAAGGGTGTTATAGGTCATCCTATAACCTTGTTCAACCCATAAGAATGCTTCTAGGATGTCCCTAAGTGTTCTTTGACCCATAGGAAAATATGTCCTCATGTAACAGGTCGAAGGGGGTCATAGGTCCCTTTGACCCAAAAGAGTGATTTGAATATGTCCCTAGGGGTTGTAAGACCCCTAGGGACATATATCATCATGTAATGGGTCAAAGGGTGTCATAGGTAAACCTATGACCCCTTTTGACCCATAAGAATGATTATAATGTTTTTCTAGGGACCCTGGGACCCGTAGGAACATATGCCATCATGTAATGGGTCGAAAGGGGCATATGTCAACCTAGGACCCCCTTCAACCCAAAAGAATGATTCTAATATGCCCTTAGGGGACCCCTAAGGACAAATCTCATCATGTATTTGGTCATAAGAATGATTCTAATATACCACTAGGGGCCCTTGGAACTCTAGAGACATATGGCATCATGTAATGGTTCAAAGGGGGACATAGGTCAACCTATGACCCCCTTTTACCCATAAGAATGATTCTAATATGTTCCTAAGAGTCCTCCGACCGCTAGGGACATATGTCATCATGTAATGGGTGGAAGGGGGTCATAGGTTGACCTATGACCCCCTTTGACCCATAATAATTATTCTAATATGTCTGTAGGGTTCCTAGGACCGCTAGGGACATATGTCATCATCTAATAGGTTGAATGTGGTCATAGGTGAACCTATGACCCCCTTAGACCTATGACCCCCTTCGACCCATAAGAATTATTCTAATATGTCCCTAGGAGTCCTAGGATCCACAAGGATATATGTCATCATGTAATGTGTCATAGGGGGTCATAGATCACCCTATGACCCCCTTTGACCAATAAGAATGATTATAATATGTTCCTAGGGGTCGTAGGAGCCCTAGGGACATATGTTTTCATGTAATGGGTTGAAGGGGATCATAGGTCACCCTATGACTCCCTTTGACCCATTAGAATGATTCTAATAAGTCATTAGGGTCCTAGGACCCCTAGGGACATTTGTCATCACGTAATGCATTGAAAGGGGTTATAGGTCACGTTCGACCCATAAGAATGATTCTAGTATGTCCCTATGGGTCCTAGCACTCCTAGGGACATATGCAATTATGTAATGGGTCGAAGGGGGTCATAGGTAAACCTTTGACCACCTATGACCCAGAAGAATGATTCTAGTATGTCCCTACGGGTCCTACGATGCGTAGGGACATATGTCGTAACACAATAGTTTTAAGGGGGTAATACATAGGTAAACCTATAACCCCCTTTGACCCAAAAGAATGATTCTAATGTGTGTGTAGGGGCCCTAGGACCCCTAAGAACATGTGTCGTCAAGAAATGGGTCAAAGAGGGTCACAGTTCAACCTATGATCCCCTTCGACCCATAAGAACAATTCTAATATGTCAATAGGGGTACTAGGACGATTATAGACATATGTCATCATGTAATGGGTCGAAAGGGGTAATAGGTCAAGCTATGACCCCCTTTGACTCATAAGAATGATTCTGATATGGCATTGGGGTCCTACAACCCATAATGACATATGCCATCCTATAATGGGTTGAAGGGGGTCATAGGTGACCCATAAGAACAATTCTAATGTGTCTCTAGGCATCCTAGGACCTTTAGCGACATATATCGTCATGTAATGGGTTGAAGGTAACCTATGACCCCATTCGACCCATAAGAATGATTCTACTTGTTCCTAGGGGCCCTAGGACCCCTAGGGACATATGTCATCATGTAATGGGTCAAAGGGCTGATATGTCAAACTATGACCCCCTTTGACCCATAAGAAAGATTCTAATATGTCCTTAGGGGTCCTAGTACCCCTAGGGACATATGTCATCATGTAATGGGTTGAAGGGGGCATAGGTCAACCAACGACTCCTTTCGACCCATAAGAAGGATTCTAATATGTACCTATAGGTCCTAGGACCCCTAGGGACATGTTGTCATGCAATGGGTCGAAGGGGGTCATAGGTCAACCTATGACCCGCTATGACTCATAAGAACGATTCTAATATGTCTTTAGGGTCCTACGACCCCTAGGGACATATGCCATTATGTAATAGGTTGAAGGGTGTCACAGGTCAACTTATGAACCCCTTTGACCCATAAGAATATTTCTAATGTGTGTCTCGATGCCCTAGGACTCCTAGGAACATATGTCATCATGTAATGGGTCGAAGAGAGTCATAGGTCAACCTATGACCCCTTTCAACCCATTAGAACGATTCTAATATGTCCTTAGGGGTCCTAGGATGCCTAAGGACATATGTCATCATGCAATGGGTCAAAGGGAGTCATAGGTCAACCTATGACCCCCTTCGACCCATAAGAGTGATTATTAAATCTCTCTAGGGGCCCTTGGACCCCTAAGGACATATGTCATCATGTAATGGTTTGAAGGGGGTCGTAGGTCAACCTATGACCACCTTTGACTCATAAGAATGATTATAATATGTTTTTAGGGGTTCTATGATGCCAAAGGACATATGTCATCATGTAATAGGTTGAACGAGGTCATAGGTCAATCTATGACCCCGTCCGACCAATAAGAATGATTCTAATATGTCCCTAGGGGTGTTAGGACTCCTAGGGACATATGTCATCATGTAATGGTTTGGAGGGTGTCCTAGGTCATGCAATGACCCCTTTTGACCCATAAGAGCGATTTTAATAATTTCTTAGCATCCTAGGACCCCTACAGACATATGTCATCATGTAATGAGTCAAAGGGGGTCATAGGTCAACCTATGATCCCATTCAACCGATAATAATGCTTCTAGGATGTCCCTAGGTGTCCTTGGACCTTTAGGGACATATGTCCTCATGTAACAAGTCGAAGGGGGTCATAGGTAAACCTATGATGTCCTTTGACCCATAAGAATGATTATAATATGTTCCTAGGGGTTCTACAACCTCTAGGGACATATGTCATCATGTAATGGGTTGAAGGGGGTCATGGGTATACTGATGACCCCCTTAGACCTATAAGAATTATTCTAATATGTGTCTAGCGGCACAGGTCAAACAAGGACCCCCTTTGACCCATAATATCAATTCTAATATGTCTGTAGGAGTCCTAGGACCCCTAAGGACATATTTCATCATGTATTCAGTCATAAGAATGATTTTAATATGTTGCTAGGGGCCCTTGGACCCCTAGGGTCATATGTTATCATGTAATGGTTCGAACGGGCTCATAGGTCAATGAATGACCACCTTTTACCCATAAGAATGATTGTAATATGTCCCTAAGGGTCCTCCAACCCTTAGGGACATATGTCATCATGTAATGGGTAGAAGGGGGTCATAGGTAAACCTATGAGCCCTTTCCACACATAAGAATTATTCTAATATGTCCATAGGGTTTCCAAGACCCCTAGGGACATATGTCATTATATAATGGTTTGATGGGGGTCATAGGTGAACCTATGACCCCCTTAACCTATAAGAATGATGCTAATATGTCCCTAGTGGTCTTAGGATCCATAGGGACATATGTCATCATTTAATGTGTCGAACTTCGACCAATAAGAATGATTCTAATATGTCCGTAGGGGTAGTATGTCCCTAGGGGTCGTAGGAGCCCTAGGGACATATGTCATCATGTAATGGGTTGACATAGGTCACCCTATGACCCCCTTTGACCCATAAGAGTAGTTCTAAAAGGTCATTAGGGTCCTAAGACCCCAAGGGACATATGTCATCACGTAATGCATCGAAGGAAGTCATAGGTTAACCTACGACCCCCTTCGACCCATAAAAATGATTCTAGTATGTCGCAAGGGGTCCGAGCATCCCTAGGGACATATGTCATCATGTAATAGGTCGAAGGGGGTCATAGGTACATCTTTGACCCCATATGACCCATAAGAATGATTCTAGTATGTCCCTAGAGGTCCTACGATGCCTAGGGACATATGTTATCACATAATGGGTTGAAGGGGGTCATAGGTCAACCTATAAGCCCCTTTGACCCATACGAATGATTCTAATGTGTGTCTAGGGGCCCTAGGACCACTAAGAACATATTTCATCAAGAAATGGGTTAGAGATGGCCATAGGTTAGCCTAAGACCCCCTTCGACCCCTAAGAATGATTTTCATATGTCCTTAGGGGTCCGAGGACCCTTACGAACATATGTCATCATGTAATAGATAGAACAGGTTCGTAGGTCAACCTATGACCTCCTTTGACCCATAAGAATGATTCTGATATGTCATTGGGGTCCTACAACCCCTAATGATATATTTCATCATGTAATGGGTCGAAGGGGTCATAGGTTGACCCATAAGAACAATTCTAAGGTGTCTCTAGGGGCTCTAGGATCTCTAGTGACATATGTCGTCATGTAATGGGTTAAAGGTGACCTATGACCCTCTTCGACCCATCAAAATGATTCTAACTATTTCTAGGGGTGCTAGGACCCCTAAGGACATATGTCATCATGTAATGGGTCAAAGGAGGTGATAGGTCAAGCTATGACCCCCTTCGACCCATAAGAATGATTGTAATATGTCCTTAGGGGTCCTAGTACTGCTAAGGACATATTTTGTCATGTAATGGGTTGAAAGAGGCATAGGTCAACCAATGAACCCCTTCGACCCATAAGAATGATTCTAATATGTACTTAGGGGTCCTAGGACCCCTAGGGACATATGTTGTCATGTAATGGGTCGAAGGGAGCCATAGGTCAACCTATGACCCCCTATGACCCATAAGAATGATTCTAATATGTCCCTAAGGGTCCTATGAACCCTAGGGACATATGTCGTTATGTAATGGGTTGAAGGGATTCATAGGTCAACCTATGACCCCCTTTGACCCATAAGAACAATTCTAATGTGTCTCTCGGGGATCAAGTACCCCTAGGAACATATATCATCATGTAATGGGTTGAAGGGGGTCATAGGTCAACCTATGACCCCCTTCGATCGATAAGAATGGTTCTAATATATTCTTAGGGGTCCTAGGATCTCTAAGGACATATGTTTTCATGTAATGGGTCAAAGGGGGTGATAGGTCATCCTATGACCCCCTTCGACCCATAAAAATGATTCTAATATGCTGTTATGGGCCCTTGGACCCCTAGGGACATATGTCATCATGTAATGGTTTGAAGGGGGTCATAGGTCAACATATGACCCCCTTTGACTCATAAGAATGATTTTAATATGTCTGTAGGGGTCTTCGGATCCCTAAGGACATATGTCATCATGTAATGGGTCAAAAGAGGTCATAGGTCAATCTATGACCCCCTCCGACCAATATAAACAATTCTAATATGTCCGTAGGGGTCCTATGACTCCTAGGGACATATGCTGATATCTAATGGTTTGGAGGGTGTCATAAGTCACCCTATGACCCCTTTTGACCTATAAGAATGATTCTAATAAGTCATTAGGGTCCTAAGACCCCTACGGACATATGTCATCATGTAATGGGTCAAAGGGATTCATAGGTCAACCTATGACCCCCTTCAACTCACAAGAATCTTTCTAGGATGTCCCTAGGTGTCCTTGGACCCCTAGGGACATATCTCCTTATGTAGCAGGTCGAAGGGGATCATAAGTCAACCTATGAACCCCTTTGACCCATAAGAATGATTCTAATATGTCACTAAGGGTTCTACGACCCCTAGGGACATATGTCATCATATAATGGGTCGAAGGGGGTCATAGGTTCTTTAACTCATAAAAACTATTCTAATGTGTGTCTAGGGGCTCTAGGACTCCTAGGAATATATGTCATCATGTAATGGGTCGAAGGTGGCATAGGTCAACCTAGGACCCCCTTCGACCCATAAGAATAATTCTAATATGTCCTTAGGGGTCCGAGGACCCCTAAGAACATGTTTCATCATGTATTTTGTCATAAGAATGATTTTAATATGTCGCTAGGGGCCCTTGGACCTCTAGGGTCATATGTCATCATTTAATCATTTGAAGAGGGTCATTTGACCTCTAGGGACATATGTCATCATGTAATGGGTAGAAGGAGGTCATAGGTCAACCTATGACCCCCTTCGACCCATAAGAATTATTTTAATATGTCCAAAGGGTTCCTACGACCCCTATCGACGTATGTTGTCATATAATGGATTGAAGGGGGTCATAGGTTCTGCCATAAGAATGATTCTAATATATCCCTAGGATTCCTACGATCTACATGGACATATGTTGTAATGTAATGTGTCGAAAGGGGTGATAGGTCACCCTATGACTCCCTTCGACCAATAAGAATGATTCTAATATGTCCCTAGGGGTCGTAGGAGCCCTAGGGACATATGTTTTCATGTAATGGGTTGAAGGGGGTTGTAGGTCACCCTATCACGCCTTTTGACCCATAAGAACGATTCTAATACGTCATTTGGGTCCTAGGACCCGTAATGACATATGTCATCACACAATGTGTCAAAGGGGGTTATAGGTCAACTTGTGACCCCCTTAGACCCATAAGAATGATTCTAGTATGTCCTTAGGGGTCCTAGCACCCTTAGGGATATATGTTATCATGTAATGGGTTGAAGGGGGTCATAGGTAAATCTTTGACCCCCTATGACCCATAAGAATGATTTTAGTATGTCCTTTAGGGTTGTATGACTCTTAGGGACATATGTCATCATGTAATGGGTCGAAGGGGGTCATAGATCAACCTATAACCCCCTTTTACCCATAAGAATGATTATAATTTATGTCTAGGGGCCCTAGGACCCCTAGGAACATATGTCATCAAGAAATGGGTCAAATAGGGTCATAGGTCAACCTATGACCCCCTTTGACCCATAAGAATGATTCTAATATGTCCTTAGGGGTGTTAGGACCCCTAGGGACATATGTCATTATGTAATCGATCGAAGGGGGTCATAGGTTAACTTATAACCTCCTTTGACCCATAAGAATGATTATAATATGTTGCTAGGGGCCTTAGGACCCCTAGGGACAAATGTCATCATGTAATGGGTTGAAGGGGGTCATAGGTCACCCTATGACCCCATTGAACCTATAATAATTATTCTAATATGTCCATAGGGCTCGTAGGACACCTAGGGACATATGTCATCATGTAATGGGTCGAAGGGGGTCATAAGTCAACCTATGACCCCCTTTGACTCATAAGAAGGATTTTTAATATGTCCCTAGGTGTCCTAGGACCCCTAGTAAGAAATGTCATCATGTAATGGGTCGGAAGGGGTCATAGAGACTCATAAGAATGATTCTTATATGTCTCTAGGGTTCCTATGACCTTTAGGGACATATGTTGTGATGTAATGTGTCGAACGGGGTCATGGGTCAACCTATGACCCCCTTCAACCCATAAGAATATTTCTAATATGTCCCAAGGGGTCCTAGGACCGCTGGAGACATATGTGATCATGTAATGGATCGAATGGAGTCATAGGTCAAGCTATGATCCCCTTCAACCGATAAGAATGATTCTAATATGTCCCTAGGGGTCTTAAAACCCCTAGGGACATATGCCATCATGTAATGGGTTGAATGTGTTCATAAATCAATCTGTGATCCCTTTTGACCCATAAGAACAATTCTAATTTGTCCCTAGTAGTCCTAAGAGCCCTAGGGACAAATGTCATCATGTAATGTGTCGAAGGGGGTCATAGTTCAACCTGTGATCCCCTTCGACCCATAAGAATGATTCTAATATGTTCCAAGGTGTCTTAGTACCCCTAGGGACATATGTGTTCATGTAATGGGTCGAACAGGTTCATAGGTGAACCTATGATCCCCTTCGACCCATAATAACGATTCTAATATGTCCCTAGGGGTCCTAGGACCCGTTGGGGCATATGTCATTTTGTAATGTGTCAAATAGGGTTGTAGGTCAACCAATGACCCCCTCCAACCCTTAAGAATGATTCTAATATGTCTTTAGGGGTTCTAGGACCCCTAGGGACATATGTTATCATGTAATTGGTTGACGGGGTCATAATCTATGACCCCCTTCGACAGATATGTCATCATGTAATAGTTTGAAGTGGGTCATTGGTCAACCTATGACCCCCTTCAACCCATAAGAATGATTCTAATATGTCCCTAAGGGTCGTAGGACCCCTAGGGACATATGTTGTCATGTAATGGGTCGAAGGGGAACATAGGTCACCCTATGACCCCATTCGATCCATAAGAATGATTCTGATATGTCCCTAGAGGTCCTAGGACCCCTAGGGACATATGTCATCATGTAATTGGTTGAAGGGAGACATAGGTCACCCTATGACCCCCTTCGACCTATAAGAATGATTCTAATATGTCCTTAGGAGTCTTAACACCCCTAGAGAAGTATGTCGTCATGTAATTGGTCGAAAGGGGTCATAGGGGTTATAGGTCAACGTTTGATCCCCTTAAACTCATAAGAATGATTCTAATATGTTTTTAGGGGTCCTAGGACCCCTAGGGACATTTTTCATCATGTAATGGGTCATTGACCCATAAAAATGATTCTAATATGTCCTTAGGGGTCCTTGGACCCCTAAGGACATATGTTATTATGTAATGGGTCAAATGGGGTCATAAGTCACCCTATGACTCCCTTCGACTCATAAGAATGATTCTAATATGTCCCTAGGGGTCCTAGGACCCTTAGGGACACACACACACACACACACACACACATATATATATATATAGACACACATATATATGTATATATGTATATGTATATATATATGTATATATATATACATATATACATATATATATTATAATACTAATAAGATAATATATTATTATATATTAATAATATAGCACATAATAATAATATATATTATACTTTTAGATTATAATAAGAATAACATAATATATTATAATATATTAATAGATTATATGTTATATCTTTACATTACATTATTGTATATATAATATATTATAATATAATTTTCCATAGTAATATAACTCAAATAATTGATAAGTTATAAACTATTAACTCACAAACTTGATTTTCTCTCCAAAATGTCTTTAGGAGGCATATCGGATATCTGACTTGAAATCGGATATTCGATATTCCTGGCATCAATTTCTAAAATAATCCCTGTCCTTGCAGACCTGACAACATGACTTTTTGAGTTTTTTTTTCACAGGTTTTACAAAAAGTTGCATTTTGTGGCCCAACCAATTGGAAAAAGTTCAAAAATATAACCCTAGGTGTCCGATATTGTCATTTGAATGGGTAGTAGTAGTTGTCAAAAGGCTAAATGCAAAAGGAAGATATCTAATGAAGACATTGCAACATATAGGGAAAGAGACAAAATGGAACATCAAAAATAAAGATGAGGTATGCTAAATATCAGTCAAGTTGATGATGAATTAGTCGAAGGTGAAATAATAGAGTCAGATAATGAATATGTATAGTTGGGGAATGAAAATGTACCTATTGAAAATGATAATGCCAAAATTAAAAATTTAGAGAATGAAATTTTTTAAGACGACATGCTACCAAGTCATAATCCAAATTGCATAATTAACCATGTTGAACATGACAATGCATAGGAACCTAATGCACAAGAACGTTACATATCTCCTAATTATAATCAACATGAAGGTTCTAAAACACCAAAATGGATAATTGAAATTGATGAAATGATTATTACTAGTTTGGAAGGAAAAAAATTAGAAAGAAGCATTTAGTTATGGGCTTCAAGACTATATAAGATGTTTTTCAGCAACAAGATAGTGGTAGAGCAATGTCAGCTTTTCATCCACTTATTAAAGATGCAAAAGATGAGACCTATGCTTTCCAAATTGAAGATTCGTGTCAATAAAAAGTTGGAAAGAAATACCATTATTGTGAAGAATCTTTTCAATGCTCTCAATAGCATTGGAAAAAATACTAGGGAGAAGGATAACAGAGCTGCTCAAAGGGTTATTACAACCTCTTTGGTAAGTCATCATTTGAGACAGGGTAGCTATATGAGACAAACTTGTATTGATTTGAATTTAAATCGTACTACTTTGAGAAGAGCACTTAGTTGATGAGAGAAAATTGATGATCCTCTTCAAAATGAAACATGGGCATTTGGTGGGAGACTTCCATATTTTGATAAGAAGCTAGTTGATGATGTGAAGGAAGAAATTACACAATATTTTCACTCTAACTCATGAGTATCACCCAATTCTAAAGATGTGTTAAACTTGAGAATTAGCATCAGAGACCACACACCACATCCTAAACACTATTTGGAGGTTAGTCAAACTATGTTGTTCAAACAATTTAGAGAGAGTCATCCAAGTCTTCATATATCACAAAGGGCTTTTAAATATTTGAAGCCATTTTATTGTGTGCAACTCAAATTTTGAAATACATGTTGTTGCAAATATCATGTTGAGTTTCCTATGCACGATGAACTATTACACTCCATCCATTCTACTTTGCATAGTAAAGAAATGTTGGAGGATTGTGGTGCTAGTGGGCTTCCAAAATCATCAAGAAACTTGCTAGATCAACTTTTATGTCATAGAGTTGATGGTTATTTCTTTTATAGAAATGCTTGCTTAAATGAGAAGTGTTCAAAATGTGGTGGCTTATCCAATTTTGACACATGTTTCTATGAGGGCTGCGAACAAGATCTTGGAAAGACAATAGCGAAAAAATTGGTATATGAAATGATGAAATACACATTGAAGAGTGTAGGTGAGAGCTCCAGATGTGAATTGGTTGGAAAAGATATTAGTGTGGCTAGTTTTATTTCAAATTTCAAGGAAAATCTTTTTTACAAGTATGTAAGACATAGTCACAGGTCTCACTGGTTGGATCAACAATTTAGAATGTGCAAGGAGACTTTTCCCATTGGCACTATTATATTAGTTGTTGATTTTGTCAATAACTACACATTACAACCTCAAAATGAGACATAATCTCAATATTACAACTCTATTTAGATTGCTATTTTTGTTCAAATAACATATAGACATGCCCCTAATAGTGTGGAAGATAATCAAAAGATTATTAGAGAGTATCATTTTTATATGAGTGATGATAGATCTCACTTTCACAAGTTTGTGCAACATTGTTTTGAGAATTATTTTGATTTCTTACATGAGCATGCAATTGCTATGTATAGACATATCATTTGGTCAGATAACTGTACAGGTCAATTCAAGAATACTCGCATATTTTATTGGTTGTGTAGGATGCACATAAAGAGAGAGGTGCCTCATATTTGGAATTTTTTTGAGTCCAGGCATGGAAAAGGGGAACATGATGGAGCAAGGGCATGTGTGAAGAGAGCTCTAGTTAAGGAACAACAAAATATTTCAATAGCAGAGCTTTTTGATGCTTGTTGCATTGTTGATTGGTGTAGTTTAGCATTATCATAGGGGGGGACTCTTGATTCAGTGGTACACAGGTTCTTTTGGTTAGTTGAGGAAGGGTCCATAGCTGATAGAATAGATTGTGCTACAGTGAGAGACTTATCATAAATGCATTCATTCCAGAGCCCTGATTCTAGTACATGGACCATTTGGATAGGATAGCTAGCTTACTTTTGTCCTAGTTTTTTTTAGTGTGATTGGGATCACTGTGAGTCAAGTGAGTGGGTGGACACATGGACTCCACATTATCTTGCTCTATTTTCTATCATACCTTCTATTAGAAATGATGACATAGAAAGTTCACTTGAGCTTAACCATCTATCAGATATACTTCAGCTAAGACATGTCTTTGCATTGGTTGCACCACAAGAGAATGATGAGAAATCTGATTATTGGTTAGCACATTGTGTAAGAGGTAAACAAAAACTTGCACAATCAATCATAGATGATGATGGATTGACATATCCTACTAGTTCAGTGGTTGTTGCTGGAACATGGTTGTAGACATATATGCTTAGAAGGAATGGAATTCCTGCATTCAAAGACTATCAGAAGCACAAAATAATTCTCATATATTCACATCGTATTATAGCAACAAATGTAAAGTTGTTGAAGCATCAAGGAAGACCAAAAGTAAAAGAACTTTTTACTATTGCTAATGCTGATCATGAAGCCCTGTTGGAGACCCTAAAATAGAGAGAGGACCCTATTGGAACACTCAACTAGGTATATTTACTTCTTATGTTATTTTCTTCATAATGATTCAATGAACTGATGATTATCTTGTTTAAAACAATAAGTTACTAATGTTTTTATGATAATGGAATGTAGGTACATCATGAAGAGTTTTTTTTTTTTTTTTTTTTTTGGGGGGGGGGGGGGGGGGGGGGGTTTGTATTGGGGAGAATTCCTAAGATTTATGATGTATTATGATGTAAAATGTGATTTTTTTTTTGTATATGATTTTTGTAATAATGAAAAAGATAGGTTAAATTAGTTGCACATTCTAATTTGTATTTTGGTAGGTTCTTTGTAAGGAATTATAAGAGGAAGATATTGAACAAGTTCTTGCAAATCATATTTGCATGTGATACAAGGCTATAAGGATAATTTTAAGAGCATTTATAACTATATGAAAGATAATTTCTTGCACATATCTTATTACAAGTTTGGCTTTCTCCTTATTTGACATAAAGCTGAAATTATGATTATTAAAACTATTTTTATCAAACTAATCAAATAAGAAAAATCTAAGAAGTATGGATGAACAATTAGAATACTTGATCTCTTCCATTTTGCAACCAATCATGGCATTTGACAGCATAAAGAGTCATAATATTGTATAATGTTTTGAAATACTTTCATATTGAAAAGTTGTAAAGGACCATGAGATTTGAATTTTAGAAATGTCTAGGTTTGCATAGGGTAAGTGAGTCATTAGATAGGTCCTAATAAGGTCTCATAATAATATCAAGTCATTTCATAAGTTGAAACATTCAATAAGTCACTTGAAATTTACCTTATTGCTTTAGAAAATTCAAATCTTGAATGTAACAACTACATGAGCATTTTGGAGGGAAACTCCATAGTTTAAATTTTATGAAGGAATAGGAAGTGAAACTGATTGGAGGTGGTTGAGGGGGTTATTAACCATCCCCTAAAACTTATAAATAGTGTTTGTACGGACTGTAAGGGTAGTATGTATAGACTGATTCAAAATTTTGAAAAAAAAATCTCTGATTTTAATAGCAATTTGAAGGTTCTTTGGATTTTTTGAGCTCTTTATGATATTCTAATGCATTGAGGCATCTTCTAAGATCTGTAAGGAAGTTTAGGACCAAGTTTTCATTTCATTTTTGAAGGGTTATTCATCTAACTTGCTGATTGTTGGCTGTAGCAGTCCTTTTCATAAGCATTTTGATAGTTTTTTCATCTAATCATGGTCATTCCATGAAATGTTTACCTGATTCTTCATGGAATACCATTTTCCTAACATGCATAATGTCATCTAACCCTGAAATGATCAATTAACTAGGATAATTGGTGGCCACCAAACATAAAAGGGTGAAAACAAGGGTTGAAAGTGAGGGGACAGTCCCATAGGAAGAGATTTTCCTTAAACAGGGTAGTGTTTGTGAGTTGATTCATGTTTATGGTGATGAAACATAGATGTCTAAATTTTGAATTAGTCCAAGAAGGCTTGGCACATGTGAGATTGGTGATGCCTTAGGAACAAGGGTTTTTAGTAGGTGAATTGGGGCTTTTGGGGTTAGGGAACCCATAGATTTAAATTGAGAGTGGATTTGTCTAATTGAAGTCATTTTAGGAGCCTATGCAAAGTTTGGAGTCTAGATCTTAAGTCCTTTTTAGTGGTTGCTTTGTAAAAGCATCTTTTCTACATTGTCAAAAAATAGGAGAAGTGTGAAAGTTCATTGATATTTTCCAAAGGAAGGGTATCTAAATCTTATATATGTCTTGTGAAAGGATAAAGGGTATCCAAAACATCAATTTATTTAAGGAGTCTTTTGAAAATAAAAGTTATCCACCTATTTGTCTTGCTATTGTCATAGAATTATAAAGTTGCATAGACAACATTTTGGCATGTTGTGCATTTTGGCTTGAAAAGTATTGAAACTCAAGGGTAAGTGTTGGAACATGATGAATATGTCAAAAAAAACTCATTGAATCCTTAAAACCTCCTGGAGTTGACCATTTGTGGGATTTGACCATCAAGACCTAGAAGGGTCACTTGGCACATTGTTACAAATTTGCTCATTTTAGGTTGTTACTTGAGTCCATCACCCTATCCTTTGCATCATTTGTACATTGTCAACATTTGGGACTGAAGAAACATGTTGCATTTGATCCTCTCCATAATCATCTTTATGTTCAAGTGCATCATGGTTCATAGTGTTTCTCCTTTTTGTTGATTCATCATGGTTACCATGCATTATTACAACCATGCCAACTCTTCCTCCATTGGTTACCATGCTTAGAATCATTGAGAAAATTGTATATACTTTGAATTTTTAGTAGCAAGGTTCTCACAAAAAAACTTTTACAATACTATAAAAATAATCTTCTAAGCTTTGGTTAGCTACCATCTCCAAATGAGCTATTCATTATTATGGTGATTTAACATCATTCTAGTATGTTGAGCTCTTAGGCCCACCCCTTGAAACAAGAGTAAAATTGATAAGAATTTCTTTGCATGCAGTCTCAAGCCTCCCCAAATGAACTAGTCATTACCAAGGTGGTTCAACATCACCCATTAGTGTTGAACCCTTAGGCCCACCCTTCCAACTGAGAGGAAAACTAGTTCTTAGTCCAATTACATTAATAAAATACAAGGAACACTAGTGCAAAGCACCTAATTGTTTTTCTTTTCTTGATGTAATAAGGTCTAGGGATAGATGTAATGATCTCCCTATGACCATCCACATTTGTAATGGACACACGACCCCATGGTTCAACTATAAGCCTTGGCCATCAATTGGTCCAATAAAGTGGATTTTTGGTAAATTCCATGTTTTTAAGGTAATTCTAGATGTTTAGAACATTATTAGGGTCCCTAGGAGTTTGTAGAGTCCATTTGCAATAAAACTTGTCTTAGTGCAAAAATTGCAAAAAGTTGCTTAGCAACTTTTACAATTTTCTTGACAACTTTTTAAAATCTAACTCCTAATGGCTAGAACTATTTGAATCGTCAGTGCCATTAGCTCTGGGTGGGTGAGTGAACCCTAGTGACACCCTTTTTCTAGCCATAGAGACCACCCATCGTACATGGCTACCCCATATAGAGGAGTCCCCAAGGTTCTCTAAGTGCGTTTTGAGGTCGATCTTTTGATGGTCATAACTCAAAGTTTGTGAGAGCTATCGATGAATTGTTGAATGCTATAGGATGATGATGTTGAGGCCTAAAATAACCTATCTCATTTTTGAGAGATCACATTCTGTTTGGATTCAGCACAACGATCTCACTTGATGCCAAAACTCACAGTGTGCCTTAGTTCATAGGTGCACCACAATAGAAATTTGAAACCTCTAATCTTGTCATTGAATCATTAGTTCCATTAGCTTTGGGTGGGTGGGTGAACCCTAGTCACACCCTTGTTCCAGCCATGGAGACCATCCATCATCTGTGGCCACCTTGTACCGAGGAGTCTCCAAGGTGCTCTAAGTGCATTTCAAGGTCAATCTTTTGAGGGTCATAACTTGGAGCTCGTGAGGACTATTGATGAACTGTCAAATGCTACAAGAAAATGATGTTAAGACCTAAAATAACCTATATCATTTTTGAGAGATCACATTCTGTTTGGATTCGGCACAATGATCTCGCTCAATGCAAAAACTCGCAGTGTGCCTCAGTTCATAGGTGCACCATAATGCAACTTTGAAACTACTGATCTTGGAATCAAGTCATCAGTGTTATTAGGTTTGGGTGGGTGGGTGAACCCTACTAACACCCTTGTTCTAGCCATGGAGACCATCCATCATCTGTAGCCACCCCATACCGAGGAGTCCCCAAGGTTCTCTAGGTGCGTTTCGAGGTCGATTATCCAAGGGTCATAACTTAGAGCTTGTGAGGGCTATTAATGAATTGTCAAATGCTATAGGATGGTGATAATGAGGCCTAAATAACCAATCTCATTTTTGAGAGATCAAATTCCATTTGGATTCAGCACAGTGATCTGGAAGATTGAAGGAGGAGGCATACTCAATCGAAAAATATGACAATATTCTATCATATACTTGTGATCTTTGTGGTCTTGCATGAAAACCATATTCAGTTTTTATAGTCAAAGCAATTGAATGAAGCTTATTAACGTCCTCCTCCACAAAAGAGACTTTGAGGAAATCATCAACATACTTTGAAAAATGCCTTGTCACTCAACTTGAAATATTCAAGTCGGGGCCCAAAAAGTAGACCCTAGTCAGAGTAACTAGGGCCTGATGGAATTTCAATGTGTCATTATGTCCAAACATTATCAGAGACTTCAACTGATTTTGACTAGTTTGCAACTTCTTTACTTGATTTTGAAGCCATATTTCTGGGTCGAAACATGTCGACTTCAATTTATGCAATTCTATTAAGGCCAAAAATATGTGCAAAACTAATTTCTTCTCATTATTTAGCAAATAAAAAAAGTGACAATTCAATGTTGGGCTACTAAGTATCTCACAATGAATAAGAGAGTTGATTTGAAAGAATATCTCATAAGGTAGATTAACACCCTCTAGAACATTAATAGTTGGAACCATATGTGGAAAGGGAGAAAATGAATTGCCATTTTCTAGAATAAGTTGCTCTGTCATTGCTCTATGCAAAGGAAAACTTTCAATGATTTTAATAAGCTAAATACCATTAGCAAGTTTCAGACAAAATGCATTTGACTATCCAATGCTATAGAATGTTGAGAAATCTATTGTCCTACACTAGATAATCTCAATGTCCTCTTTGCAAAATTTGTAAGGATCCTGGCAAACTATCAAACATGATCTCTGCACTACAACCTTCTTAAAAATTCTTGGACCAAACTGCCACTGCGACAAAAACAAATAACATCACATGTTAACTTTATTAGCATTCTACTACAAGTTTGCAAGCACCATAATATTTGTAATAAAAAGACAATTGCGTGTGAAATAGGAGGTGAATTTAAAACCTTGCCTGAGCAGCAAAATTTGATATCCCTTAGAAATTGTATACTTTTTTTATAGTTTGTGATAACAACTGCCTTTTCCTCATTTAAAAAATGCTTAGTTATCAAAGGTGGGTGTGATAGAAAGTCAGCATGTAAGTATGCTTAGAAAAGGGTTAAGTAGCAAACAATAAGTAAGAAGTTTGAGGTGCTTCTTCAAGAATCTAGAATCATGTGTTAGTATTTAATGTTACAAAAATTACTTATATGTCTTATGTTCCTATTATTATTTGTATAAGTCACACATCTTTTTTATGTTATTACAATTTAGGTTTAAAAGACAAAATATATGTTAAAAGCATGTGGTTAGCTCAACCACTAAAAATAAGACTTTTCCAATCCCAAGGATGTTGAGAATACATATTGAATTCATATGATATTAATTTTTAAATGGGCTAGTGAACTGACTGATTTTGATCTTGAAAATTTTATGGTTAAATAGGTTTTGAGTTAGAGTAGTGCAAGGATGGAGATTTTTAAGAAGTTTTGTCATCTATATCAGCATTGCTAGAATGTAATAAGTACTAAATAGACCATACATTCTTATAAATCATAATCTGTACAAACCACTACTCATATAATATGAATCAATAATACAAATTTGAACTATAATATACCATTTATTAATAATGAACATGTTAAAATAAGAATTTAAAATTGATGATTGACAAACTAAATGACACTAAAGCATTAATTAAGGCACTGGTTCACAGAGAAATATTCAATTGTTAAAAGATATTTGCCTACTATCAGTTTCAACAACATCCTAGGTCAACATAGCTTTGAGTCATGGCAACACAAGGCTTGACCATGCCATAGCTTAAGCAATGAAAGAATGATAATGCATTCAATGGTGAAGGTTTAAGGTGGTATACTACAATAGCTTGGAAGTCTTAGTTCCGTACTAGAGCCTTCATTCACACTTTTATCATACTCAAATTTTATAAACAAGTTTGTGGTAAAATTGGAATTAAAGAGGATATGTCTAAATGTTTTAGTAGTGAAATTAGAGTCAAATAGTGGTGTGTTCTATATTCTACATTATTTGAGTTATATATTAACAGATTAGAAGAATGGCTAAATAAAATTATAGTTGAAGGTATTCAACTAGTCATGGTAAAGCAATTTTTGTATATAGCTAGCCTTATTCTTATTATGAAACCTTTTCATGGTTTAAAAGAACATTTGAAGGCTTTAGAGCTCTTTTTCCACAAAGTTGGGAAGTAACTGAAAACCAGCAAGATCAAATTAGCAATTTTTTTCTTTAAAATGAAGAAGCAACATGTTAGCTTTATCCATAGGGAAAGCTTGTTGAAGAGAGTTTCAGAATAAAAGTACCTATGAGTTGGTTCCACAATAAGCTGCCTTAAGACACATGTAGAACAAAAATGATTCAAAGAGGATGGACAACTTCTTAGTTGCTTCAAAAAAGGTGTAGGAAACCAAAGCTATGGGATTGGAAAACCCATCTTTTCTTTGTTGGCTGTGTTGGTTGTCCTCTACGATTGTGAGATTGGGGAGAGTAGTATGTCAAACCTTAACTAGAGACAGCTAGAAAAAACCAAAGAACATTTAATCATCAATACTCTTAAAGTAAAATCCACAATTCTCTATGAGATCCTGTTGAATGAAGCAAAGATGTTTCCAATGGAAGCATCAATTATAATCTATTTGCTAAGCTATTCAAACAAATCTAAAACATGAAGAAAAAAAAATTGCTGACCCAAAATTATTGTTCAGAGGAATTAGGACTATTGAAAGAAGAATTGGATGAAGCAAAAGAAATGGATGAGCAAATGGGAAATTAATGGGCAGGAATGTCTTTATATCAATGAAGAGACATAAAAAAAAATTGTGCAAGAAAAATTTAGGACTTCCATGTTAGAAAAACAAATAGATCAGAAAATCACACTATATTAAAAAGTTCAACCCCATATAGGAACATAATGAAAAGGCTTATTTAAAGGCTGAAATTGAGGCAAAGGCTAGAATTTTAGTTGTTTAGTTGAGGATTGGGTCTCACTATCTTAGATGTGACACAAAAAAATGTCTAGTCACCAAGAGGAAAGAGAAAATTTTGCATTTCCTATAGCAAAGGAATGGTTGAAACTGAACAACATTTCATACTAGATTGTACAACACATAAAGATATTCGTACTCAACTTGGAAACATCTTGCAATTGAACTATCTAAAAGAGATATTAAAATGAGGTGACTTCACTATCTGAAAAAGATATTAAACCGATGGGGCCTCATTATTTAATAGATTTTATAATCAAGATATAATAGAAAACTTGTAATTAAAAGAAACATATTTCTGTATACAAACTGAAAACCCAATCCTTTACGACCACTGATTATTCTTTTCTAGATTTTAGTTACTAGGTAGAGAGAACACAAAATTCATTTTAACATTACTAAACTCGCCTCAACTCAAAATGGAAGCAAATATCCATAAATTCAACCATTGGAAAGCATATTTTTCCAGTGAAATATATTCGAATCATGAGCTAAACATGGCGTTGGATCGAATGGACAATGAATATGTGTTGCACCTCTTGAATGGATGTTTGCTTTTTTGTATTTTTCATTTGTTCATCAATTAGACCAGCATATCCATAGACAAAGTACTCTAAATATATATCAAAATACATAGATCCATAAAAAAAATGTGGTTGATCATGCCATCAGAATGTGCATAATATCAATGTTTTTGTATAAAATGTGGCATATGCCATCTCAAAATGTCTCATGATGCATCCTATGACAACTATACTATCCTAGGGTGCTGGTGGATGATCAAAATGTAGCCTCTTCACTGCACTAGGTGGATCAGATGCCCCCTCCATAAACAAAAATGAAAAACCCAAAGTTAGACTACTAAATTTATATGATTCTTTGTATCTAACATTGAATTACTCAAATGCATAATGATCTTTTTTGTAATGAATATTTATAATATCAAAATTTCATAATAAATACCTCTCTTTTCGACCTCCTAAGCTGGTTAGGAGTCCTCTTGTATGCCCTCAACAATGCTTCTACCTCTCTAATTATGGGTTGTATATGTTCAAATATGTTTGTTAGATGAATCTACAATTTAGACTATAATATTATAATTCATAGCATGCTAAATTTATAACATATTTAATCATGAATTCAAACTACAACTTACTATTGTAGGCTCCTCCTCGGGAGAGAGTTGCCGCATCATCAAATCTACATAACTCTCTCGTCGGACCTCATGTGCACTAGGAGTCTCTTATGAGATAAAAAATAGTAGTTGTTAATATCATGGAAGTCAGTTTTGAATTCACTTATGAAGATAACGATAATAAAAAATAAATGATACTTATGCATACAATGGGGCTCTCATTGTGAATGGAAATCCCTGATGGTCTATGACGTAGAATCTATACATGCTCATCGCCAGTAGCCATGCCCTATATACAATAAAGAATGTAATTAAATGGGATTACCACAAACATGTTACAAGAATGCATCAATATTTAATAAAATAGAAAGCACCTAATTACATTTCCTTTGTCAATGCATGTTGGCTCACCCCTTGCACTTTGTCCCCCCAAGATAGGTGGTACCTGCAAGATAAAAGAAAGTTTAGCAACCATATATGCTACAATATAAAATAGAGAAAAAAATGTGCACACAACATAATGTACCATAAATGTCTCAAGGCCATATGAAATGGCTGAGAGTGTGGCATCATCAATTTGTCTGAGCTCCTCCTCGGTCATCAACTAAACATGAATGAAGATCACATACATATAAAAGTCAATATGGCTTAAAAATTAAAATTACTCTATTATAAAAGTTAACTTTAAATCACATATGCCATAACAAAAAAATGTATACACATACCGACACCAAAGGAGTCCATGCCTCTGCATTCCCCTCCTCTCTCGCATTAGGGTCTGTAGCCTCTACGCATGTGTCTGGTGTATCCTTGTCTAATACAAAATGATACTCAGGAAGATCACCTATGGGACCTAGGAAAATATTCTTGCACATAATGCAAGTGTGAGACACATAAACTTGTGATGAGCTAGCCGATGATGAACTAGCACTAGCATCAACAACATGAGGAGGCATGACTGACCTAGCCTAAGATATCATTAGGCTACTCAGCCTATGAATGGCTCTGATGGTGTAAGAGCTAGCCTTTGTCCTAATATCTAGATGTTGCACTCAAGGAGGAGGGGAGATATCAGTGGGGGGGACAAAAGTGCTAGCTCTCTTCCATTGGGAAGAGGATCTATCCTAAGGAGCTCCTAGTCCTAAGCCCACATTGGGCTTTGTGCTCCAATAGTTCACTTTAAGCTTCAACACAAATTCTGCATATAATTTTCTAAGGAAACAAAATGGTATGTCTAAATTTCCATGTGGAGGGATATCAAAGACCATCCACCAACGATCCCAAAAGTTTGCATGTATGGCATTATTTGCGCACCATTTAATGGATAGTTTGGATTTTTTGGTTCGACTGGTAAACCCATTTTTTGGTTCACAAAAAGGCTAGCCAAATCATCTTTGGTTATGTTGAGGGCTGCAACCTCATCATAGTCCATCATCAAACATCTCATGCATTTCATCACACCAATGAAGAGCAACATTTTGTTGGTTTGTAAGGGTTTCAATGTTATCCACTATGGTGTTTAAGGTGGATAATATAGGAGCCAATACGGGTACATTATTATATGTTCTATGCAAACCTCTCAACTCAGTGAGATTTTCATTTATCAAATCCTCGATTCGAGGAGGGTTTTGAGGGGGTAGAGGATCATTTGGTGGACAATTTTATGGGGGTACTGGATCATTTGGTGGGGAATTACAAGGAATATTATTCCCTACCTCAGTGTCATGATTTTGATCAGCCATTCCTATTGAATTGCAAAACGTAATATATATTAAAAAAAAATTCTTAATTTTAACCATTTAAAAAAAAAAACCCTAGATTCAACTAAAACAAAAAAAATCATGCTAAAATCTATTGAATTTAGGTTTAAAATGAGTTGGGGAAAAAAAAAACATGCCTTAATATCTGATATCTGATATTCAATCATATACAAAATCAAAATGAGATCAACAATCTCCCCCTTTGACATGAGTGTGAAAAACACTTTGTCATGCATATACATCCTTATTTTGAGTATAACTTAGACAATGTATTTTTTGTTGCGCTTTGATGATGGGTGCTCCCCTTAAAACTATGAACTCATAACAAAAACAAAGAAACAAAAAATGTGAGAACAAAATATGGACTTCCTATTTGCAACTCAAATGGAGAATTATAGAATTTATAAGTACAATATGCTAACCCACATGGACACCTTCATTACAATAATTTGCAAGCCAAGTTGTGAACTATCACCCATAGCCCTCCTAGACAATGTTCAGGCCCTTCTTAAATAAGTAGTTTTATGCCACTCAGGAAGGTTCTAGATGCTCAAACTTAATACCTAGGGCTGAAAAACCCTAACAATACATATAGATTGGCTAAATACATCTTTTCAAAATGCTATAACTCTTGAATTGTTGCTTTGATTAGCTACTATAATCACTTTTTGGACACAAGTGCCCTTCAGTTAAGCTTTTAGATCTCATCCAAGAACTCTAAGGCCTCCAACAATGAGCCTAAATTTTTTTTGCAAAATTTTTCACTAAAAATCTGCAATAACTTCTCTAATACTTAACCTAGAGCAATGATATTTTTATGGTAGGATTATATCTCTAAAATGAACCTTTATAGAAAATGAGAACATTCCAAGCTTATATGATAAATTTACTAAAAATAGCAAGTTACCATAAATAGTAACCACTATCTACTAGTCCTTATTAAAATAGATTAGACTGAAAATAAAATATTTTTGGGTGATGCAAGATTTCTCTCACACCCAGGATGCTCCTACATCAGACACCTAGGAAAATTTGAGAAGTGCCCCTCACGTCTCAAGTGTTCAGAGGAAAACCAAGACAATTAACCTCTTCCTTTGCTAGCCATGATGAATCCTCAACTAGCCTCCCTTTCCATTTGACTAGATATTCCTCATAAAATTTGTTTCTAGTACTTTTTTCCGACATGACTATCTACTATCTCATCAATCTCCTTTATAGCTGAACTAGTTGTTGGAATGCTTCACTATGCTTCTACAACTTTATTTCCATCACCTCCTTCACAATACTTTATCAAATCTAAAATATTCAACATTGGTGAAATATTAAATTCAATATGAAACTCCACTCTAGAATCATGCCTTTTCACTATCTTGCATGGTCAAAATTTCTTCATCTTCAGCTTATTATATGTACCCATTGGAAAATACTCCTTTCTCAAATGAACCATGGCTTCATCTCCAATCTAAAATTTATTATATCTCCTTTTCACATCTAGCTTAGCCTTATACGGTGCATTCATTTTTATGATGTGCTTCCTCACCTCCTCATGGAAATTCTTCAAATGTTCAACAAAATCTTCTTCTTCAACACTACTTATCTCTCCTTTATCTAGCTGCCTCAATTTAGAAGCATTTCTAGGAATCCTCTCATATACAATCTAGAATGGTGATTTATCAGTACTCCCATTGATAAAATTATTATATGAAAATTCCTCCTATGGTAAAATCATAGCCAATCCTTTTATCTCCAACCAAGCAGCTCAACAAGTTTCCCAAACTGCAATTGACAACTTTTGTCTATCCATCAATCTGTGGATGATGTGATGAACTAAACTTCAAATCTATCTTCAAATTCTTCCACAATGTATGCTAGAAATATCCAAAAAAATTGTATCTTGATCTAAAACTATACTCTTTGGCAAACCATGTAATCTCACCACTTCTCTGAAAAACAACTCTGCTACATGAACAACATCACTAGTCTTTTGCAATGAATAAAATATGCCATCTTTGAAAACCTATCAACCACCACAAAAATAGAATCATGCTTGCACTTTTTCATCAGTAATCCAAGAAAAAAATCCATGCTAACATCCTCCCATGGCTTCTCTAGTATAGGTAATGGATGATATAACCCTATATTTTCCTTCACTCCTTTCACCATCTGTCATACTCTACAAATTTGTACAAACTTTGTTACATCTTACTACAACTATGGCCAATAATAATTTTCAACAACCAAAGCTATGGTTTTATCTTTTCCAAAATGTTTATCCAATCCTCCACTATGCTTCTCTTTGATGAGATTCTCGCTCATTGAACTTCTGGGAATGCACAGTTGGCTTCCTTTGAACGACATATTATCCTAGATAATAAAATCCAACCACTTTGTCCTATCAAGTGTAACAGGTTCTATAGAAGCCCTCCATGCTTCACTAAAATTAGGATCATCTGGATACAAAGTATTATGTTCTTTGAATCCAACCACCTTTATCTACATTTCTGTCAATAAAAGTTGTATTCCACTAAGAGTATCTACAACTTTGTTAGACTTCCCACTCCTATGTTTCAAAAAAAATGTATAACTTTGAAAAAACTCAACACACATTAAATGCCTTTGGTTCAATTTTCCTTGACTATTCAAATATTAAAAAGCTTGATGATCAGCATACAAAAAAACTCCTTAGGAAGAAGATAGTGTCTCCACTTCTTCAATTCTTGAACTATAGCACAAAATTTTTGATCATAAAAAAAATATTTTATTTTTACATCATTCAACTTCTCATTGAAATAAGAAATAGATGTACCTTCTTGGCTCAAAATAGCTCTTATTATAGTACCACTAGCATCACAATCTACTTGAAACACCTTGTTAAAATATGAAAGTGCTAAAAGATGCTACTTAGTAACTTTCTATTTCAACAAATTAAAACTCTTATCTTCTCCTAGAGTCTACTTAAACTCTTTCATATCCCCTCTCATTATTTTAATCAAGGGTCCACAAATATTGCTAAAATCTCTTATAAATTCTTTGTAAAATATAGCCACTTCATGAAAGTGCTCAGTGCATTAGTTAGCCCAAAAGGGATGAATACCACTCATACAATCCTTCTCTTATATTGAAAGAATTCTTCCACTCATCACCTTCTCTGGTATGAATTTGATGATACGTACTCTTCAGATCTATCTTTATGAAGTACTCATCTTCGCTCAAATAGTCTATAATATGATCCATCCTCAGTAAAGGTGATCTAAACTTTATTGAGATCTTGTTGATAGCATGAGAATTTTTGCACATCCTCTATTCTCCATTCTTCTTTGGTACCAACACTATTGGTACAACACATGGACTTAGACTCTCTCAAATCAACCCCTTCTACAACAACTCATGAACTTTCTTGTTCAACTATTCATTTTCCATTGGTGTCATTCTGTGCACTACCTTCTATAGCAATCTAGCTCCTAGAACCAAATCCATCTTGTGCCTAATCTTCCTCGTTGGGGGAAATACATTAGGTACATTATCTAATACAATATCAGAAAACTCTACCAATATATCTTCAAATTTTGCAGGTACCTCCTCTTCTTCTTCTTTGCTATCTTTAGGAATTATAGAAAAACATATATTCTCACACTGCATACCTTTAATAAACTCTTTTCCATCAACAAAACACATTATGGAAGCATTTCATACCTTTTATTCTTTATCCTTCAATGGCTTCAAATTATGTTTCACTCCATCCCTAGTTAGAGTGAAGGCATTTTCTCGCTCAATGTGTAAAACATGCCTATCAAACAACCACATCCTACCCATGACATATTTTCATATGTATGATATCACATAGTACCTCATCTTGGTAGCTTCCAATCTTGAACTTCACTAAGCACTACTCACTGACCTAACCTTGTGGTCATGTTGCACCTAGGCAATATGATATGGATGCGGGTATTTCTACCTCTTCAGCTTCAACTTGGTGACCATCATTTTTATACTTATCTTCGTAACTGTAGCTTGTGTGAAACAAACTCCTTCTTTGCTCAAGTTCATTATCACCACTCAGAAGGACTCTTTGATTAATTAGATCTTCTCCTCTTTTAGCATCATTAGAATATGTGGAGCTAGCATCTTCATCAACATGTACAACTCTAGCCTAGCCTTTTGTTCCTTGATTTTTCCTTCCTTAGCACTAGGTGCATTCAAATACTCTATGCACTTCTTGCCCGAAGTGAAAACATTTCCCATGGAAGCCTCCTCTTCTAGATCCTTGTCCTCTATGTCTTCGTCTCTGATCTCTATTGTTCTAATCATGGAAATGATTGGAATTGTTTACTCTCTAGTTTTGATTACTACTTCTAAGCTCATATTATTAGAATTTCCTAAGAAAAGTGCTCCTCCACTGGTGCTTTTTCTATCATCAATTTTACCTCCCCAATCTGCATCAATGTAGGCTTTCAGTTCAAACTTCTCATTCCTCTTGTAGTATAAACTGAAGTCATTAGTTCCTTTTAGGTATCTCAATATTCTCTTCATTTTCATTAAGTGATTTTCTCTTGGATTTGTAGAAAATATCGCTACTATTCCAATAGCTAATGCAATGTTTGGTCTACTATGTACAACACGTTGCATCTTTCCAATCATTGACCTATATAATGTCTGATTTACTTCAACAGATTCATCATTCTTGGATAATTTATGGCCTGTTGCCATTGGTGTGCTAACTAGTTTTAACTCTTCTAACCCAAATGTTTTGAATACTTCGTTGATGTATTTGGATTGGGTCACAAATATGCCATGCTTCAACTGATGTACTTGTAATCCAACAAAGAATTTGATTTCTCCAAACATTGACATCTCAAATTCATGCTTCATTTGATTAGTAAAATATTTGCATATAACATCTTCTCCTCCAAATATTATATCATCAACAAAGATTTTTGATATCAAAATGTCTTTACCTTCCTCATCTTTGATGTACAAGTTGTTTTTGTCATCTATTCTTTCAAATCCTATCTTCACAAGATACTTGTACAACCTCTCATACCATGCTCTAAGTACTTGCTTCAATACATAAAGTGCTTTGTGTAGCTTGCAAACCATGCCCTTGTTCTTCTCATCAACAAATCCCTCTAGTTTTTCTATGTAGACTTCCTCTTCCAGTATACCATTTAGAAAAGTAGACTTCACATCCATCTGGTAGACTTTGAAACCTTTATATGTAGCATATGCAAGTAATGTTCTTACTCCTTCCATTCTTGCAACTGGGGCAAATGTCTCTCCATAATCCAGTCATTCTTCTTGAGCATAGCCTTTGCAAACTAATCTCGCTTTTTTTCTTGTTATCTCACCTTTGTCATCAAGTTTGTTTCTAAATATCTATTTTGTTCCAATCACATTCTTATCACTAGTTTGGGAACTAGAGACCATGTTTTGTTCTTCTCAATATGATCTTTCTCTTCTTTCATGGATTTATACCAGTCATCATCTTGTAGTGCATCTTTCACTATTTTGGGTTCAACCTTGCTCAGTAGACATGATTCATTCCTGAGCTTATTCTTTGTCATTGGTCTTACATCCTTGTCACCAATGATTTGATCTACAGGGTGATGTCTTCTCACATACTTGGCCAATCTAGGTTTAGTTCTTCTTTCCATGTTTGATCCTTTAGTTTCAAAGTCATTTTTTTCTTCTTCATCTGGCATTTCATAATTTATTTCTTTCATACTATTTTCTAAATTAGAATGTGCATTTCCTATATTCTACAGCTTAGCTTCTAAATGCAGCTCGACATTCACTAGTTGAGATTCGGTAGATACTGAAGTCTGTTGTTGATTTCCAACTTGATTTGCAGCATTATCTTCAACTATCATTCCTTCATAGAAGTATACAAAGGATCTATAATCCTCTATTTGCTTTGACTCTTCAACCTAAACTTCTACATGCTCATCAAAATTTACATTTGCACTCTCCACAACTTTGTTAGTGTTAGTATTCAAGCACTTATATGCCTTATTTCTAGTGGAGTATCCAAGAAATATGCCTTCATCACTTTTTGCATCAAACTTGCCATTTCTAGAATCATTTAGGATATACCATTTACAACCAAATGCTTTAAAATTTTTAACATTAGGACCATACCATAATTCAAAAGGTGTTGCATTTGTACCTTTCTTGACTTAAACTCTATTTAGAGTGTAGACTGCAGTACTTATAGCTTCTCTCTAGTACTTTAGTGCAACATTTTTCTCCATCATCAAGGTTCTAGCACAGTCTATTACTGACCTATTCCTCCTTTCAGTAATACCATTCTATGGTGGAGTTCTTGGTGCTGACATTTTCCTTTTAACACCTTTGTCATTGCAAAATATTTCAAACTCTCTTGCTGTGAACTCACCTCCTCTATCCGACCTTAGGCATTTCAGGTTCTTTCTTGTTTCCTTCTCAACTCTAGCCAAATACCACTTAAAAATTTGGAATGCATCAAATTTTTGATTTAGAAACATAGTAGTCATCATCCTGGAATAATCATCTACAAATAGCATTATGTATCTTTCTTCTAGGTAGCTTTGCACTTCTATTGGGCCAAAGAATTCTGTATGGACTAACTCTAGTACTTCATTTGAAGTGTATATTTTTATTTTGAAACTAGACTTGGTCATCTTCCCTAGTTGACATTGTTTGCACATTGTGTTTTAAAGTTTTTTCAACTTGGGCAATCCTCTAACTTTCTTTTTCTTTCTAATGCTAATCAGATTATCAAAGTTAACATGACACAACCTTTTATGCCACAACCACACATCATCAAGTCTAACAACAAGACATGTTGTTTCTTCAATATCTAGGTAAAACAGATTACTCCTAGTTTGTTCACCTTTTCCTATCATATTTCCATCAGTGTCATAGATCTTGGCAGTTTTATTTCCAAATTCAACTTTGCAACCTACATTGCCTAACTGTGATACACTAAACAAGTTGTAGTTCAATCCTTCAACATAGTATGCATTATCACATGAAATTTTCTTTGTAAGTTTGAAAGAGCCTTTTCCTTTGATTTGACATGGGGCATCATTACCAAATCTAACACTATTTCCATCATATTGAGTAAAGGTAATGAACTTACTTTTATCTCCTATCATGTGATGTGAGCATCCACTTCCTATAATCCACTTGTCATTCTTGTTGACATAGTTAACCAATGTTGTTGCTTCATCTTCATCTTTATCTAATTCATCCTTCATGGCTACATAGACTACTTCATCATCATTCTCATCAGAATCTTCTTCAACAATGTAACATCTCTTACCTTTCTCCTTATAATCTTTTTTGTCATCTTCTCTTTTGTTCTTGTTCTTTTTTATTTCTTTCTAGTTCTTCTTATGTGGACATCTTGTAGCTATATGACCAAATTCATTGCAATTAAAACATATGATAGGGAGCTTACCTTTAAATTTTCCTTTACCTCTATGGAATCTCCTAGCCAGTAGTGCTTCTAACTATTCCACATCTTCCTCATCTATGTTGCTATCATTAGATGCATGCTTTCCTTTTCTTCCTCTCTTGCTTGATGTGTCCTCCTCATTATCTTTATTGTCATCTTAGCTTTGAAAGTAGGTTCAAGGTTCTTAGGTCTGTAGTTGTCAAAATTGGATAGCTTAAATGTAGTAAGTCTTCCCACTATTCCTTCAAAGGTTAGTGTGTTCCCTTATATACACCTCAACTCTTGGATGGCTGAAACTCTTATAACATATATAGGAAGAAAAGTTCTTAAGTATCTACTGATAGTTGTTTCTTCTTCCAATTGTCTACCCAGACTTCTTATGTCACTCACCACTTCTTTCATTCTTGTAGCATATTAAGCAGCATTTTCACCTTCCTCCATCTTTATGTCATCAAACTTTCCTCTTAGACTTTCTCTCTTTACTCTCTAGACATTTTGATCTCCTCCATAGATGCCTGACAAGGTTTTCCACATCTTGAATGTAGTGTCACAATCTTTGATGTCATCATATTCAACATAGTAAAGTGTAGAAGCAATCTCCAACATTGCTTGGTTATGCTCCTTCTTTTTGTTCAAGTCATCTACAGTAAGAGGTCCTATTGGAGTTACATGTTCTGTTCCAATTGAAGTTTGTTCATAGTCACCTATTGATCCAAGGTGCAATTTCATCAAGCTCTTCCATGCAACAAAGTTGTCATTGTTGAGCTTGGGAACTTCTCTCTTTGACATCTTGATCTTCCTACTTCTAGTACCTTGAAACTAAATTAGTAGATGGCTCTGATACCAATTGTTAGAATTGCTTTAGAATAACTAAGAAAGGGGGGGGGGGGGGGTGTGGGTGAATCAGTTATTCTAGTTCCAAATTTCCTATTAAAACTTTTCATTAAGTGTAGTGAACCCATTCAACCATTCATTCATCCAAGCTTTAATTTATCTAATCAATGAGTTACTATAAATCAACATGCAAGTATAACACATAAGAAATCAACACATGACATAGTGATTTACATGGAAACCCAATTTGGGAAAAACCACTAATAACATGCTACTCAATTCTCACCCTTCTAAAGTGATGCCCTATGAAAGGCATGCCCTGCTAAATGCTTACAAAACATTGTTAAATGTGACCTTGTTAGAGGATTTAACCATCCTATTAGAACCAGGCTTGGTTAGAGGACTTTACAACATTCACTTGGAATGTCACCCTATTAAAGGATTTACAAATGGTTGTTAGGCCAACCTAAGTGCATAGGATTTTCAAATCTAATATAATTTCTAGAGAGTATTGAAAAATCTTGACCTGACTACAACATACAACTTATCTTGTAAATTTTAGATCACTTCTCAGCTCATACCCTTGCCTAACCTTCAATCTTTGCAACTCTTGACAGCTTGCTCTCATTTCAAGCTTTGTCCCCTTGAGTCTCCATATTCAATGTACTAGTGCAATCATCTCTTTATGGCCACTCATAGAAGTAGAGCCTTGGTGATCTTCCTTCTCCTAGAGATGTCTCCTCCTTGATACCATTCTAACCACTTTGTAGATTTTAGCATTTCAATAGCAATAGTATTAGTAGCTCTTTGCTTCTTGGTCTATGAATTCTTAAATAGAAGTCTTGGAGTACCATTTCTCACTCCATCCTTTCATTTTTCAATTTCAATTAGCATGGATTAGGTAGGATTCATTACATTTAACCCACATTCTATTTCCTCTAGAAACTTCTTGAATAATCCTATCTTTTTCTTGATGCTTGGCACCTGAAGATCATTCAGCACCAACTAATTTTTTTTGATGCTTGGAACCTAATCTTCACTTGACACATGAAGATCACTCGGCACACACTAGAAATGTCTATTACTCAGCTTCTACTAAGAATTTTCTCAACTTCAAGTAATTTGCTCGGCACCCACTAATGATCTTGGTTTAAGCTTTGCAGTCAACAATGTTACAACTTCTTCCTCCAATGTTTCTAAGTGTGACCAACCTCTGTATCCTTGAGTATGTCATCAATATATTACTTAACCATTTTCTTAACTGATCCTTGCACTTCATTACAACATCATAACTCAACCTTTCCCTTAGGTTCTCTTGTTACATCTTGTTGATCAAATCTTCTTCATCAATCAACTAAGTGATAGTACTTGGATCTTATAAACAAATATCATCCCTACAAATAGCAGGTTTGACATCAATGACAAAAAAATGATTGAAAATATTCTTTTACAACAATCTCCCTCTTTGATCTTCAACAACAATGAGCTTTTCAATTAGATTTCCAACACATATGACAAACTTACTAAAAATAGCAAGTTCCTATAAATAGTAACCACCCTATCTAGTATTACTTATTAAAATAGAAAAGACTAAAAATAAAATATTTTTGGGTGATACAAGATTTCTCACACACCCAGGATGCTCCTGCATCATGCTCCCATACAAAATTTTCAAAACTTTAAAATTTTCAAAATTACAAATTGATGACTATTTGTCATACCTTATTTCTCCATTACTCCCCCTGAGTAAATTGTTCATTTTTGTCTCTAGTTATGTTACTCCTAATAAGTAGTTTTTTTTCCTTATATCTTATCAAAATTTACTATGCCCTATTTCTTCATTATTACTCCCATGTTCTTCAAAAGCTTACTATCCCTCTTTTATTCATTATCCCTCTTTTTTGACACTTATGTCATCTGGGTTCTATACTTATAATGTGTTTATCAAAAAATGGTTTGAGTAGCTCCATAATTATCGTTAGGGCTGCATCCTAATTGATACACATTGTGTCCAATAAATATACTCAAATTTCTATATCAATAGCATGGTCAACTAAGCTTTCATTTGTAGAAACTTGGGAATCATTCTTCATCAAAGTTTTAGCATAGGCTAGTTCATTGTGTAACAATTCCATATAGGTAGTTAACATGGATTGGATGCTAATAAGAGTGTTTCTAATATTTGTATCTATTTCTTGCAATGTTGCAAGCCTTCTCTATTTAGCCAGTAACCTTTGAAAGTGTATTTGGCTTTGTTTAGGAGGTTGCTTAAGAGTAGTACCTATTACTTGTAAATCTCCTACGATTTGGTCAATGGCCTGTTGATTCTCCTTGGTGAAATTATCAATCTTACATAGCTTTGTGTATAGAGAAAATATATTCTCTAACACCTTCTTTACACATTAAATTTTGGTTGCTAACTCGACCTATCTAAGTGCAATAACACTAGATAGCTTCTCTAAAACCTTGTTTTGTAACTTCCTTTCAGACCATTCTAAGATTTTCACATTAGACTCCAGGTCTTCATCCTTTATCTTATCAACAATATTTACAAGTTGCTCAATGATAGGTTTGTCTTCATTTTATTTTGGGAGACTAAAAGCATCAATAAACATTTCTTTGATCTCATGAAATACATGTTTTTTCTTTTGGTCCCTTCTAAGCAATTCTTTTCTCTTCTTTCCCCATAGATCTTCCTATAGAATTCTCATCTCCTCAATTGTGATTGTGCTTATATCAAACTTAGGCAATTCAATCACCTTAACTAAACTTACATCATCATATGATGTATTATCTACACTCCTTGATGTACTTGGACTCGACCTTGATACACTAATAGATTTGGCATTGATTTGCGACGGCTATGTGTTGCAATTACGATAGCAATGTGTCGCCACTGCAACAGACATAGACGTCGTAGTTATTCAGTCACAATTTATGATGTCTACCCTTGCTGTAGCATTTGCGACGCCTATCCGTAGCTATGTAGCCACCTTGTTGTCCTGTCATCCTCATCAAAATTCTTGTCTTTTTCGTCGCAATTGCGACGGCATTGTCGTCGCACCTACAGCAACCCCGTCGCAATTGGAGGGTAGGTGTGACGACAACCACGTCACAATTCTTGTGTTTTCTATTGAAATTGCAATGCCAACCCCTCCAATTGTGTTGAGGTTACTGTAGGTGCGACGGTCGAAGGATTAAAACAAAAAAAAATATTTCGTGCTTTAAGTTGTCCTTCAATTGATATTTGGATGCCTTTATTGAGGGTTTATCCAGTAGGACCAGTGCTGCTTCCATAGGCAAGCCATGCATTATGCTAGAAAGGGTTTAGAATACTTTGTCTCAAAATAAAGCTCTCTTTAGCCTAGAATTGGGTTGCTCAAACTATTTACCAGTGCCATGTTTTGCCTGTGATAGGAAAATGTACAAGATAGAAAATAAAATGTAAAATCCATTGGAATAGGCTCAAGAGATCAATAAGGCAAACTCACTCACCTATACAATTCTGATGATTTATAGATTTCACTAAAGTTGACACCTAGACGGCGCTCTTCTAACATAGAAGTTACTTCCAGCATCCACGTAGCTGGATTATAACCTTCCTTGATCTATGGAACCCCCTCAATGGCCTACATGAATCATTTTCAATTAGCTAAAACATATATGATGATTGCAGCTAGTGCTTGACTCTTAAGCTCAACGTATTGAGAATGTTTGCTAAAAGCTTAGTGGTCAACACTATCCGGCATGACCAATTCCTTGTATATAAAATCAACTTCCTATTGGTTCTAGTACAATAAACTATGACTACTTACAACTCCAAAATTCAAACTGCTCATCAAAAGGTACCAAATTCATATCTAAATCTCTCAATAGAATAAAACCGTAGTGGATGGCATCTTACCGAAAAATATTCTATAAGTTTGTTAGAATTGTGACCAAGTGGACCTGGATAGATAAGCTGACCTCCTCGCTTCATTAAGAATAGCTGCAGCATATTTCATTTAGCTTTAAGAAGATGCCAATTTCAAATGCTTCACAAAGCTATTTTAAGAAAACCAAATCTTTACCTCGTCAAATACCTCGAAGATATCAATACTAGGCTAATGGATTGTGCAAACAATAGTTCTTCCCGTGTCAACCAGATTTATCTTGTTAAAGTCTTTTTATGTAACCTGCAATAGTTATATATTCTACAAGAAAAGTGTGCAAGATATAGTGCAAAAATTATATGTTTACTACATTGAAATGTTTGTAAATAATGGGAAAAAAATTGTCATGTGTGAAAGTTATGATGGTGTTACGATAATATTTTTTTTGGAGGATGGGTGTGTTTTCACAAAAAAATATCAAACATGTATTTATGATATGCAGTATTTCAAAATTATGCATAAGGGCAAAGAAATACATTGCATTAGCTCAGAACTAGAATGTATTTAACTTCTAAGTCAAACCCTCAAAATCAATAAAAAACTACAAAAGGTAAATGCCAAGAAACAAAGAAACACTTGTTAGATGAGCCAGTAAGGCTGGCTGGTATGATGTACGATCCATGAGGGGGTTGTAGTTCTTAATGAAAAAGTCTAGCTTTTTTTTAACTCCTAATTTGGTTCAGTTGTTCCACATCAAATACATCAGCCATTACAAAGACTCTCAATTAATTATTTTAGCATTAATTGGTGCCATAGAATTATGAGGTTGCTAATGTCCCAAAAAATTTCAACCAATTTGTTTTTAGTACAATTTTCCCTATAAAAGCCATGGGACTAGCTGATTTATGAGTCTCCTGAACTTCTTAGCAGTTTAAGTGGCTCCCCTCTCTTCATGGGACTATACCCTAAGTAGTTGCGATTTCTGCATAGGGGTATAAAAACTTGTTTTTGTTTGTTTTTTACAGTATTCACTAAGATGATTTGCCTAAAAATGACACAGGAAGCTACAAAAATGATGTTACTTCTATTTTTGAAATGAAAATTGTGTGTGAAAGATCTGCATAGCTTTTTGACAGTTTATGGTAATTTTGCTCATATATTTGAGTACCTCAAGGAGGCACAAAATGCTCATTAGGCTTCACAAGTTTTGTTTACCATCTTTTACAATTTAGAAGAACCAGTGTTGTGCAATTTGAAAGCTAAATTCATAATAAAGTGCTCTCGATTGATCCATTTCTACTCAGCTTATATAGGCAATGGTGATGTAATAGCAATCACAAACAATGACATGGAAAGTAGAAATGTTGTGCTTATTGTGACGAGCCAAAAAAAATGAATTGCTAGTGATGTATTTGCATTTGAAAAGAATCACTATGTTTTTAGATGAAGAGCGTGTGGAGTTCTTGTCAGATTTGGAGGCAAGAAGTCAACAAGTTTGATTTTCCTCCTTACTAGCACAGGGCCTCTTAGAGCACTCTATGATTACAGATCATGCAGTGGGAGTATGCAGTGGAAATGATCTGCATAGGGCCTCTTAGAGCACTTTACGATTACAGATCATAATTGCAATTTGTCTATGTTGATGGAGAATTTTATTTTGGTGAAGACAAAGACAATATTCAAGCATTGCTGGTAGCAGATGATCGACCTCATACTTCCCTGGGAAGATCAACCTATATAAAATTGATTAACATAAATAAACCATGATCATCAACTCATCATCAAGTGATTTCATATGTATATAAATTGTTAAAATGATATAATGAACGACTTACCAATGGATGATAGTCATGCCTCCCTTCAATGTGACCATTCTCCCTACAATGCCTCTTAACTGTTTTGATTAGTAGTCTTCTATGGTTTAAGCCCTTACAAATATTGCAAGGACAATAACATTTTCCATCACCTTTTCTTTTCAAGTTAGACCACAATCTAGCGATTGTCTCCCTGTTTTGTTCTTCACTTATATTATCTGACATGATCGTTCTTTGCAGGAAGCAAAAATTGGGCTATGAAAACTTCGGTCTACTGCAACTTTCAAAAACTAAGCAAAACTGTCGAAAGTACACAAATCTTCTTAGACCTAGCTAAATACTTTAATATTTTAAAAATACTTTCTTTGACTTTATTCCTAAGATTATTTGTAAAACTTTGACCAACAGCCCGAAGGTCTTATTTCAAGAGACCTTACAACATTAAGCCACTAAAAGCAATTTCAAAACATATAAGCTAAAAGTCTAGTTAAAATATACATTAGAATAAATAAAAAACAATTTTCATACCCAAGCGCACGGCTATAACTCGTGCAATGGCCTTCTTGCTTAGCTGTAGAAGCTCTCCAGCAATCAAATTATACAAACTGCAAGGCCTAACAAAAATTTCAAAATATATAAGCTACAAGTCTAGTTAAAATATACATTAGATTAGATTCAACAATAGCAAGCAATGTTATTTAGAATTAGATTCAACAAACCTTAGCAGTGTAAATAGCCATCTCCTCTAAACTGGACTCCAAACACGAGGGGGCATTCACATACTCTTCCCCTAAAGGTATCCTGAAGAACAAAAGCCACTATTCTTGAGTTTTTGAATTGCACCTCGAGATGAATGAAGCTTAAAAGGAATGATCATTGTTTTCATACATTTAAATTAGGATGTAATATTTATTCATAAGTATATACCTTGCAAGTACTTAAAATTTTTGTTATATGTGTTGCGGGAAAAGAAGAAGTTTATACTTATGTGTACAGACGCACTTCTTGTATGTGATCCAAAGCTCGAATGTTATCAAGTGTGTCCAATGATGGGGAGAGACCTCCATGCAAGTAGAAGATCTGCAATGAAACAAAAGAAAAGAAAATTTTCTTATAGTAAGAACAAGTTTGTTGTGCTACATAGGGTACCAACAAAATAGTTTATAATATCTTTTTCTTTACCTGGCTTTCAATTCAGCATGAGATCCTTTAATAGAAAAGTCAAGTTGATAACATATATATAATTTTTCCATAACTAGATTTTATTTTGACCAGGTTGGGCTAGGTGATCTTGTGGAGATCTCTAGAATATTTCTTCCTATGCCTTACACTGGCTTTCAAGCCATGTGAGCAAGTTTGGTGGCTGATACATATCTGCAAACGATGTCAATTACTCATTTCAAGAAAAGATACGAGGAGTGAGTTTTAGCTTTTCGTATGTCATTAAATTTTCTCTTTCTTGTTTTGTAAGGACTTCTATTTTTCCAAACATGATCCTCATTTCATATAAGAAATACCATCAGTGAAGCTATATCACACTTTATGCTAGGACCAACAGGGGAATAGTAAAAATAGATTTGATCAAATGTCAAAATCATTCCTAATAGAAAAAGTGATTATATTTTTAGGCAGCAGGATGGTTTAACTACTATATTCATTAATAATTGAAAAATTGTATACAACGCTTGTATATGAGCTAACCTTGGTTATTGACACATTAACATCAGCTATAATGACATTAAGTAGTATTTTTGAATTACTTAAACTTCTCTTGGCCTGGTATTTTGGTGGCTTGGTATTTTGGTGGAAACATTTGCTTGCTGATTTGAAGGCTAATAGGTCTATTAGTATGGCAGCTTAAACTTGAATGGACTAATTCAGTTGTCTTGATAGGGTTCAAACTTAGATATTGATCTTATTGTTTTCGCATGTTGCAAATTTTGATAATAAGCTCGTGACATTGAAAAGTCTCAAACTTGATCCAAATTTTGATAATAAGCTCGTGACATTGAAAAGTCTCAAACTTGATATGAGACTGGTTCTAACAGATCTCAACTTTTCATAATGAGCTTGTTATTTTGATAAATCTCAATCAGGGACTAGTTTTGCCCATTGCTACAATTTGAAAAAATGACCAAACATCATTATCCAGTATGAGTAGCCAACATGATTCTAGAGTAACACTATATTATCAGTGAAGAAAATATCAAAAATCACAAATTGGGTACAATCAATATGTTATGGAGGGACATGTCTCCAGTTAAATTTTCCACACAAGTTATCTAAATAGCCTTAAATAATTGGAGTAAATTAACAAGAACCAACATCATCATATTGTAACAGGTCAACAAATCAGTTTGATTAACTCCTTCCCTATCTTGTAAATGGAATCATATTAAAAGTTCCTTCTTCCTCAATTCTCCCATCCTTTCTTGTCCCCACTTTTCTTCCTCCTGCCCTTCTGCACCCTGCAACCGCTTCTTAGGTTTGCCCATGTAAAACCTCTCCTCATCCATGCTCTGTTATAAGATTTGTTTATCTTTATGCTCTACTGTTGAAGAACAATCAGGTTTGACACTTTTAAAAATGTCTCTGCCCCTACCGAGACCATTGTGGGTTTGTGATCCATGTCCTGCTACTCTTCAACTACTTCCTTGCACTCAAGCTTCTTGGGCATTTTAGTAACTATTTTTTTTCCCCACCAAATAAAGATGAGGGAAAGCCTTCCTCTGTGAAGTTGCTTCTTTTTGTTTTCTCTTCCTGGAACAATCTGTAGCCACGTGCCCTATTTGAAAACATTTTCTGTTGTTTCGCCATAATCCAGCAGTTGCACCTAAATGCCTTTTGCAATTTTCAAATATGGATCTGCTGGATGAGCTTTTTCCATATCCATCTCAACCAGAATGCAAGCATAAATGGTATGAAGGATGCCTAAAGAGTCTTTGTCCATGTCTAAAAATCTAGCTAGGGTGTTAGATGCCAAAAAGCCTCAAAAGAGGAAGATAAACTAGTATTGCAAGGAGTGAGTTAGAAGTCTAACCAGATATCTTTGTTGAAGGATTCAGTGAGAAGGTTAAAAGGTGGGTACCAAGGATTCAACAATAACAGATGCTTATCCTCTTAGCTCCATTGATGCTCACACAAAAATTTCTTCCCGTCTCACATATCCACCTCAAAAATTTCTCATGTCCAAGGGTAAAGTTGCATATCTCCTTCCAGAAAGGAGCTCCAACTCCAATATCTATTTGTTCAGTTCACCAAGGCCTGGCCAAAAACCTTTGAATCCCACTATCAATTCCATCTCTATAAAAAGATTTTTGCAATTTAACCAAACACATTTTCCAAACCATTGAGATTTAGTACTTGCATAAGCAATCAATCTGTATTTGGACTAGGTCTATGATTCCAAGAACTATAATTGTACTTTTTTTCATAAGATGGAGCCTATGAATTGCTGCCGAGCACACAAGTCAATAGTCACGTGGCATTTCATTGGAACATTTTGGTAGATATTAATTGGTAATAAGCTTCTATGATTTATGTAACTGTAATCTTGTGTTATATCTTACCAATTTACCTTTTTTTTTTAAATATTGTTTATTCCTTTGCACTCTAGGTATGTTCTGCAAGGTGATGAACAAAAACAAATCGAAAGGCTAGCTGAGGATGGGGACATTTACAACAAGCTTGCACGTTCTTTGGCTCCAGAAATATTTGGTCATGAGGATGTTAAGAAAGCTCTATTGCTTCTACTTGTGGGTGCTCCCACTAAGAAACTGAAGGATGGTATGAAGGTATGATTGATGAATTTCAAATTGTAGCATCCCTGTAAGTTAAGATTATGAACTATTCATTATTACAACTGATGGATTTCTATTATATTTCATGTATTCTTGGCTAGATAAGTTACCCTTGTTTTTGATGCAGTAGTTGTGACCTTAATAGTACAACTGGTTGTAGCTAGAGCCAAATATCTACCGACTCACATCAATTCCAATTATTTCTACTCAAGGAACTGTATAGCTAATTTTAATTGAATTCACAGATTAGGAGCAATTTGCATGTCTGCTTGATGGGAGATCCTGGAGTAGCAAAAAGTCAGCTGTTGAAACACATGGTCAATGTGGCACCTCCTGGAGTTTACACCACTGGGCGAGGAAGCAGCGGTGTAGGTCTCACAGCTGTTGTTCAAAGGGGCCCAATTACAAATGAGATGGTTCTTGAGGGTGGTGCCCTGGTATGAGTAATTCAATGTATTGACTTGTTAATGGCATTGTAATTGTGGGTTGGGATGTTAGTCAAATGTTCTGTAAGACTGATCGTGGAAGGCGTAGCTAATATCTGTATTTGGTACATATAGAGTTGCTGAAGTAACATTTCAATTTTTTGTGGGATGAATCAGGTTCTTGCAGATATGGGTATATGTGCTATTGATGAATTTGACAAAATGGATGAGATAGACCGTACTGCTATTCATGAAGTGATGGAGCAGTAGACTGTGAGTATTGCAAAGGCAGGCATAACAACCTCTTTAAATGCAAGAACTGCAGTTCTAGCTGCTGTTAATCTTGCCTAGTATGAATTGAATCATTGATCTCTAATCCGGTTTAATGTCAAAATGAATTGTTAAATCTTAGATTCTTGAAACCTTCAAGCCAGTGTGAAGGGTATTTATGCTCAAATTCTATAAGAACGAGGGATTATTAATTTGAACTGTTGAATACATTTCATACCATTTCCAAATTAGCAGCATATTGAGTGACAAATTTGTTATAGTTTTTCCCCTTTTGATTGCTTCAATTTTGTTTCTTGTGATCTGACACTTGTAACTGCGAAAGGGGTCGGTATGATCTCCAGAGAACTGCTGCAGAAAATATCAATCTTCCTCCAGCACTACTTTCCTGTTTTGACTTAATGTGGCTGATACTTGACAAAGCTGACATGGATAGTGATTTGGAAATGGCTAGACACGTCTTATATGTGCACCAAAAGTGCAAGCCACCTCCTTTGGGTTTTGCTCCTCTTGATTCATCCATACTGAGGTGAGTAATTGACTAATCCTTAGATTCTAATTCTTCAACTTACATACTATAATTTTGACTGCATTAATTACATTCTCACAAGTTATTTTCACCAGGGCATATATAGCAGCTGCAAGAAGAACGATGCCTTATGTACCCAAAGATTTAACAGAGTACATTGCCAGTGCATATGCTGCCATGAGGCAAGAGGAAGCACAGAGTGATGCGCCACATTCTTACACCATAGAAAGAACACTATTAAGCATTCTTCAAATCTCAATGGTACTAAGATTCTAATAAATAGTACATTTTTGTAACCATATCACTTTTAAGCATTCTTCGAATCTCAATGGTACTAAGATTCTAATAAATAGTACATTTGTGTAACCATTTACAGTCTCTAAGATGACATTGTTTTTTAAATTTATGTTCATATACTTAAATAAGTTGATGTTTGGGTTTGTACATCATGACCTTTTTCCAAGACAAGAAGATTATGAAAGAAAATTGAAAGAGTGAGCTTATACAAGTTGTCTACCTATCCATATTTTTTGGTCTTCCCGTATCTATTCATCTCTAGCTCATTCTTACAATTTTCTACCATTATCTTCATATTCTAACTTTCATTGTGTATGTTACTAAATTATATTGATTTTTAAATAATTTCAACAGTTCCATAAAATATATTAATAGGTCAAATATCCTTGATGATTATTACACATCTAAGATCTTTGACTGTACCATTATTATAACATCATATTGAATCCAGCTGTATGAAGGTAAGCTCTATGCATACGAAGGAGGATAAATGCATTTTTTGTAGAAAAAGATGAGTCACTAAAAAAAAGTGATAGTTTTCATAAAGGTCTATATTGGTTGCAAGAAATAGGAACAAATAGAAAGAATGTGTATATGCATGAATTTTCAATGTATTGAGGAGCTTTACGTTTGCTACTTACATTTTCCATGTATATGCATGAATTTTCAATGCCCCGGCCCTCTCAATGGTTCCGAAGTGATCTCTCGCGCATGCGCCTTTCCTTTCACAAGAACCTTGTGTCACACGATTTCATGCAAATGAGGGTTTTTCGCTTCTTTTTTTTTCTCTTATATCCTACTGGCATCGCAATTTGTTGCAATTGTGACGGAATCGGGCTAAAATTGAAAAAAAAAGAGCCAAAAACACATTACCTTTTCTTGCCGTCGCAAATTGAGGTCTAATGTATTAGTGATATTTGCAAAGGTGTAGCATGATTGGTCAACCTCTAAGGAGTATGACTAGTAAGATTAGTACTAGAAATTGGTAATGTAACTAGATTTTTTATAGAAATTTGTTCCCCAAGCTGAGTAGTCAACTTCAAGTCTTCAGTCTTTTCACTTTCATTAAAAACTTCTCTCTGTTATGGTGAAATGGGCACATGACTATCTTCCTGACCCTTTTGTAATTTAGCTCCAACTTTATCAAAAATTATCAAAGCTTGTAATCCTAAAATTTGTAGGCTAGGAACTGATATACTTGTTTGTAGTGTTTTTTCCTCTTTCATTTGTGTGTCAATGGTTGACATAGCAGATGGTGTCTTTGTTGCATCATCTCTCTATTCAAGATAATTTACACTTATATCTTGTGATTGCTTCTTTTTTACTTCAAGAAATTGTGGGGGCACATTTGATGTGTCTTTTGGTTGCTCCCCTAAAAATTTTAGTTCTTCTTTCTATAACTCATCTACTCTCACTAGTATAGGGTTGTTGCATAAATTCATTATATTGATGGAGTCTATCAATATCTTCTTCAAGTCTTCCTTAGTCAAACAACTAGTATTTTGTAATCTAGTGTCAAGGTCATTTTTTATGCTTGTTGAGTCTTGATGACTCACTTGGTTTGTGTGTGGGGGATTGACACTTAGCACTTGTACATCTTAGTGCTCTTGTTTAGCTATAGCCTCTTCTGTTGTCTCCTTAGTTCCCTCCATAGTTCCTTCCTTGACTATATTTTACATCTCTCTCTCGTTCTTCTCTTCCTCATCTTTGTCGAGCTACTTTACCTTTTCTTCTCCTTTTTCTTCTTTGGCCTTGGTGGTTAGGCCATACATGACCTTCCAAAGTGATGTGCTTTGAGTCACCACCTCTCCAACCTGATTTTTCAAAATAATAAAGGCTCTATACTTGGTGGAAAGTATTGCCTTACATTTATTCATGGTTTTATCCATCATCTTCTTATCCAAAGTAGACATCAGTTGGTCTAATGTAGCCTCTCTTATTTTCCTCTTTGTAGTCAAATTGTATTGCCACTTTTGCTTGACTTTGTTATATAGCCTTTTGGGTAATGAGTTGGCAATCTCTAGAGGAGTAGTCTTAAAATTAGCCATCATATCATAAATGGACTCTTCAACATTTTTTTACATATACTCCCTAGCTTATCAAAATCAACATGTGTAAAACCAAGAAATATGCATTGATTTTAATGTTATCACACAAGTTGTCAATACCAAACGATAGCTTGTGACTTACCACCTTGAATTTACTTAAGTCATTAGATTGATTCTTCTCCTCATTTGAATCTTCCTATTGTTGAAAATTTCTCCTCGGCTTCTTAGCAAGCACACTTGACTCTACTGTGGTGCTAGCCCTTTTTCCTTTTGGCTTTTGCACTTCCTTAGGTTGTGAAGTGGCTTCCCTTGTGCTTGACCTAGTTAGAGGGACAACTAGATTTTGTTGTGACTACTTCATAGTCTTCTTAGGTTTCTTCATTGCTTGATTCTTTTCCTTTCTCTTGTTTTTATCTTCTTGAGGTGCTTCCTTAGATTCATATTCCTCAAAACCTTCTTCATCAACTTGTTCATCTTCACCTAGGCCTTGTGTCAGCTTTAATGGTGCTTGTACATGTTTTTCTTCTTCTTCTTCTTTATCCTCATTGCCTTCACCAAATATATCCTTAAGTTCCTTCATAACTTTGTTCTTTTTCCTTATTACTAAGGCAGTCTGCAAATTGATTGTGATCCTTGACTTTTCTTCCTCATTACCAAAGGATGTTGCATCTTTGTTGGTCTCTTATGCAAGTAGATTTGTTATTATTTTAGAGGCCTCATCAACATTAATCTCATAACGAAAGGGTTTCAACCATCTAATCCCCATATTGCTTCTTATGCATGTGTGTAATTTACATCCACTAGGAAACACACATCATTGTAACATTGTTCCACCAATGATATAGGTATTCTCATCCTCTACTTCATAGATTTCTTAAAATCTTCAAAATCACTTGTCATAAAAGACTCAAAGTTATTACATAGTTTCTCTATGGGATCTTATATTTGATGGGTGATTGATCTATTATTTTTCCAAACAATCTTGGCAAAGGTGGGAAATATGTTTTGCACATACAAGAATATGCAAAAAATCGAGGAACCCAATTTGAGTGATGCAATTTTGGCTTTCCTAATGGCTTCCATGTTTTCTAATAGTTGTTGTAGTTATGACTCAAAAAGGTCATAGGAGTGGTCTCTTTTCACTATCCTGTAATCCAAATCAACAACCATACAAGAAACATTGTTTAGTAGGCTTGTCTAAAAGAACTTATGGGCTATGGCTCGGACTAAAAATGCAAGAATGGGATCTATTATAGTATCTATTGACATCCCTCTCTTGTTCCATACTACACCTATTTTTTTCTCAATTACTTCCTTTGCATCACTTCTCATGATTTTGGGTCACTCAAGGGTAGGATACCCTATAACTCTATGTATTATCCTCTTGTGTATTCTAATATGTCCTCCTTCCAATGAAATCTAATTATCATGAATCCTACACAAGACTATCTTGATCCATTTAGCTTCAAAGAATTGCAAAAAATCTTGGGCACATGTTAACCCTTTTCTCTCCAAAATCAATTTCTTTTCGTTCATAATAGAGTTCTCACTTAGTTTATCATAAACATCCTAAATCTCCATGTCTACAACTTAACCTACTTTGCATGAACAACAAAAACACACATCTTGAATTAGAAGAACCCTTGGTGGTATCATCGATAGTACACTAGTCATGTCTCCCTTGTATCCAATCTCAGGGATGGAATGAAATAGGCATTTCTTAACATCATTACTTATCAATTAAACATTGAAAAACTCCTTCCCCTATTTTCTAATAGTGGATGATGAATTGGCTTCCATTTCTAACTTCCTAGGGTTTACGAAAACCAAACAATGTAACTCAAGACCAATTAAATATCTGTTGAATTTGTAGGATGTTGGCAAAGAATAGTTAAATCTAGTTCATAGATGATCAAAAATAGTTTTTTCCAATTGCCTTTGTGCTCTTCATTCTCTACAATATATTGTAAATAAAAATAAGTTAAAAATTGACTATATAACCCTTCAAATTTGGCTTTAATTTCTTAGTGCATGTACAGTTTTAAGCTCAGCCAATACAATATTCTCAATTCACTTGGGTAACATATGATTTGTAGTATGCTTTGCTAACATAGACAGATCATCTCACACTAACATATTTTCATAACTTAGCTTACACTAGAATTTTCCAAATGCTCAGCAACAATAGTAATATCTTCCATGCTGCAACAAAATAGAAAATAACATATCTATAGAATAACTCATACTTTTAACTTTTTGATTCCATCTTAATTCATGCACATATATAACTTTCAAATCTTATGTAATTAGAATTGATGCATAATGTAATATTTCAAATATCAGTCCCATACATAACTTTTGATTGCCTAGTTAGGGGTGAGGTGATCACCTGATCCATTAGATGAAGTGACCTCATCTTGACTTGATTTATTTAAATCTTCCTTATTTTTTCATATCTTGATCATCTTCTCCTTTACATTTTAAACATTAGCCTTTTCTTTACCCTTATTGAATTCACTACTCGGTACTAGAGACCTTGTTGGATAGTTTTTTCTAACATGACCAATCTTCAAACAAATAAATCATGTAACCTCACTCAACCTGTGATGTCCCCTTTTTGACAAGTAATTTAAATAAAAATAAATACTTTATATATATAAATTAATATTAATAAATAATATTAAAATAATATTATTATGCTATAAGTAATATTATAATAATTATATTATGTATGTCGTATTATAATATAATATAATATATATAGTTGATATATTATAATGATGTATAATATATCTTATGATATTAATCAATATAATCAAAGCTTATTTAAATAGATTATATATATCTCAATACTATGATATACCTGATTAATAAATAAATAATATTTATAACAAGTAATATTATTAATAATGATAGATATAATATATGTTATATTTTTAATATATGGTATATTATTAATATAAATATATATAATTAATATAATTATTATTCTTAATATAATATAATTATTATTAACGAGAAGAAATTACTCTATGAAAAATGCATATATATACAAAATCAAAACATTGAGAGGAATATCACATCACATATGGTAAAACTAATACAAATAGAAAGGAAATAGAAAATGTCCCAAAAGGGGACATTACAAATGGTATCAAAGCATCTTTCCTGCCATCCTGTGGAAAGTATTCAGTGCAAAGTCAAAGAAATTAGAAGATAAAATGGAAAAATATAGTAGAGATGTTAATGGGAATGTCAAGATTTCCACTCTGTATGAATTGGGCGACTCCATTATTGATCCAGGCAATAATAATTTCATCCCCACCATTGTTGAGGTCAATCATCTCCCATGTGACCAAGATTTTATTGATAAAAGACCTACTGATAGATTTTCTAATGGGAAACTCCCAATAGATTTCGTAGCTAGAGCATTACGGTTAAAGGACACACTTCCCCCATATTTGGAGTCTGATCTAAGCACCAAAGATTTTCTAACAAGAATTAGCTTTGCTTTAGCCAGTATTGGATATGTAGTGTGAAATGGGACTCGTAGAGTTGGAGTAGAAATAAAATGAAGCTGGCAAAAATAATATATATTCTTGAAACTATGCAATGAGCGAAGGTCAAATGGTACTGCAGCGGTCGCTGTTGAGTAGTTGAGGATTATATCATGTGGAGAATTAATAGTGGCAAAGTGCTTTATCCGATGTTTTGGATAACATATCAGAGCCATAGTGTATTACGTAACAAAATAGAAGTGTTTGGAGTTTGAATTTAAGATTGAATGGCATATAAGAAGGAAGCTACACCAGTCATATTATAGAAAGTGGTCAATGAAAATTGGTAAAGATTGGAGTCCCATTTTTTTCATTATAGGATCCATTTTTGGTATTGGCTTAGATCTTTCTATTCTCATAAGGAACATAGTCTTTTGGCTAAGAACCCTTGAGCTTGGATCGTAATGTTTTGTCACTCTGCAAGTTTGGTCATCAAATTTGTTTCCTGAGTTGTGGATATTGGGAGAACAATTTCAAAGTTATATCATTGAATGATGGACACACTATTCAAAGCTTAAGGAAACACATAATTAGTTACACATGTTTCAGTTGCAATAGATGGAATTATTGTGGTTACTGGCAGTCATGAAAAAATTGTTATGGTATGGGAAGTGTTGCCATCCGCTAGAAGTGTCAACAAGAAATCCTTAGATGCACTAGAAGGTTCAAGATCATCAAAAGATCGCGTGATGAAGGGCATGTTATTTGTGTTCAATGTATTCACTTGAAGTTCTGAAGCGATATGATGGGAAAAATAGGCCACAAGGCATCACATGGTAATAGGGATTTCCAATAGAGTTTGCGAAAGATGAACTTTCCACATTTTGATGGAGGAGATCAGTGTAACATTTGAGCATGGGTGTTGAAACTAGACAATTATGTTTCTTTGAAATCTATGACAAAGGAAAAAACAATTGAGTTTGCTACTCTACACCTAGATGACATAGTAGCTTCCACCTTAGGTAAGGTAAATATATGATATGCATTATTTTTCATTCCTTTACACTATTGTCTATGAAATAATATTATTGAGATTTAGTATATTGGCAATAGATACATGATAGGAATGTAAATGAATATGAAACATATATAGCCACCCTTTTACATATGACATTGAGGGTAAGCACATATGGGTGTGCAAATTCAAACAATATTTTTATTTATTTATTTAAAGATCATAAACTAAATAGTTTAATATGTAATGATATTAATAAATGGATTAAAAATTTATTCACATTTAGTGATAGACTATTAATGGAAATTCAGAAGTCTATGTTTCCTTGGAGAGCTTAGAAGTGCAAAGGTTTTTGTAAGCCTTTAAGTCATAAATGAATAGATGTTTTCAAGTTAAAAATTAATTATTCTTGTTAGATACCTCATTTCTAAGAAATCTTGAATAGAGTCTGGGTTAGTTAGTACCCTTGAGTTAGTATTGATGTGGAAGAGTTTTTCTATGAAACCCTAAATTGTAAGTGGGGAAAAGATTTAGTATTATAACGTTCAGTCAATGAATAGAGAGGGAAGTCAATGGAGCTTCAAGGAAGTTCAACCATAGTTAAAATATGAAATTGTAAGTTTTCTTAATTAATGCAATCATAAAGGTGTAAAATTGATTATTTGAGAAATGATTTAGGGATTTTAAGTAGCTTTCCTATGGAGTCTACAATCAAGGAAAGTCTATAAGATGCCTTATTGTAGTACTAGTTAAGGGAAAGACTATATAGAAACTCTACTATATATAACTTTCCTATGGAGTCTGTAATTAAGGGAGGTCTGTTAAGACACCTTATTGTAGTACTAGTTAAGGGAAAGGCCATATTCAACTTTCCTATGGAGTCTACAATTAAGGGAGATCTATTAAGGCACCTTATTGAGTACTAGTTAAGGGAAAGGCCATATTCAACTTTCCTGTGGAGTCTACAATTAAGGGAGGTCTATTAAGACACCTTATTGTAGTACTAGTTAAGGGAAAAACTATAAGAACATCTATCCTTATTATAGAGTCTACAATTGGGAAAGAGCTGCTATGATACCCTATTGTAGTACTAGTTAAGAGGAAGATAGTAAGGGAACCCTACAACTTTCCTATGTAGTCTGTAATAAGGGGAACATCCTATTGTAGTACTAGTTAAGGGGAAGGTAGTAAGGGCACCCTACCAACTTTCCTATGGAGTCTGCAATCAAGGGAGAAAGATTAGGACACCCTATTGTAGTGCTAGTTAAGGGAAAGATAATAATGGCTCCTTTTCACAAGAACCTTTCTAGCCAAACAAGCAATCCACTAAGTAGACCACCTTGTGTGGATGCCTAACACCTATCACTGGGACCAAGGGGGCCAAAGTCTGCTCTTGGGCTTAGTATGGAACTAGCTTGATCAACTTATTATTGTTCAAATTTCTTTGAAGTTTATATATATTTATACGCATGTACTGATGCTTATTTTGTTGTTGCAGGGTTCATAAGCCTAATGAAGAAGTATAATCATTGTGCATTGTTAATTTTAAGATATAATCAAGGTTATGTATGATGTGTCTACATCATGTTTGCCTCATGTCTTCATTTGTCTGCATCGTATTTACTTCGTGTTTTTCATAAATCTCTCTTGTCCTTAAATGAAAATATGTTTTATGTCTATGACAAAGTTTGTGTATGAATAATTTTGCTTGAGGACAAGCAAATTCAAGAGGGGAGGAGTGTGATGTCCCCATTTTGACAAGTAATTTAAATAAAAATAAATACTTTATATATATATATAGATATATATATATATATATATATATATATATATATATATATATATATATATATATCTATATATATATTAATATTAATAAATAATATTAAAATAATATTATTATGCTATAAGTAATATTATAATAATTATATTATGTATGTCGTATTATAATAGTAATACGAATGAAATAATAAATAATGATAAAGATATGTTTAATATAGCAATATTGTATTAATAAAGTATTATAATATAATATAATATACATAGTTGATATATTATAATGATGTATAATATATCTTATGATATTAATCAGTATAATCAAAGCTTATTTAAATAAATTATATATATCTCAATACTATGATATACCCGATTAATGAATAAATAATATTTATAACAAGTAATATCATTAATAATGATAGATATAATATATGTTATATGTTTAATATATGGTATATTATTAATATAAATATATATAATTAATATAATTATAATTCTTAATATAATATAATTATTATTAATGAGAAGACATGACTCTATGAAATATGCATATATATACAAAATTGAAAGATTGAGAGGAATATCACATCACATATGGTCAAACTAATACAAATAGAAAGGAAATAGAAAATGTCCCAAAAGGGGACATTACACAACCATCTATTGTAATTTCTTCTGAAATGTGTTCTTCTACAATTCTCTATAAAATGTCCATATTCTTGAAAATAGTGACAACTATACATCGTATTGTAATCCTAATTGTAGTAATTTCTATTATGATTTACCTTTTCTTGCTTCTTTGATGACCATTTTGGCTTCAATTTTCAATTCATATTCTTTGTGTCCATACATTTGATAATTGTAATAGTATCCTTAAAATCTTTGAGTATTCATGGTCCTAGTTGTGCATTCATGTGCTTGATGTCCTTTCTTCTTGCAGTTGTAGCAATATCCTTTTTTTTTTGCTTAGGGATTTGGTTGACAGTTTTTCTCTTGTAGACATTAATTGTCTGACTTAGTTTTCCACAATTATGATAAGTGGGTCTATTGTTCTTACCTTTGTTTCTCCTTTGGTCACCACTTCTAGATGATTCTCCTTCCTCAATAGTAGTGTATCCCAATCCAATAGTATCATTGTTAGGCCTTGGTGATTCAATCAATTTCCCAAAATACTTTATGGCTTCACTTGGCTTATTGAGGTTTTCTCTTTCTACACTCAATTCATTTTCTAGTAGGTCATCCCATGACTTCAAAGCTCTAATCTCAATATCATTTCCATTCAACTTGTGATTTTCAAGCATTAATTGATTCATTGTATCCAATTGCACGTTGGAAAAATTTTGTATATCTGATGTCTTCTCTTCAATTCTGTTAGTCAATATTCTTTTGTCTTCCTCATGAATTTTTCGTCCTCATATTTCTTTTTCATTTCAATCATCTCATAAAGTAGTACTAATTACATTTCTTGTTCTCTTGTGAGATTCCTAACTTCTTCATTTGAGGCTCCATTTTTTTTCCATCAGACTTATAATTGTTGCATCAAACTCTTGAGAGTTTCCATCTACAAATAATCGAGTAGTCTCCATTTCTTTGTATTTTGTTCCATTTTATTCATGGCTATTTCTTTCCTTTTCTTCAATGATTGTGGCAGTACATCTCTTGCTTTATTTAATTAATGTAGGACAACTTATATTTCAATCTTCTAGTTGTCAATGTTCTTTTCCAATAAGTAGACTTTTATCTTCAAGATATTTTCTTCTCAATCTATCAATCTTTCCTTCAAGAGAACCAATACTTTGATACCAATTGGTCAAATTAGCAATGGAAAAGTAAATTCTAAGATGAGGGGTGAATCAACACTACAAAAATTTAACCTTAAAACATTCACCACACAACCATATCATAATCTAGCATATAAAATTAAATAGATAACCATACATTGCATCCATAACATAAAGAAATTTTAACACATGAAATAATAAATTTGTTTACCTAGAAACCCTCTAAGGAGAAGGTAAAACTAGGGTGGGGATGAGACCCACAAATTTTCACTATTGTAGTTGTAAAGTGTTTCCTATTATGGCTACAATGTTTTGACCATAAGATATGATCTACCTTGTGAAGGATCTTCCCTATCAAAGGATTATATAAGACTATTAGGTCTCACATTGTTTAAAGGATTTCAACTTATGATTAAGTAAGCACTCGGTTAAGAGATTTAAAAAATTCAATTAGCATTACTCTGTTAAGAGATTTACTTTGTATCACCTATCAAAATGATCTAACACCTGACCCTTTGTGTAGAACCTTACTACTTGATGTAATATCTCCTCTTTTTTGATAAATCCTTGATCCTCCTGATAAGATATGTCTCCTCTATCCTTACTTTTATTTTCACTATTCTCTCTAACTGATTCTACAATTCATAACAAACTGTCTTAGCCACCTTAGCCATCATTAATGTCATCTCTTCTCTTAGCATTCATCTCCTTATGTATCTCACACACCCTTAACACTAACAAAAAATGTTAGGTTTTAACATCTTTGTATAGGTATTATCATGAATGGGATAGGGCTTCATCAATGGTTGTTGTTGATCCATATTACCACCTAATTCATCCCTATTTCTGGTTGGTTGCATGTAATGCATAGGGATCCCTAAGATGATTCGATCCTTATCTTCTACAATCATAAAATAATGCTTTTTTCAGTCCAAAAATAGTTTACATAGTAGTTTTCACAATTACAAACAACTATGTCATTGATTGTTCAATCGGCATCTGAAGGCTCTAATGCTCAGCCTTCACTATATTCTTAATGTTGTAACTTACCTTCTCAACAACTTGACACTCATTGTTTAATTTCTACCTAAATCACTTGGCACATACTAATCACTTGTCTCATTCTATTTAGAACCTAAATGTCCTAACATGCATAGATTTCTTGAAACCTACTAGTGCTTGGCATTGACTGTCATTTTGCTCGACATGTATTATCTAGAGCCTTATGCTCGATATACACTATGCACTCGGCTTGCACTATGTTTCTGGTAGATAATGACTTAAGTATTTTGTCACTGTCTTGTAATAACCAAAATGAGGTCAACACATATTATAATTTTTCTTATTATAAGTGTTTTGACTAAATATTTTAAAACCATAATTTTATCCATGTTATATTATTAGTAATGGAGTGTTAAGACTAATTATTGTATGTGTTTTCATATACATTAAATTAAAGGTGACAAAGTAAGTTGTTGATATGTTCACATCTTTATATCAAGCCACTTTTATCATATTAGCTTCAACTATAACTATTTTCTATTCATATCAGTATTCAAGGTGGGAATGAAGAAAATGTTTAGTTAAAAGGCAACATTTGTCTTAATGTTTGGGAGAGTTTCATTATTTAATGCTAAAAGGTTTTATAGATAAAGTAAATTTAATAATAAAATTGATATTACTTTTTTTGGCCATCAATTTCATATCACTTTTTTTTCTATTCTTTTTTATATTGTTTATTTAACACAATGCAATATTGAAACATTTTGTTTTCTATATATAGATGTCAATAAATGAGTTATAGATGCTTGTAGATAAAATAAAATTATGGAACATACAAGATATGGATATTTTATTTTATTTATTTATTTTTAATTTTTTAATTAGTATATTTAAATAATTAATTAATTTCTTAATATTTAATATATAAGAAGAAAAATAATTAGCAATCTTTTGGTCTAATAAATAAACATATATTTATTTATTTATCATATTAAATTTATTTTTATACTAAATATTGCAAGGGATTATTAAGAAAAAAATTTGAAATTCTAGGTCTTGCTCACTTTATTAACAAGAATATTTGAAATTTATACTACAACAATTTATATAGATATATTTTTTACCCATGTAATGTTTTCTTATCTGTCTTCATATACAAATTTATATATAGATAAAGAAAGGAAATTGATGATAAATAAGTATAAGAGACATCTTTACTTTGAAAGGTAGTTTGGTGAGTATATATGACAATTTTTTTTATCTTTTACAAGAATTTAGGTAGTATTAAGGAAATGTTTAGGCAAGTATTTGAGGGATTTTTGAATGAAAAGAAAGATAATAAGGGAAGGAGAAAGAGAAGGATAAAGGATATCAATTGAGAACAACAAGAGAAATTTAAAGAAATTGAGAAGGCAAAAAAAACACAATGGCTAACATAAAGAAGAAATATAAGAAGATAGAATAAAAAAATCCCAAAATTGGTCTAACATTTTGAAGGAATATAAATTTTGTAGAAAAGAATGAAAAAAATTATATTTGATAAGTAGGAGATAATTTCCACAGCAAGTCAAATTGTGATATTGCTATCAGGATTTTAACTGTGTGATTTCGAGTCAAACTCATTGACCCATGTTTCATGAGTAGTGATTCAACATGAATCTGTCTCTCATGATAATAAATGGAACACTTAGCACTCATTGGATCTAGGTGATGCTCATAGGGGTGAAGCACCAAGACTTCCCAGGCGGTCACTCATCCCAGTACTACTCTAGCTTGAGTGTACTTAACTACGGAGTTTCCTCCATGGTTAAACCCAAACCTTGCAACCCCATTTGCAAAACCTTCACCAAGTGTTGTGCCTTATGAAACATTCATTAGAAAGCCCCTTAAGCTCATCAATTGATAAGTAGGAGATAATTTCCACAACAAGTTAAATTGTGATATTGCTATCAGGATTTTAACTGTGTGATTTCGAGTCAAACTCATTGACCCATATTTCATGAGCAGTGATTCAACATGAATCTGTGTCTCATGAGAATAAATGGAACACTTAGCACTCATTGGATCTAGGTGATGCTCATAGGGGTGAAGCACCAAGACTTCTCGGGAGGTCAGCCATCCCAATACTACTCTAGCTTGAGTGTGCTTAACTACAAAGTTTCCTCTATGTCCATGTCTTTTGATTTCATAATTTGGTGGTTGTTGCACATAAACTTCTTCTTCCAAATACCCATTTAAGAAAGCTAATTTTACATCCATTTGATAAACCATCCCTTTTTTTTGAGCTATAATAGCTAGTACCATCCTAACAGTATCTAGTCTAGCAACAGGTGCAAAATTTTTGAATTATAATCACTCCATATTCTTCTAAAAACCCTTTAGCTACTAATCTTTCCTTATATTTATTAACTTCTCCATAATCCCATTTTACACCTATGTATTCTTTATTTTTAGGAAAAACAACTAGTTTGTATGTATCATTTTTATCAATAGATTCCATCTCTTCATTCATTACATTAATGCATTGTTTTTCCTTGATTGCATCTTCAAAATATATAGGATCTTGAGAAAATAAAGCAAAATTTGATTGTAAATCAATTTTGTCCCCTTGTTCATATAAATATCTTGCAAAGTTTTAGTTTTATTTTTCTTAATCCTTGATCCTAATGATACAACTGTAGAATTAGAGTCATTAATTACTTGTGGACATGAAGATTCTTCTTGTCCATCTTCCATTTGTGTGTTATCTCCATGTGTGCTTCTTGAAGGAGTTCACCCTTTGTCATTTGTCTAATCTACTTGATTCTTTTGGTATTTTCCTTCTTAGTTATCATATAGTATTGAAGTTGTGCTTGTAATTGTCTTGTCTATATTGTCATCCCAAGATTCTTCTTCTTTGAAAACAATATCTCTACTTATTATCACTTTTCTAGTTATAGCATTAAAAAACTTATATGCCTTGGATTGTCCATCATAACCAATAAAAATACATTTTTCACTCTTATCATCCAATTTACTCCTTGTTTCTTTAGGAACATGTGCATATGCAATACAACTAAATACTCTAAAATGAGAAACACAATGATGCTTACCACTCCATGCTTCTTGTGGAATCTTGTCTTTTACAATCTTTTATGGAATCTTGTTCTAGATATAGATAGCACAAGCTACTACTTCAGCCCAACATTCATTTGTTAGATTCTTACTTTTCAACATGCTTCTTGCCATCTCTAATATTGTTTGATTCTTTCTTTTAGCAAAACCACTCTGTTGAGGTGTGTAACTTGCAGTGCTTCTTTGTTCCATGATGCCTGGAATAATCCAAAAACTCATTTGACATGTATTCTCCCCCTGTATCCGAACTTAATATATTAATGGATATGTCACTTTGTTTCTCAACAAATGACTTAAACTCCTTAAACTTGCTAAATGTTTCATATTTATATTTAAGAAAATAAACCCCATGTCTTCCTTCTAAAGTCATCAATGAATGTTAGAAAATAAATGCTTCCCCCTAATGATGACAGTTGCATAGGACCACATTTATTAGTATGCACAATTTCTAAAGGTGCCCAAGCTTTATATGACATTTCTTTTGGAAAACTTTCCCTATGTTGCTTAGCTAAGATACAACTTTCGCATGAATTAAATGGTTCTTCAATGGGGGATAAGTCTCTTACCATTTCCTTTCTTTGTAATAAACTCAATCCCTTGAGATTTATATTACCATACCTCAAATTCCATATCCATGATTGATCTTGACATGTTGTCTTGAAACTTAGTCCATCTTCCTCCATCACTCCACTTTTCATGTGAAGTGGAAACAATCTATTGTCTATCATTTCAACCCTTGCAATGACCATGATACTAGAAGAAATATTAAGTATAGTGTAGATGTTATTTTCAAAAACAACTTTACAATCTTTTTGTGTAAGTTTCACTTATAAGATTATGCTTTAATTTACCAGGTATAAAATGTTGAGATGGTGGGTGTTGCACACATTGCATAATATTTTTATATTGTATTATTTTATTTTATTATGTAATGTTGCACTTAGATGGATGTGCAACATGAAGATTCCCATTGGATATACTTGATAAGTTGTATTGTAACATTGTGATAATATTTCATACAATTATGTAATATTGGAGAAAAGAATTAAAATTCTAATATTAAATGTGGAGTCAATGGGATAGGTAGCACATGGTTTATGTAATACCACTTGGTTATTTTATGAGACTTGCTAATATATAAGAAATCACAAGGGTAGTTGTTGTGTGAAAAAGAAGAAGAAGGCAGAAAGGAAAAGAGTCAAGCGAGACAAGGCTTGATAGGTTAGCCAAGGGAGTATTTGTGAAGGTTGGAAGCATGGCATGAGATGTGTGGATTCATGCTTGTTCACATGGATTGCTTCGTTGTGGCTATAGCATTGAAGGCTTCCATGGTCGTATTGCGATAGTATTTTTGTTGAATAATACATGGTGATGGATGCTTTTAGAGGTTGGGGTTTTTCTTCAATGAAGGTTTTATAGAGGATATCTTATGTCACATTTTTGTATTTATGTTGTCTATTCTCTTGCATGTGGATTTTAATTGCATATATTTTAGATCTATTATGGGTTATGTGGAAATGGTTGTATTATTTGTTGCAAGTTACCTTACAAGTGGTAACAGAGCTATGGTTTTATTATTGTAACCCTAGATTAAATACATGGGAATGCATGAGAGGACAAAAGAGAGGGAAAAATATATGAATTTTGCAGATTATTTATTGCAGATCTAAAGATTTTGGGTTTTTTGTTATGATGGGATATTGATAGATTTTAGGCATGTGAAAATGTTGGGTAAAATAGTTTTTTAGGCTTTTCATTTAAATGAGGTTTTTAGGGGGTGGCTTGTGGTAGTGACCTCTTGGATAATAATAAAACTCACCATGGATCTGGTCAACATTTTCATAAATTTTTATATATAATATGCCCTAGTTTGGCCATGTTCAAAGGAAATGAACGAAATTTTTTGTTTCAACCCCTGATGGCCATCAAATTTAATTTTGTTGGAACTTTCATCACAATTAAAAAAAAAAAAAAAATTAAAAATATTGTGAAAATAGTAAAAATAATGTCTTAGTAAAATGACCATAACTTTCTTTAAGAATATTGGATTTCAGACTTCTTATAGGCATTGGAAACCTAATTTAGAGAATTAAAACATAGTATAGGTTTGATTCTATGATTTATATATTTTGTCAGGTTTTAAGAGCTGAAAAGTTAGATGCTATTTATTTTGAGCATAGATTAGGGCATAACTTAGGCATATAGAGTTAGATTTTGGACTTCGAGTAGTTAAAAGAAAGCTCTTCAAAAGATCTACACATTAGTTTAGATTTGGTGCAGGTTTAGTATGATTTAATTGGTGAAATATTGATCTAAACATTTTATGGTATATATTGACTATGGTAGCATTAGGAGTTTATGACATTGTATATTTGGAGATTTAAGATTTGATGTCATTGTATACTTAGTTCATATTTCAGATTGGTATCATGATGATATGGTTATTGGTGTTTGGTTTGGATATGTATGATAATTTTTTGGGTCTTCAAGTTGTGTAGTGTTGGAAGCGGTCTATACTTACAAGTTGTATTTATGGCTTGGTTATGGGTTGTCTTTTCCCATTAATCTTTCAATAGTGGTGCATATTCAGATTGGTGGCTTAGATTTGGGTTGTTTATGCCCTAAGCCACATGATTTGCTAATTTTTATTTATGTAGAAGGAAAGAGATGTTATTACTAGGTACAATCATGGTGGAGGATTGTGGTTGACTATGTTATGCTAACAGATTAGACATATTGAGAGTCAAATGCTCAGTTCATGGATTTGATCATGGTACCATAGATTTTAGCATGAAATGATTGGATGTACAAGTACATTCTTGATGTTCATTGATTTGGATTCCTAATTTGGTTATGGTGGTATATCTTCTTGGTTGAGGATCATGATTATTTGGTTTCTTTTGAAGAGTTCATGATGTACACTTTGATTTCTTCAATGATTTAATGCTTTAGTTTGATTCTCATGGTTAGAGGATGGTTTTTCATCATGATGTCATGGATAGCTTGGATACACGGTTAAGTGGGATCTTGTGAGAGTGATGAGGTGCCCGTGCAAGATTAGTTTCTGGTTTGGTTATATCCTTTTACTTTGGAGATCTTGGTTTCACTTGGTACTAACACTTTGGTTGTGTGAGTGTAGACATGTGGGATCTTCATGTAGGAGATGGATTTTATGATGCCTTGGTACCATGGTTGAGTGGAATTTTTTTGGCATTGATATATTTATTGAGCGTTTGCAAATGTTGGACATTTGTCTCAGATCCTGGTGCACTTGTTATCTTCATGCTATGTGAAGATGGTTAGATCTTGAGGACTCATGGGGTTCTTGATTATCTTCATTGTGTGTGGAGATGGTTGCATTTTGAGAACTCACAAGGTTCTTGGTAAAGGTGTGGTTTATGCTTTCATTTGACATGTTATCCTTGGAGTTAGAATGGTTTCATTTTTTATATCATGGTATACTCTTGATATGCATTTAAAGTTGTGACATGTTATAGTATGTTCATGTGGAGCATGTTATCTCTTTGGTTGAGATGGTGAGACCATGTTGTCATGTTTATGTTCCTAAGGGTAATTGGAACTTTGACATTGATCTTGGTTTAGTTTCTTGGTACTAAGTACATTGATCATAAGCTAGATACTTCATGATATTGCTATACTACATTTGGAGTTGGCATAGATTGATTGGTTATAAGTTCTCATGGATACTTAGAGATAGTGACCATGCATATTTCTCTTGAATTAGTGAAGTATTTGTTGGGATAGTTGTTTGATTTCACCAAGAAGTCTAAGGAGCATTCATCTGATATAGACTTGAGAGGAGATTGTTCTTAGATAAGTCTTGGTTGGAGACTTGGATATCTTGATGATCATTCGCATTCCCTACTCTTGGTCTACTCAACAATTTTCTAGGAAAATTAATGCCAAATAGTCAATTATACTTAAACTTAAAATATTTTCATAATATCCTTGTATGGAACCATACAATTCTAGAGGCCTTAGGACAAAATAAAGTCTCTCCCAAGGATTATAGATATGCATAGTCCTAAAGGAATATTTGTAGAGGCCTAACGATGAGCCAAAGTCTCCCCCAAGGACTATAGAGACCTTAGGGCAAGATAAAGTCTCTCCCAAGGATTAAATAAAGAGGGGCACTCCTAAACTAAAGGCATACCCCTAATGACCTAGAATGAGATAAAGTCTCTTCTAAAAGATCAAAGAGATGAGTACATCCTAAAGGGATACTCATATAGACCTTAGGATGAGATAAAGTCTCTCCTAAGGATTGTATAGATGGATAACCCTAAATGAATATCCATAAGAGGCCTAAGGAAGAGATACATTCTCTCTTAAGGATTAAATGGAGAGGGGTATTCCTAAAGAGATATTCCTAGGGACTGGGGAAGAGATAAAGTCTCTCCTATAGTTCATATGGATTATTCATCAAGAAGCCATCATGAAGCAAGCAATAGAGAAAATTACAAAAAATCAAGATAAGTTATTTGTTTCCAAGTTCCTATTACATTAAATAATATGATATTTTCAAATTGGTATATATATATATATATATATATTTGCACTTCTAACTTTAATTATGATTTCAGGGACATTAGAGTCTATGCACAAGAACACACCTCTAACATTAAAGGATTTGGATTGTTTGAGCACAAGTAATTTTGGTAGGGAAGGACTGTCATGTCCCCTATTTTCAACAAATTTAATAATTCATTAATAAAATTTTAATAACCATATAAAAAATAATAATTAAAAAGTGATTAAACTAAAACGTAATGGTAATTTATTAATATAATACATTACTAGAATAAATAAATAATATAATTGTGAAACCTATTAGCTTAGAAAATAATGATAAATTATAAATATTAATCAACTATTAAATAATTATAAATAGTCAAAATTAAATTACTTTTTAAACTTAGTCTTTTATTCTTTGTACAATGTTTAATGGTGGCCATTAAAAATTGTCCTCTAATTCAACATTCCTTAGACCATCCATATATGAGAGTTTGAGTCACTAAGCCATTTCTCAAGTCTTTGAATCACTAATCTATTCAGACCATGTCATCAGCCTTGATTTCAGAAACTTTTTGCTAGCGAGTGGGACAAACCCAAAAAGCCTAGTGATAAAATACATCGGTCGCTGTTTAATCTACAGAAACTTCAGTACCTAGATGTCTCATACTTGCATCCCTTGAATTTTATTAGTCTTGAGTCAATTATTCTCTGGTAAGCATCTCGTCTTAGTCTTGGAAACTTTATGGGTCTTGTACACTTAAATGATTATTTATTCATTTTTATTTTTTTAATGAATGTATTTAAATAAGCAATTGAGATTTCAATATTATATATATGAAAAAATATTATTAACAATCTTTGAGTCTAATAAATAAACAGATCTAATTATTTGTCATATTATATTGAGTTTTACAAATATTTTAAGGGGTTATTAAGAAACATCTTCAAAGCTTTAATTAAATTTATAATAGTTCTTGGATCAAATATAATGATTTATTTTTTATTAATCATAATATTTTACTATAAATAATGCAGGGTAAAAGATAAAAATATTTATTTCACAAAATGCATATATCTCATCTCTAAACATGAAATAACATATTAATTTAGCTATATTTTGGATAGTTATTATATTTTATTAATATTTAATATTTCTATGTTTTTAATGAGGCTATTTCTTCTAATTACTTTTATCTTTTTCTATTCAATTTTTTTTTTTAATAACTATGGATATATATGATATTAAATATTCTAATATAAATAATGTAAGGTAAAAACAAAAAAAAATGTATTTCATATAAATATTTTATTCTTCTATGATTTCTTTTTTATTATATACATACATACATACATACATACATATATACATACATACATACATATACATATATACATACATATACATATATATATACATACATATACATACATACATACATACATACATACATACATATACATACATACATATATAAGAGGAAAGGACAATAGATAAAAAAATATAACAGACAGTTTTACATTGAAAAATAGTTTGTCGAGAATATATAATAGCTTTTTATCTGTTAGAAGTGTGAAAATTTTAACTATTGCAGTCATTGATTATTAATCTCCTATCATAAATGATTATTAAACTGCTGAAAATAAATTTTCAGCTAATATCGAAAAATAACACAACTGCAACTTCACTTATAAAATACGGAAAGAAATGCACAACACAATGAACACAATATTTTTGGACAAATTGTCCCTGGAAAAACCCCTAAGGGAAAACCAGTTCTATAGATGAGAAATTATATTAAACTTCAGCAAATCAAGAGATACAAAATTTCTTGCCTCTCACTAGCAGAACTCCAACAACCTCCTAATTTATCCCGCTGATATTCCCCACTGCTATTCCCGTGCTAACACTACGCCCTTGCTAACACTGCAAGACTGTTTGCTAACACTGCAAACATTTCTCCAAACTTCTTATTCTCCAAATGCCCCCTAGACCCCCTTTTATACTACTCTCGTTGGTAAACCAATGGCCGAGATTGATTTACAATCGACAGTGGAGATATAAAACAACTTGCCAACCCTAACAAAATTGGTTTCTAGTTGTTTCTAAAAGAAGTCAATTATTTAATAAATAATTGTCCTTGCTCTAACCAATTTGTTAGCAAAAACAATTAGATACTAAATAATAGCATATGGACAAACAGCTATCCAAGCTAACAAAACTAACACTCCCTCTTAGCAAGGAAGCTGTTCTGCAGGACACCTAACTTATCTCTGAAGAAGATAAATTTTGCCTTCTCCAATGCCTTAGTCAGAATGTCTGCTACCTGCTCCTCTGTAGGTATGTATTGTAGCTGAACAACTCCCCTTTGTACACAATCTGTCATGAAGTGATATATGATATCTATATGTTTAGACCTACCATGAAACACTAGATTCTCAGACAACTTGATGCAACTCTGATTGTCACAATGTATCACAGTAGTCTCCACCTTCTGACCAAACAAGACTACTAACAACTTTCGAAGCCATATAGCTTCACATGTCACCATGCTAGCTTCTATGTATTCTGCTTCTACTAAACTTAGAGCCACATACTTCTGCTTCCTGCTGAACCAAGATACAACTCCTGATCCCAAGCTGAAACAACACCCTGGAGTGCTCCTTTTGTTTGTTGTACTTCCTGCCCAATCTGCATTAGTATAGCCTATCAACTTGATATCTTCACCTCGAACATATTTGATCCCATACTCGACTGTACCACGCAAGTAACATAGCACATGCTTAGCCGCTATCCAATGCATTCTCTTTGGTTCAACCATGAACTGACTAAGAGAGTTTACTGCAAATGCTATATCTGGCCTAGTGTTGACCAAATACATAAGTGAACCAATCAACTATCTATATAAAGTGGGATCTACATCGTTCTCCTTAGTTGTATCTACCTTTCTCCAATTCATGATCATGTGTGTAGACATGGCTTTGCAATCCTCCATCCCGAATTTCTTCAAGATTTCAATGCAATATTTCTCTTGACCAAGGAAAATCTCCCCATCTGTCTGCCACACTTCCATGCCTAGAAAGTAGTGCATAAGTCCTAAATCCTTCATCTCGAACTCTTCTGCAAGGTTCCTCTTGCAATCCACTATGAGCCCTAGTGAACCTGTAAGAAACAGGTCATCCACATAAAGAACAAGAATGAGAATCTCACCCCCAACCATCAAGTAGTAGAGGTTAGCATCTGCTTCACTCTTCACAAAGCCCATTTTCTGCAAGTATGTATCAATGCGCTCATACCATGCTCTAGGAGCCTGCTTGAGTTCATATAATGCTTTCTTCAATCTGCACATGTGGGTCTCTTTGCTGTGTGCTACAAAGCCTTCTGGTTGTTCTATGTATACCTCCTCCTTCAACTCACCATTAAGGAATGTTGTCTTGACATCCATTTGATGGATTTGCCATCCCATGTGTGCTGCAAGTGAGATTATAGCTCGTATAGAAGTATACCTGGCAACTGGAGCAAATGTCTCCTCATAGTCTATTCCCTCCTTTTGAGAGAACCCCTTTGCCACAAACCTTGCCTTGTATTTCTCGATGCTACCATCTGCACCATGCTTTATCTTATAGATCTAACATGATCCAACTACAACCCTATTTGTTGGTCTAGGTACTACCTCCCACACATCATTTTGCATTATTGAAGAATATTCCTCAACCATAGCATCTCGCCATACCTGATGTTCTGCAGCTTCCTGATAGCTAGAAGGCTCACTATCTACCAACTGACTAACTAATGCCACATAGTCATTGAACTTGGCTAGTTGTCTTTGCTGTCTAGTACTCTTCCTAGGAGCTTCCACAAACTCCTAAGTATCCCTTTGTGTATTTGGAACTACTTGGTTCCCACTATTAACTGTAGAGGATGAAATGTCAACCTCTAAGTCTTCTAGATGCATTTCCTGTTGCACCTGTTGCTCCATACTCTGTGAATCTTCACTAACTAAGTCTACACTCGTACTGGTAACTGTACTTGAGCTTTGTTGCTCTTGACTTGGTCTTGGAGCTTCTGTTGGCTGCTCACTCTGATCATCTGCTGGCAAATCTCTGGATCTCCTGAATGCCTTGTCCTCCATGAACTTGACATCTCGTCTGACAATAATTCTTTTAGTCCCTAGAATGAAAATCTTGTATGCCTTTGAGGTCTCACTGTACCCAACAAAGTACCCCCTCTCTGTAGTCTGATCTAACTTTGTACGTGTACCTCTAGGAATATGGCAATATGCCAAACTCTTGAATATCCTGAAATGACTAATATCTGGCTTCTTCCTTGTGAAAGCCTCCTCTGGTGTCATCTTCCCTAGCACCTTTTGTGAAACTCTATTCTGAATGTAGACTACTGTATTACACGCCTCTGCCCATAAGTAATGGGGCATGTCCTGGTCATGTAGCATAGCTCTTGCTGCCTCCGATATAGAATAGTTCTTCCTCTCAGCAACTCCATTCTGCTGTGGATTGTAAGGAATAGTCCATTCTCTCTTGATTCCTTCTCTAGTGCAGAACTCCTAGAAGACATTTCCTTTGTACTCGCCTCCATTGTCTGACCGAAGAACCTTTATCTTCTTTCCTGTCGAGTTCTCCACAAGAGCCTTGAACTCTTGGAATCGACTGAAAACCTCATCCTTAGTCTTCAAGAAGTATATCTAGGTCTTTCTAGAGAAATCATCAATAAAAGTAACATAGTACTCATATCCTCTGAGAGATTTCATCGACATCGATCCACAAACATCTGAATGTACTAATCAAGAACACCCTTAGATCTGGTGTCACTCCTTGGAAAAGATGCTTTCACAAACTTTCCCAACACACATCCCTTACATACATCGTCATGCTCTGTGCTCACCTCTGGAACACCTGTCACCATCTCACGAAGAAATCTAAGTGCTCCATGATGAATATGGCCCATCCTCCTATGCCATAGCTCTCCAAGATCTCTAGGATTACTATTGGTCATAAGTGCCTTAGGAGTATCAAACTGCAATCTATAAAGGCGACCACTCCTAACTCCAATAGTTATGGCTGATTTCCAATCCTTGTGCTTAATCAACACATTTGTCCCTCTAAAGAGTACATTATACCCCCTATCCTGAAGAACAGATACATAAATCAAATTCAGACCTAAGCTTGGCACATATAAGACATGATGAAGTGGGATTATCTTTCCATTCTCCCTCTGAAACTAAACAGTTCCTTTCCCAACACTGTTGAGTTTGGACAAGTTTCCCATAGAAATCTAAATGTTGGTGTCCTCCTCCTTGTAACTGGAGAAGTACTCTCTAACTCCTGTCATATGAAATGACCCCCCACTATCTATATACCATACACACTGTGAAGTTGAGATAACCATACAAGCTATGAGTGCAAACTCATCTTCCATTCTATTGGAGAGTTCTTCCGCACTTGCTAAAGATGCCACTTTCTTCTTACCCTTCTTCCTCTCTGAGAAATCACTAACATAGTGGCCAAACTCATGACATCCAAAGCACTTGACCTTAGAAAGGTCCTTCTTCTTCTTTTTATTTTGTGAATTCGATCCTTTGCTAGATCCCTTCTTTGCTTTCCCTTTACCCGCTAGGGCAACATCCTCTTGTTCCACCTCATTTTTCTGACTCTTGTTGGCCCCATTGACAAGACTTAGTCTAAACTCCTCCTGAGTGAAATCAGTCCATAGTTGATCCCAACTCGGTAAAATATCTCATCCACTGACAACTTGAACAAAGACACTCCATTGTTTAGTAAACCCATTTAGGGCTATTCTCACTAGCTCATCATCACTAGGGCTATCTCCAACAACTGCTAACTCATCCTTGACAAGTCTAAACCTGGTGAGGTAACTTGTGACGTCTTCTCCCTGATTCATCTAGGTATTCTTTAGCTTCTCTTTGAGAATCAACTTCCTATTGGTGGTAGCATTCTGGTATAGATTCAGAATGGCGTCCCACATCTTCTTCACTGTATCTAGCTCTGTAATATGTGGAACAATATGATCTTTGACACCATCAAGGATTATCCTCCTTGCTTTGGCATCATCCTTCCTATATGCTGCAAGCTATGTTGCATCTGTTGGTACAGGTACAACACTGGTAGCATAATCCTTGATACCATTCTCTTCCAACAATAAATTTTTTTGGCCTTCTAGACACCAAAATTTGAGGCACCATCCAATCTATCCTAATCTCTCAAACCAGATGAAGCCATCTCAAGGGTTTAAAGCAATAATAAATCTAAAGAGATCAAAAATTTCTTTCCTAGGGCAAAACTCTTCTACCCTTAACAATGCTCTGATGCCATGTGAAAAATTTAACTATTGCAGTCACTAATTATTAATCTCCTATCATAAATAATTATTAAACTGCTGAAAATAAATTCTCAGCTAATATCAAAAAATAACACAACTGCAACTTCACTTATAAAATACGGAAAGAAATGCGCAACACAATGAACACAATATTTTTGTACAAATTGTTCCTGGAAAAACCCCTAAGGGAAAACTAGTTCTACAGATGAGAAATTATATTAAACTTCAGGAAATCAAGAGATACAAAATTCCTTGTCTCTCATTGGCAGAACTCCGACAACCTCCTAATTTATCCCGCTGATATTCTCCACTGCTATTCCCGTGCTAACACTATGCCCTTGCTAACACTGCAAGACTGTTTGCTAACACTGCAAACATTTCTCCAAACTTTTTATTCTCCAAATGCCCCCTAGAACCCCTTTTATACTACTCTCGTTGGTAAACCAGCGACCAAGATTGATTTACAATCGACAGTGGAGATATAAAACAACTTACCAACCCTAACAAAATTGGTTTCTAGTTGCTTCTAAAAGAAGTCAATTATTTAATAAATAACTGTCCTTGCTCTAAACAATTTGTTAGCAAAAACAATTAGATACTAAATAATAGCATATGGACAAATAGCTGTCCAAACTAACAAAACTAACAAGAAGAATTAAGGTGAAATTAATGAAATGTTTCGATACATTTTTGAGAGATTTTAGAAGGAAAAAAAAGAGAAAGAAGGAATGAAGGAGGAGAGAGAATATCAGTTGGAAACAACAAAGAGAAGTTAAAAAACAGAGAAGACCAAAAAACCACAAAGGATAGCAGAAATAATATATGTAAAGAACGTAGAATAAAGAAATCCTAAAAATTGGTCCACCATTTTGAACATAAATGTTGTATAAAAGAACCATCTTCAACTTGGAGTTCTTATGAATGTTGAGATTACATAATGTATGTTAGAAAAGTCTGTTTTTTTTTTATATGTAATATTTTAGTTACTCTATAAGGTGTTACTTTCTGATTATAATCTCTTATAATGTTGTTTTTGGTTGTACTACTAGATTTAACCAAACTTAACAATCTCTTGACTGACTCTTGCTATTTTTCTTATTTCAAATATTAGTCAAGATAAGCAACATGGTAATACTGATTGAAACCCTCCCATAGACAAATTAAACTTTACTAATGCACTGTATAAACTGGATACCAATATCTACTTCCTCCTCCCTTTGTTGTTCCTCTCATTGTATAAAAAGTTGTTCTAATCACAGCATCGCATTCTATTTGAAACTACAACACTTTAAATATTCATAGCTATTTCCATCTATCATTTTTATGAATATATGTAAATACAATCTTTTATATTACATAATCATTACTTATTTCTATCAAAGAAAATGCACATCAAACTGAACTTTCATCTTAATAATAGAAAAGAAAAAATAAGCGAGTATAAACATTCCCCTATCAGTGTACTGGAAAACTGCGAAAAAATGTTTGGGAAGGATGTTAATCTATGCCCAATTATGACCAACCCATTCCCTGATTTATCTTATGCTTTTTCTGTCTCCAATAATTCTTCCCAGATTCGGTTGTGCTTCCATATATTGACTTTCTTAATCTGCAAAGACCGATACATTGATTTCAAATGGTGGCTGATTTATCTAGAGGGCATCGATTCGTCCATTGGTACTGGAATATTCATTGCTTTAGAAATTGTGTTGAGCACCCAAAAGAATGTGATTTATACCCTAGACAAACTCAGGCAGATAGATCTTTGCGAAGGAAGCTTGTTTACGGATTTCTTTGTTTATGCCTTGCTTTCTTAATTCGTTATTTTGAACCATAACAGGTTGCTTCGGAGGAACAGACAATATTTTCACTTGTACATATTCATTGGCCTGTAAATTTAGTTAACATTTTTAAATAAACAATGATTGTTTACTAACAAATGTTCTTACATAAACTAACATCAGTAAATTTAAATGTCCATTAATACACTTTACAACTAGTTCTGTTACTCGAATGATTATAATTGAATTTTCCATCATTTTATTTATTATCAATTTAACAATTAAAGAATATTCTAACATTTTGTATTTGGAATCTATCTATATATTTACTTCAATCTGAATGAATCCTTCTACTTTCATAAATTTGATATTGTTGTCTGAACCTTAAAAAGGTAAAATTGATACAATATTATTTTTCTTTCACCTATAATATAGATGAATTACTTACAAATTATTTCTTGCGTAACACATGGCCAACAAATAATTTCTCCATAACATATGGCCAATGAGTTTCTAATAATTTATTTCTTATAAAAGAGGCAATTTTAATTTTATCCCTTATAGAAGAGGGTAACTCTTCTCTATTAGTCAAAATGACTGATATAAATTTGAACACATTGTTCAACAATTACAAAACATTTGAAATTTCAATTTCAGTCAAAGATATAGATGAACCTTGAAACATAAATTGACTATTTGAACACTTTGTAGCAACAATTTGTAATCAACAAATTATACAAATCAGCATAGCTTGAATTACACACTAATATGTTATTCATACAATTTCTAAAAGGACAACATGCAAATAAATATGTCTTCATATGAGATATTTAGCTTTTATATATTCTCTTGTCTAAATTGAATATATGGTTTTAGGTGTTTTGTCCTTTCGTCATCTACATGAATACTAGATGATCCCAAGAATTTCTGCAATCAATGAGAATCTATTAATTTGCAAGAATGACTATGAACAACTACATCAACATAGTATAATGACCAAGGATATAACAATTTTTGGCAACATAATGAAAATGAAATCCTATTCATGATGAAAAGTTAATAATATCAATGTTAGAGCTTGTGAAATTTGATTTTAGAATATATTATTTAAAATCTTCATCACATCATTGATTTATCTTGGGACAAGTTAATTCATAATATTACTAATATTATTTATTTATATATATTTTATTATTAGTTCCTATGGTAGGCTTAATAACAAATATTTGAAACAATTTTTTAAAAAAATTCTATATATTTCTAATAAATGTTTGTAAGATTTCATTGGTTAAAACATTTTAGCCATAATAGCCCATTTTTCAAAGTGAAGTGTATTCTTTTTTTCATTTTATATAGTAAACTATACTATGTTGAGAATTGCACACTTTAGTTTATTTCCATTCCATTCATTCAATGAAAATTGATTATAATTTAAATATTCCAAATAAACTTAAATTTAATAAATATGAGACTTATATTTTTTAAACATGATATAGTACCAAAGATTTAGAATATCTTAATATTCACAAATAAATGTATAAAAAAATTTCATATAGTTTTATAAGTTTTAATAATGTTTTATTTTTTCAATTGAACTATAAAATCAAATGAATGTTTGTATAGTAATTAAAATACTTCAATTATTATATACCTTTTATCATTATAATTTTATATTTTTTACTTGAATTATTCTATTTTATAATATTTTAGACAATGATATTTTTTAAGTCATTTTGATATATATAAAATAGTGTAATAATGTTTCATAAATTTAAATATTTTTAAAAGTCTAGTGTGATCTATTATTGCTATCTTAAAACATTTCTAACTTGACCAAGGCCTTGCAAAAAGAATTTTCCCTAGTATATAGGAGTTACTAAAAGTTAGCTTAAATTTTTTATAATTATTTTCCACAATAGATCAATCCAAATTTTTAGTTTATTGTGAAATTTTTAAATATCAAATTAGTTTGATAATTATGAAAAAATATACTTGTATCATCTTAATTTTAATTTGATTCTACAGTTTTAAAAAAGTAAACCTACATTAAATTCAACATCATAATTTATCTCTCAATATTCTAAGTCCTCACTTACTTAAAAAATTTAATGTAATCTAATAATTTTTTTGAAATAATAGACTTTTAATTCATTATAAATATGTTATTAATAAAATAATATCCTTCATATTAATTAGAAATAATATTATCTCAATATTATTTTAAAAATAAATTAAATTAGCTTTAATGCGCAAAAGTAAATATAAAATATAAAATTAATTTTATCTATTGCACATATTTATGTAAAAGCAAATTTTAAACAACTCTACCACTATTTTGGCTGAACTTAGCTACTTTGCAGTCTTGTTATATAATATATTTTTTAATAATTTAGAAAATAAAATATATGTTGGGGTGAAGTTTGCCTCTTTTTTATGGGGGTTCCTTATTATTTGATGTAAATACTTGATATTTTAGATGTTTAAACAATTATAATATTAATAATTTTGAATATATGTTAGTCTTCTACATATAACAAATTTGGGTCTTTATTGTCTTGCCTCAACTTTCCCTCTCCTGGACTCCAACTTGACAAAATGTAAGACCAAGATAAGAAAAGTTGAGCATTGGATATAGTAATGGAAGTACTCCTCAATTAACAAAAAAAAAAAACATTTTCTAATTTATTATTAGTCACCATGAAGAAGTGTCTTTTTATAATTCATTCACCTTGAATAATCTATGTTAAAAAAATATTAAACTATATTTGTAATGCCATAAAATTGTTTTATTTTTATTTCATTTATTTTTGAGTTGGTAACAGTTATATTTTATTAATATACAAAAGCAACATACATATAAGGGCTATTGAAAGGCCAAAAGCATTAAATAGTCCCATTAGAATAATAGCTCACTAACATATACCTAGCCCCTACCCTCCCATTACATTTTCATTTAAGCATGGTAAGGATTACATGACAAGGCACTTCTGATAGTGTAATGCCCTGTCAAGGGATCCAAAGAATTAACCTAGAATTTCACTAAGTTTGGTAGCATTTTTTTTTCATGAAAGTAAATACCACATATAACTTATACACAATAACGGAAGCAATAGTAATGTTCATCTGAAAGTAAACATAACATACATAACAGATTACATTCTTTAAGATCCCTTAACATTGAATTACATCTAAACAACTAACATACATGATTCCATCTAGTACAACATCCAAATGAAATACTAATGATAAGTCCAATGTTTATACATTACATTTCAAATGCTTCATCATCCACTGTACATGTCACAAGGTATGGAAAGCTCAAAAGAATATCCATATGTAGAATAAGGTGCATCATCCTATTCTAATCCATGATACATCAAGTAAAGATAATCACATGATACATCATCATAAAGATCAAACATAATAAACTAAGTGCACAGTTCCTCCCAACCGTTAATAGCATCATTAGACCATCGTGGATCCTAGCCATCCCTCCATGCATAACATTCCAAATCACAAAAGAGATCATCAATATTAACATAGTAGGAATGTCACTCCTAACATATACTATATCATATGCAGAAAGTAATCTAACATGCAAATAAAAGCATAAGATAGCATCATCTAACATATGCTAATCATCAAATGAAAGGATACATATCCACAATCACAAAGGACGCATAAGCCACGATGTCTCAATGAATCTCAACTTATAAGAGTAGAAAATATAGTACCACCCAACCGCATGGTACCTAAGTGGTCCACTCCCACCATGCCGAGGAGATAATCTCAAGTCCCAAACAAGCTATCAAAATCACATAGCATAAATCTCTATAAGTCCAGGAATCCTAAAAGTATACTAACTCAAAGGTTCCAAGCACAAAACAGACATCTAATCCCCAGAGGCACATAATGACATGTAGGAACCTACTATGCAAGCGAGAAAGTGTCATCGCATTTATCACGTATAAGTTACCCTGGTAGTTAGCTAAACTCCAAGGGTCCATACTGATCTCATGTGGCCACTAGTATCCTCTCATACTGACAAGGCATACTATGGAATGCAGGGTCGCAACCATGCATTCTCACTACTCCCATCCTAGCCTGTACAAGCACTCAAGGCATGGGCGAGAACCAAAACTCTTATCTTTTTAGGTTCATTTAACTAATATTAGGTTTGAATGTTATCACTTATTAATCCAAATTACAATGAGTTACCCTGGCAACCTCTTAGGGCCCCGGCCCCCATTGCAAGCCACTTTCCAACACTACATGCAAATATCCTACCCTAAGCTCATGGAATCATAAATCTCAAAATCACAAAAGATAATACATAATAAAATCATCAAATATACATAAAAGCATCAAATCTCCATGAGCAAACATCCATAGAAAATCATGACCACAACAACTCTCTATTGGCAATTGAAGTATCACTGATAATCAAAAGTATCCAATGGTTCTCAGTAACCAAATTATATCTCAATCATACTGATCGAAGACTCCAAAAATGGTTGAGTCAAAACATGTCACAACATGACATCATAAAGAATAAATCCACATTTTAGTCTCGTCATGCCGACTAGAAAATAACCAAGGATAACTGATCGATGACCAAAAATGGTTAAGTCAAGTGTCTCACACATAAGAATCTCAACTATAACAATCAGTAATTACAACAATACATAGAGCATTCCATCACATAACCATGGTTGGGTTTATAAAGATTGAGATTAAAACATCATCATGACATCACAATCATAGAACCCCCAAACCTCTGGTAGACATCCTATAACTGATCAACACTAGTCAATCCAAAACCCGAAACAATAGCATAAAGAATACACAATGCAAACACATGTTTTGATTTTGCTAAGTTCACAAACTTGAATTTAAATGTAAAAGTCTCAATTTACATTTTCCAATTTAACTATCAAGTGGAGAAATTTCACGTTTTACCTAACCCATATAATGTATTGATAGATAAAAGTTTCTCCCCAAAAACTGTTAGACTCAATTTTTTAAATGTTCTAAATGTCTTTTATATACACATTTTGATGATAATGACCCCCATCATTTTCAAAATAATATTAGAAATTCTTTTCATATTCATCTTTCCAAATTAAAAGAATTAAATTGAACCTATATTGCTGAACATTATAAAATAATTTGTTATTAAAGAATTACTCTTTAAATTCCAATCATCTATCAATATATTAATTATTTATTATTAATAATGTATATACATATATATACTTATATATATATATATATATATATATATATATATATATATATATATATATATATATATATATATATATATATATATATATATATATATATATATATATATATATGCATATACATATATAATTATTAACTTACAAAATGAATTATATAAAAATCAAATCAATAAAACACATGGCCAGTTTAATAATCGCCGGTTACAAACAACACATCTATATGTGTCCTACGGATCGTAGGGTACACTGCGGTCACAGGTACACTGCAGATCGTAGGTACTCTGTGGTACCGCAGTCTACTTTGGCATTGCTGCCGACGGGGGTGAGAAAATACGTTCCCCCTCACCCATTCCAAATTTATTATTATTTTTGTATTGCGTTTTATTAAAAACGCTTCCCTCCAATGTAAATCGTGATGCGTTTTTATTCGATTGCTGCGAAATATATGTCATTCGACTTTTAATTAAATATATATGTATATATACATATGTGTGTATATATATATATAAAAGTATATATGTGTGTGTGTGTATATATATACAAAGTTTAATCAAATATCACAACATATAGACACACACACACACACACACACACACACATATATATATAACTGTATATATATATATATGCTTATATGCTTATATGTATTCAGATTTAAAAATATGAACATTTATGTACACAAAATATAAATTCCAATCCTTTAATGTCAGAATTTTTCCAATAATTAATCTAATGAGTTTGACTATGAATCTAAACCCTAGCCCTATGTTCTTTTCAGATCTATGCATATAAAATTCTCAAATAAATTTAACTACTCATATTGAGAATGCATACAATAGAAATAGGAAAATCCTTAGAAGACATATGGAAGACACGAAGAAGACAAAGAATGCAAGATGCGGAAATAGCATAAGTAAAATCACAAGAATCTACTCGGATTCTGATGCTAATTCGCTCTTCCTAAAAAACCTGCAGAGCAAGATCCCTTCTTCAGAGTTCTTGAGTCCTCCGATGCTCCAATTCCTCTCCAATGCTATATCTAAGCTTCTAGGAATGCCTGAATATAAAGAGCTCTTAGGAATCATCTAGAATGCTTCTAGAAATAGCTAGAAGGTGTCACCAACTAAGCATGGGTCTTTTCCAACCTTCTAGATGAGCCATAGGGTTGTAGACACCATGTGCTTAATTGATGCACTAGCCCCCGTGTTGTGGACATAAGAGAAATGAAAAAGGTACGTTAACTCCCATGCAAGCTTATAACTCCAATTCAGTTTTTATATAATTTCTATTTAAATATTTATAACTTTCATTTTAACTTTTATAACTTTTATTATTGTTATTTATTTATTACTTTATTACTTTATTATTATTATTATTATTAATTTTAATTTCTAATTTTCTTTTATTTAATTCCTTTTTCCTCAATTAATTCTCATTTAATTAATTATAATCAAAATATCAAATACCATGATATTTTATATTAATTTTCTCAACTAATTAATTAATTAATTAAATCTATTTATTAAGACTTAATTAATAGAAAATTCACCATAGACCTCTAAGATAAAATATGAAAACCCATCATAGAGAAATTCACACAAAATCAGCCTAAAGGGTTAAAAATCACGAATTATGTCATCCGACACATTCGGTGGATAAAATATCCAGATACTTGTCCTACCTCACTAGGAAAAATGACTTAAGGGTTTGGGATTTGGACTTGAGAATTTATCTCCCTTTTCTTATCATTGAGATAGTATAATAGGGTACTCTCATCCTAGCAATTCAGGGAAGTCGATGCCCGGTACCTGCAACCTACAAAAAAACCATGCATGTACATACAATATATATAATGCTAAGCTAAACAGATAATGGCAGGAAGTGGTGCATTGTGTAGATCCTGACTAAGTAGGTGACTACGACTCCCTTCCTTAACCATATTAGAAATGCCATACAATAAGAAAACACACACACCATACACATGCAAGTATGGGGTAAGTATCCATAATAAAACACATGAGATAATAAACCATCTAAATAATCATTAACAATAAGTAAAAGCAATGTGATGATCATCATGCATACATGAAATGTAAAGTCTAAATGATCTCATCATATATCCACTGAATCCATAACATAATGTTTGATAGTCTCAAAACAATACCACTAATCCATCAACATAAAACTAGTCCATCATAGTTTGATAATAAGAACAACAATGTATCCAGAAAAGATGTGAACGAGGGTAGGCACTACATCCACCCCCCCTTGGGTTAGGCTTACTCCTAGAAGCCTACAAACAGGTAGGGATATAACTCCCGTAATCTAGCTGCATCCTCCCAAGTAGCTGAAGAATCATCATTAGGGTCCCATTGGACCCTTACCTGCTCGATGGTTCAACCCTTGAGTGTCAACTTTTGTTGCTCCAGAATATGAACCGGCTCCAAAGCCAGTTTCCCGTCCTCTACCTACAATGCATTCCAATCAAGAACATGTACAATATCAAGAATATACTGCCGAAGCACTAAAACATGGAAAACATCATGAATGCGAGCTAGGCTAGGCAGTAGAGCAAGGCAGTAAGCAACTGGGCCAATCCTTTCTAGAATCTTGAATGGTCCCACAAAGCGAGGTGCTAGCTTAGAACCCTTTCCGTATCAGATCGGACTCTTTTGTAGACACACTCTCAAGAAAACCTTATCACCCACAACAAACTGCTTATCAGTCCTATGAGCATCAGCATACTTCTTCTGCCTGTACTGTGTCATAGTCAAGCGCTCATGGATACGCACTACCTGTTGCTCCATATCATGAAGCATCTCAAGACCCAATAGGATGTGATCCTCCAGGATATCCCAACTTAAGGGTGTACGACAAGGATGTCCATATAATGCCTGAAATAGTGCCATGCCTATAGGACTATGATACCCTTTGTTGTAAGCAAACTCCACTAGGTAGAGATAGTCCTCCCAATGTGTCTGCCTATCCATCACATACATCTGTAACATATCCTCCAAAACTTGATTCACCCTCTCTATCTAACCATCAGTCTCTAGATGATATGCTGAACTGAAGTTTAAATGCACTCCAAGCTCATGCTGCAACGATGTCCAGAATGTAGATGTGAATACGGGATCCCTATTAGAAATGATCTTTCTAGGAATACCATATAATCTCACAATGTCACGCATGAAGACATTAGCTACAGAAGCTACTGTGTAGGAAGACCTGATCAGTGAGAAATGTGCCACCTTAGTCAACCGATCAACGATGACCATGATAGCATCACAACGTTGAACAATCATAGGTAATCCTACTATGAAATCCATGGAGATGATATCCCATTTCCAAGAAGGAATGAGATTAGGCTACAAAAGTCTAGCCGGGTGCTGATGTTCTGCCTTAACTCTCTGACACTCAAGGCACCTAGCCACAAAATTAGCAATGTCTCACTTCATCCCAGACCAAAAGAACAAACGTCTCAAATCAGCATGCATCTTCTTGACACCTAGATGTGCTGAGTAAGGTGTACAATGGGCTTCTGCTAAAATCAAGGTGCGAAGCTCATCTAGTAATGGCACATAAATCCTTCCCAAATGTCTTAAAAGACCATCTAATTCTTGAATGTAACTTGCAAACTTACCTTCCAAAGGTCTTCCTGAATCAATCTCTTTGCACACTTCCTAATACCAAGCATCTATAGGAAGTGCTTGAAGAATCTGACTCCTCAAGTCCACACTAAGAGTCATCGATGATACCACATGTCTCCTGCGACTCAAAGCATCTGCCACCACATTCTCCTTACCCTGAATGTACTTAACCTCAAAATCATACTCGCATAGAAACTCCATCCATCACCTCTGGTGAGCATTCAAATTAGGCTGAGTAAAAATGTACTAAAGACTATAATGATCACTATCTAGCTCAAATCTGTGCCCCAACAAGAAATGTCTCCACCTTGTCAAAGCATGAACTACCACTACTAACTCAAGATCATGTGTAGGATAATTGAGCTCATGATCCTTGAGCTTGCGTGATTCATACGCAATCACCCATCTATTCTGCATCAGCACTTCCCCAATCCCTTCAAGAGAAGCATCTCTACACACCATGAAATCACCCTTTGGATCAGGTGCGGCTAAAATCAGTGCACTGGTCAAAAGCTCCTTGAGCTTCTAGAAAGCTTCCTCACATTTCTTTGTCCACACGAACTTCTTTTCTTTCCTCTGAAGAGAAGTGATAGGATGTGCTATCCTAGAGAAGTTTTGGACAAATCTGCGATAATAACCAGCTAAACCCATGAAACTACTAATCTCTAACACATTAGTCGGTGCCAGCCAATCTATTATTGCCTGAATCTTTGCAAGATCCACTAAAATACCATCACCTAAAATAACATGCCCTAAATACTGAATCTCTAATTTGAAGAATTCATACTTAGCTACATTGGCATAAAGTTGATTGTCTCTCAAACACTACAATACCAACTGCAAGTGTTCCTCATGCTCCTTCTGAGTCTTAGAATATATCAATATGTCATCAAGAAACACAAGTACAAACCTGTCTAGATAAGATCGAAACACACCATTCATCAAACTCATGAAAACCGATAGAGCATTAGTCAACCCAAAAGGTACCACTGTGAACTCATAATGCCCGTAGCGAGTTCGAAAAGCAGTCTTGTGAATATCTGCTTTCTTAATACAAAGCTGGCGGTATCCTGACTTAAGGTCAATCTTGGAGAATACTGTAGCTCCCTTGATCTAATCAAATAAGTCATCAATCTTAGGCAGAGGATACCTATTCTTAATAGTCATCTTATTCAACTATTTGTAATCGATACAAAGGCACAAAGAATCGTCTTTCTTCTTCACAAAGAGCACTGGAGCTCCCAATGGTGATATACTAGGTCGAATGCTCCCTTTGGCCAGAAGTTCCTCTAGCTAAAGACGTACCTCACCCAATTCCTGTGTAGTCATGTGATAAGGAGCTTTAGAGATAGGCTCCACTCCAGGAATCAGATCAATGCTAAAGTCAATGTCCCTCTTCGGAGGCATGCCTGGAATGTCACTTGGAAAGACATCTGTGTACTCCTATAAAATTGGGTGATCTAAAGTCTTCCTTACAGGATCTTCCTCATCAAGATCATTTACCACAATAGTAAATATCTGACATCCCTTACGAAAGCTTTGCTTCAATAGTATAGCATAAATCATCTGCAGAGATATAGGCCTCGATATCCCAACTACCTTCACATCCTTCCCTTGGTCATCTTGGCACAAAATAATCTTCTTCCTGCAATCTATACTGGCCCTATGAGATCCAAGCCAGTCCATGCCTAAAACCACATCATAGAAACCAAGGGGCATGACTTGAAGATCCACTACAGTATCAAAGCTTCCTAAGCTAAGCACACACTTATGAACTATAGAGTTTGTGGAGACCTTAATGCCTGAGTCTAGTTCCACTTGCCAACCATGATCTTGCTTCACTGCATCCAGCTTACACTTAGAAACTATAGATGGTGAAATAAATGAATTTGTAGCTCCTGAATCAAAAAATACTGAAAGAGATATACCTCTAATAGCACCTGTGGTCTAACCACTGTTCCCTGATGATCTGCCTGACGCTGATCAACTGCTACAAAAACCCTATGAGCCCTACCTACAACACCAACTATAGGCTTTGAAACTATAGGTCTAGGTCCTGAAAACTGAGATGCTCGCTATGGACACTGAGCTACATAATGTCCAATCTATCCACATGAAAAAAATTCTACATTTCTGCTAGATCCTCTACCCATAGGTTGTACATTTGATTGTTGACGACTGTTCTTGCTAACAAAAGGCTGGCTACTCTGAGCTGGCTGATTGGGCTAATTTTGTTTATTACATCAAGCATTGCAGTTGTTCTTGGTGTTAGAACCTTTGCCACCACCTTGAGCCTAAGAATTTGATCCCTTCTGTTGTTGTGTCTGCTGAGACTGTTGCTGATACTATTTCCCCTTAGAGAAAGAAAACTTCTTGTTACCACCTGAATTGCAGTTGCCTTTAGATCCTGATGTTGCTGGAACTCCTACAAAACCTCCTTGACCAAGGTTGACACTTTTCTCAACAAGGATTGCTCAATGTACCACATCCTTGAGGGTTTTTGGCTCAAATACCTTGATTCCCCCAATAATACGGTTGTTCAAACCCCTAATAAAATGTTGTGTCAACTGAACTAAATTTTCACTGAACCTTGAAAAAGACATGAGCTCATAAAACTTACGCTCATACTCGATCACTAACAAAGTGTACTGTCTGAGATTATGAAATTCATCTACCCTTTGCTATTTCCATTCCTCTGGTAGGAATCGTTCTCGAGAACTCTCTAAGAATAGTTCCCATGTGACACTTCTCATATTGATTCTTAACTTCTTCTCCTCAATCATCCACCAAGTGGCCCTAAATTTTTCTAAATTAGTGATCGCAAATCTTGCCTTAACATTTCTTTCGAACTCCTACATGAAAAAAATCCTTTCGATGGAAATAAGCCACTGCTCGGCCACATAACTAGAACCTTGCCCATTGAAAGGCTTAACCTTGGATCTTGAAAGATCCTTCATCTGAGTGGACACAATGGACCTTTGACAATCCTTCCAAGGACTCCATGATGTGGGTCTATGCTCTTGTTCTGTCTGGTGCACTTTGGGCTACTCTTGAACATGAGGTAAACATTCTAGAATAGTCTACATCATCTGTCTCAAACCAACCTCTTCAGACTCAGCTTGGTCCTCTCTACGGCTTTCTCCCTGCTACCTAATAGAGTGCTCTTCCCCGCTCTCTACATTAGTCGATCCCTCATGGAAAGACTCATGGGCACTGATAGCTCTGCCACAACCTCAGCCTCTACCACGGCCTCTAACAGAAGACCTAGTCCCAGATACAATCCTACAATAGTAAAAAGTACTATTGAAAACACATATTGCAATAGACTAACTTTAGTTCTATGTTGAGGTTAAAGTAAAATTTCTAGTTTTGAAAACTAAGTGTTGAAGTATGAAAAATATACAAGTAACAGTTCAAGTTCTATTTCAGTTCACCTAGTTTCAAGTTTGAAAAGATACACTTTAGTTCAAAGTTCCAGTTGTTCCAAAATACCCAGAGCTCCCAATGTAGAAACTCAGGCTCTGATACCAAACATAATGCCCCGCCAAGGGATCCAAAGAATTAACCTAGAATTTCACTAAGTTTGGTAGCATTTTTTTTCTTTTTCATGAAAGTAAATACCACATATAACTTATACACAATAACGGAAGCAATAGTAATGTTCATTTGAAAGTAAACATAACATACATAATAGATTACATTCTTTAAGATCCCTTAACATTGAATTACATCTAAACAACTAACATACATGATTCCATCAAGTACAACATCCACATGAAATAATAATGATAAGTCCAATGTTTATACATTACATTTCAAATGCTTAATCATTCACTGTACCTGTCACAGGGTATGAAAAGCTCAAAAGAATATCCATATGTAGAATAAGGTACATCATCCGATTCTAATCCATGATACATTAAGTAAAGATAATCACATGATACATCATCATAAACATCAAACATAATAAACTAAGTGCACGGTTCCTCCCAACTATTAATAGAATGATTAGACCATCATGGATCCTAGCCATCCCTCCATGCGTAACATTCCAAATCACCAAAGAGATCATCGGTATTAACATAGTAGGAATGTCACTCCTAACATATACTATATCATATGCAAATAGTAATATAACATGCAAATAAAAGCATAAGATAGCATCATCTAACATATGCTAATCATCAAATGAAAGGATACATATCCACCATCATGAAGGACGCATCAGCCACGATGTCTCAATCAATCTCAAATGGTAAGAGTGGAAAATACACTACCACCCAACCGCATGGTACCTAAGTGGTCCACTCCCACTATGCTGAGGAGATAATCTCAATTCCCAAACGGGCTATCAAAATCACATAGCATAAATCTCTATAAGTCCAGGAATCCTAAAAGTATACTAACTCAAAGGTTCCAAGCACAAAACTGACATCTAATCCTCAGAGGCACACAATGACATGTAGGAACCTAATATGCAAGTAGGAAAGTGTCATCGCATTTATCACATACAAGTTACCCTAGCAATTAGCTAAACTCTGGACGGGTCCATACTGATCTCATGCGGCCACTAATATCCTCTCATACTGACAAGGCATACTATGGAATGCAAGGTCGCAACCATGCGTTCTCACTACTCCCATCCTAGCCTGTACAAGCACTCAAGACATGGGCGAGAACCAAAAATATTATCTTTTTAGGTTTATTCAGTTAGTATTAGGTGTGAATGTTATCACTTATTAATCCAACTTACAATGAGTTACCCTAGTAGCCTCTTCCTGACACTACATGCAGATATTCTACCCTAAGCTCATGGAATCATAAATCTCAAAATCACAAAAGATAATCCATAATAAAATCATCAAATATGCATAAAAGCATCAAATCTCCATGAGCAAACATCCATAGAAAATCATGACCACAATAGCTCTCTATTGGCAACTGAAGTATCACTGATAATCAAAAGTATCCAATGGTTCTCAATAACCAAAATATATCTCAATCATACTGATCAAAGACTCCAAAAATGGTCGAGTCAAAACATGTCACAACATGACATCATCAAGAATAAATCCACATTTTAGTCCCATAAAATAACCAAGGATAACTGATCGATGACCAAAAATGGTTAAGTCAAGTGTCTCATACATAAGAATCTCAACTATAACAATCAGTAATTACAACAATACATAGAGTATTCCATCACATAACCATGGTTGGGTTTATAAAGATCGAGATTAAAACATCATCATGACATCACAATCACATAACCCCCAAGCCTCTGGTAGACATCCTATAACTGGTCAACACTAGTCAACCCAAAACCCAAAATAATACCATAAAGAATACACAATGCAAACACATGGTTTAGTTTTGCTAAGTTCACAAACTTGAATTTAAATGTAAAAGCCTCAGTTTATGTTTTCCAATTTAACTATCAAGTGGAGAAATTTCACGTTTTACCTAACCCAAGTAATGTATTGATAGATAAAAGTTTCTCCCCAAAAACTGTTAGACTCAATTTTCTAAATGTTCTAAATTTCTTTTATGTACACATTTTGATGATAATGACCCCCATCATTTTCAAAATAATATTAGAAATTATTTTCATATTCATCTTTCCAAATTAAAAGACTAAATTGAACCTATATTGCTCAACATTATAAAATATTTTGTTATTAAAGAATTACTCTTTAAATTCCAATCATCTATCAATATATTAATTATTTATTATTAATAATGTATATACATATATATATATATATATATAGACACACACACACACACACACATATACATATATAATTATTAACTTAAAAAATGAATTATATAAAAATTGAATCAATAAAACACATGGCAAGTTTTATAACTGTCGGTTACAAAAAAACACATCTATATGTGTCCTACGAATCGTAGGGTACACTGCAGTCGCAGGTACACTGCAAACTGCAGGTACTCTGCGGTATCGCAGTCCGCTTTGGCATTGCCACCGGCGAGGGTGGGAAAATACATTCCCCCCCACCCATTCCAAATTTATTATTATTTTTGTATTGCATTTTATTAAAAATGCTTCCCTCCAATGTAAATCGCGATGCATTTTTATTCACTTGCTGCTAAATATATGTCGTTCGACTTTTAATTAAATATATATGTATATATATATGTGTGTGTGTATATATATATATACAGAGTTTAATCAAATATCACAACATATAGACACACACATATATATATAACTGTAATTATATATATATATATATATATATATATATATATATATATATATATATATATATATATGTATTCAGATTTAAAAATATGAACATTTATATACACAAAATATAAATTCCAATCCTTTGATCTCATAATTTTTCCAATAATTAATCTAATGGGTTTGACTATGAATCTAAACCCTAGCCTCGTGTTCTTTTCAGATCTATGCATATAAAATTCTCAAATAAATTTAACTACTCATATTGAGAATGCATACAATAGAAATAGGAAAATCCTTAGAAGACATATGGAAGACACGAAGAAGACAAAGAATGCAAGATGCGGAAATAGCATAAGTAAAATCACAAGAATCTACCTAGATTCTGATGCTAATTTGCTCTTCCTCAAAAAACCCGCAGAGCAAGATCCCTTCTTCAGAGTTCTTGAGTCCTCCGATGCTCCAATTGCTCTCCAAGAACATTTATATACACAAAATATAAATTCCAATCCTTTGATCTCAGAATTTTTCCAATAATTAATCCAATGGGTTTGACTATGAATCTAAACCCTAGCCTCATGTTCTTTTCAGATCTATGCATATAAAATTCTCAAATAAATTTAACTACTCATATTGAGAATGCATACAATAGAAATAGGAAAATCCTTAGAAGACATATGGAAGACACGAAGAAGACAAAGAATGCAAGATGCGGAAATAGCATAAGTAAAATCACAAGAATCTACTCAGATTCTGATGCTAATTCGCTCTTCCTCAAAAAACCTGCAGAGCAAGATCCCTTCTTCAGAGTTCTTGAGTCCTCCAATGCTCCAATTGCTCTCCAATGCTATATCTAAGCTTCTAGGAATGCCTGAATATAAAGAGCTCTTAGGAATCATCTAGAATGCTTCTAGAAATAGCTAGAAGGTGTCACCAACTAAGCATGGGTCTTTTCCAACCTTCTAGATGAGCCATAGGGTTGTAGACACCATGTGCTTAATTGATGCACTAACCCCCGTGTTGTAGACATAAGAGAAATGAAAAAGGTGTGTTAACTCTCATGCAAGCTTATAACTCCAATTCACTTTTTATATAATTTCTATTTAAATATTTATAACTTTCATTTTAATTTTTATAACTTTTATTATTATTATTTATTTATTACTTTATTATTATTTTATTATTATTATTAATTTTAATTTCTAATTTTCTTTTATTTAATTCCTTTTTCCTCAATTAATTCTCATTTAATTAATTATAATCAAAATATCAAATACCATGATATTTTATATTAATTTTCTCAAATAATTAATTAATTAATTAAATCTATTCATTAAGACTTAATTAATAGAAAATTCACCATAGACCTCTAAGATAAAATATGAAAACCCATCATAGAGCAATTCACACAAAATCAGTCTAAAGGGTTAAAAATCATGAATTATGTCATCTGACACATTCAGTGGGTAAAATATCTAGATACTTGTCCTACCTCACTAGGACAAATGGCTTAAGGGTTTGGGATTTGGACTTGAGAATTTATCTCCCTTCTCTTATCATTGAGATAGTATAATAGGGTACGCTCATCCTAGCAATTCAGGGAAGTTGATACCTGGTACCTGTAACCTGCAGAAAAACCATGCATGTACATACAATATATAAAATACTAAGCTAAATAGACAATGGAAGGAAGTGGTGCATTGTGTAGATCTCGACTAAGCAGGTGACTACAACACCCTTCCTTAAGCATATCAAAAATGCCATAGAATAAGAAAACAAACACACCATACACATGCAAGTATGGGGTAAGTATCCATAATAAAACACATGAGATATTAAACCACCTAACTAATAATCAACAATAACTAAAAGCAATGTAATGATCATCATGCATACATGAAATGTAAAGTCTAAACGATCTCATCATATATCCACTAAATCCATAACATAATGTCTGATAGTCTCAAAACAATACCACTAATCCATCAACATAAAACTAGTCCATCATAGTCTGATAATAACAACAACAATGTATCCAAAAAATATGTGAATGAGGGTAGGCACTACAGATAGACACCCAAACCACTCATACATGTTTTGAGAATCAGCCTGCCCCCTGTTAGGGTAGCAAAATTGCTTCCTAAAACCACTAACCCAAAATCACTAGTCTCCTCCATTCTTCCATTGCTTTCCATGCATTCACTCGCACCCAAGTGACTGCAACGTGAAGATTACCACCATTGATGTTCTGTTAAGGAGCTCCTTTGACCAAAATTCTACCAACTCAATCATTTTCGTCCTTGCCCAAAAACCACATTGATCACCATAATATGATCATCGATCCCTTTGAAAAAACCCCATTGGTGGCCTTGATAAATGATTTCAAAGAGGGTTTTTCCAAGCAAAATTTGGATCAACGTAAAACAACATTTTCCACCTAGATTCCTTTAATGTTGTGGCCAAACACGAGCTCGACACCTCCTCGTAGACCTATCCTTATGTGGTTCAAAAATAAGAAAAAATTCTACAACACCTTCTTTCTTTTGGATATCCTTCCACAAAAAATGTACCAATGACCAATTTTTAAAAGATTGTTATAGTCGAAAACAACAACAAAAATTGGAAAAAATTATTATATTTTTGTGAATTTGGAAAAAATAAATATTTGACTTTATTTTGTCTTTGGTACTATTATTTTGTTGGAGATTGGCCTATACCCTCTCTTTTGGAATTCATTCTCAAATACCACCATGCATCCCATCACTTGTCCAGATATTCATCATAGTCATCATTCTTGCCAATCCAACTAATAAAATGAATGATGTCATAGTTTCTTGCATCATCATCACTTGCAAAGCATTCAGTTATGTTTGTGCCTAGGTCAAGCCTTGCCCATTCAAGAATGGAGTCCAATCCTAATAAAAATTTCTTATTGAACATCAATTTAGAAACCCATTGCATCATCCCCATGTCACCTCCCAATTCCATCCCCCAAGTAATAAGCTTTGACACAATGTCAATTTGCAGCCTCTAGCACCAATGATTTTGGAATTTATCACCCAAGAGGTCCAGAACAATATCCACTACCCATGATGACTTAAACTTAATGAGTGTTGCCATCCATTCCTTCTTTACTGGACTAGCAAGCCCCTTTTTCTATTGGTGAGTAGACACTTAAAATTTAACCTCTATTACAATCTCTTGAAGCCATCAACAGACACCAATGTTACTTTCTTGCTTGTATCATGCTCACTAAATAATGTGATATCTGCCAAGACACAACCATTAATGATTACCACCATCACCGTGCTGAGAGACAAATGGATAGTACATCTACTTGTGTGGGAGATAAAAGAAGAAAAACATCATTCTGTCCTTTTAAAGAACATATTTAATCTACTACAACACCCCTTTTCAAAACCCCATGATTTTAGGTCCTGTTTGGCAATGAGAATACAAGAGAAATAGGCATATGTAAATTCTTAAAATTTTGAATTCTTTGTTTGGATGTACCAAATCAAAATTGGAATACCAAATAAAATAGGAATATGTATTCCAATTTTAGCCCAAAAATGAACTTTTTTAGTTGCACCCAAATAGGTGGAATTGGAATACGTATTCCTATTCCAATTTTATTTATTTAAGAAAACATAAATTTTCGGGTCCACAAATTCCCCATCAAATTTTGGCTAAACCAAATAGAGAATAGGAATATGTAGCCCCATTTTCTATTTTAGAATAAGTATTCCAGAATAGCTATTCCTATTCCCGCAGCCAAATAGAAACATTCTGCATTCATCATTGGAGAAAATGGGAGATTGTAAATCTTCTAAAACAAACTCCCTTTCTTATAGTAGGGATGAAGCCCATTTTGACAACTTTTCAGCTTCCAAGTTCCCTTCTCTTCATATATGGGAGATTACAAAATCATCTAGATGTAATGGTATGGAGGTTGGCATGAGGAGAACTGAGGGTTAGCGGAGCCCTGTAGGGGACCGTGCCCTACCCCAAGGCCAGCCAAATAGTAGGGGGATTAAGGATGGGAATGGTCATGGACTTCTTAGTCCCTTAATCTACCCAACACATGAAGCAAGACTGATTAGTGTCTAGGGCCACAACATCTATTGTAGTCTTAATGATAGGTTGTAAGTGTCAAGCCTTAGTACCTTATTTCTTAATGGCTCTAACAACCTATGAATCTCCCTCAAAATGCACCCATTTATAGCCAAGGTTGATAGCTAGTTAAATGGCCACAAATAATTAAGGAGGCACACTATTGGAAATATAGATGGAGTAACTGAGAGGGGGGGTGAACCAATTACCACAAAAATAAATCCATTGATCCCTTAGATGTCTTATAAAACTAGTTACTACTGACACTCAGTAACCATAGAGAATGTTGTAACTCAGTAGATGCAATGTATGTTATCTTATTACTAGTCTAAAACAAGCCCCTAGAGCATTGTATGAAAGATTGCATAACTATCTTATTCAAATTGGTTTTTAGAGAACTAATGATAATAGTAGCTTGTATATCAAGGAAGGACTAGATAACAAGATTGTTTTGGCAAAAGTATTTGTGGATGATACTTTGTTCATAGGGAAAGATGATCTATGTAAAGAATTTTCAGAGCAAATGAACAAGGCATTCAAGATGTCAATGTTTGGTTAGATTAAATTCTTTTTTGGTCTTCCGATTCAGTAGAGAAAGAATGGTATCTACATTAATCAGTCTAAATACATTAAGGAGATACTCAAGAAGTTTGGTATGGAAGATTATAAACTAGTTGGAACTCCCATGTGTACCAAACAAAAGCTTACCAGGGATGATGAATCAAGAGGTAGATCAGACCTTGTATAGATCAATGATTGGAAAGTTGCAGTATGTGGTTCATACAAGGCCTAATATTGCTCTTGCATTTGGCATAGTGGCAATATTTTCAGCAAAACCTAAAGAAAATCACATGATGGCAATCAAGAGGATTTTGAGATACTTGAAAGGCACTAAAGATCATGGATTGTGGTATAAATTTGGAGGTAATCTAGACTTGAAAGTGTTTACTAATGGTGATTGGCCAGGAAAAATTTATGATAGAAAAGTGGTGGAGCATTCTTTCTTGGAAAGAGATTGGTATCTTGGACAAGTAAAAAGAAAAATTGTACATCCCAATCTACAGTAGAAGTAGAGTATGTTGCAACAGAAGTGAACTGTTTTAGTATTGTTTGGTTCAAGAAATTATTGGAAGGCATGAAGGTTGAGATCAAAGAACTTGTTCTTATGTTTTGTGACAATTCAAGTGCAATTAACATATCAAAGAATCTAGTGATGCATTCTAAAACCAAGCACATTGCAATAAAGTATCACTTTGTCAGAGAATTGGTGCAAGCTAAGGAGATCATATTATAATATGTCTATACAAAAGAACAAATTTATGACATATTCATCAAACCATTACCTAAGGATGAATTCTTATATCTAAGAGGTAAGTTAGGGGTCATTCCCCTATCTGAAGCTCACTAAAATAAAGTTTTAGTGATGCATAAATAGGAACCAAGTAGAAGATATATCAGTTGATGTAGCATAGTTATGGGAACATTGCATATGGATCAATACTCAAGGTACATTGTTATTTATCTGGTATGTGTTGTCTTTGGCATGTGTTGTCAAAGAGGGAGAAGTTTTCTATCATATCTCTTAAGGAAATTTCTCTTAGAGGGAGAGGTTTGCAGTAAGAAGGAAATGTATGCAATGTTTGTTGGAAAATGGAGTTCAAATGATTGGATGAGAATCAGAATGAAACTAAGGATATTATCTTTTGAAATTTCTTTGTCCTATGACATGTTGTGTTGCCATCAATGCCAAAGAGGGAGATTTTTGGATACAATTGTCCAATTGAGTGTTGTCTTTGATGTTAAACAAATGTCATTTTTGTTGTTAGATAGAGTCTACCGAGTTCAATCGGTCAACTAAGTAATTTCAGAGTCTATCGAGTGGAATCAGTTTCTACCAAGCTCACTTGGGCATCAAAGGATTCTGTAGTAGTAGTCAGTGTTAACCGAGCTCACAAGGTTAGCAAGGGAGAGTCAGTATTTACTAAGTTCGCTCGGTCTCTAAAAGATTTTGCAGAGTTGTCAATTTTCACCGAGCTTCAGTCAGTTAACACTAGAAATCATTTCTGGAGTAGTGTTTACCAAGCTTGGTCAGCTATTGACGGATTTCATTGTTTTGGGAAATAAAGTTTAATTATTTTATGTAATAATTGTAGCTAACAATGGTAATGTTTATTTGTAATTCTAACTTGCAATTGAGCCGACTTGGTAATCTGTAAGGTATATATGAAAGATCAAGTTGTGAATTCTAATAAATGAATGAGCGAGCATGTAAGTGTGTTGATTATGTGAAGAGGAATGTGTGAGTGAATTTTGGAGAAGGATTAGATATCCTTGAGGAGTAGAAAAGTTATATTTGATCACAAAGGATCTAGTAAAGCAGAACATATATTTGTATTAGTAATTGAATTGCATCTCATTCAAGTCAAGTCATTGTTACTTTCTCATCATTGTAGCAAGTGATTTCTAAATCTCCTAACAGAGTTGGTTTAGCAACCATTTTGCAAATCCTCTAACAAGGTGACAATTCTATTGAATTGTTCTAAAGTCCTCTAGCAAGGCCACTCCTAGCAGGATGATTAGATCCTCTAACAAGGTCACACCTAATAGTGTGTTTTGTAACCTTTTAACCATGTTGGCTCCTAATAGAGCTCACTTTAGAAGAATGAAAATCAGTAGCTAATGGTCCTAAAGCGATCCATAGAATCTTCCCCTTGCATGTTAGGGATTAGCACTAGAAAGGTAGCATAACTCTTAAACCGCTTTGATAACATCCTGCTAAACCACTTCCTAGAACAAGTGAAAGAAGAAAGTAGGGAATCCATCAGGTGTAATGTCCCCTTTTTGGACATTCAATGATTTCTTGTTGAATTCTATAAATTTGATAATATTTCCTATGATGTATTCCTTAATGTTTGAAAATATATTTATATCTAGTATTTCAAAGGGTCATGACTTTTTATTAATATTAATTATATATGATTATATATTATATATTAATAATATGTTAATATTAATTAAATATAATCATATTATATATTAAATAATATATGATTATATATTATATATTATATTAATTATAAATGATTGTATATTATATATGAATCATTTATTTATAATTATTTAGTATAGATATAATTGTCATATACTTTAATACATAAAATAGTTGATAAATGTGTATATTATTTATAGCATGACAATTAAATATCTAATTATATAGATATAAATAATATTTATATGTACAGTTATATAATAATATTTATAATTATATTATTATGATATATAATAATTTATATTTTCATCTTAGTATAATTATAATATTTTATATACATTATTGATTATTTTAATATTACAAACTTTATATATAATACTTATTTAATATAAAATTATTTGTCAAAATGGGGACATCATAGTCCTCCCCTCTCGAATTTGCTTGCCCTCAAGAAAAAAATTTCATACACAAGCTTTTCCACATACTTGCATTCAAAAGACCAAAAGATTTATGAAATATACATTGAATGAAAACAAGAAGCATACACGATGTAGACAGATCATGAAAACACAAAGTATACATGATGAAGACACATCATGCATAACCTTGGTTAGATCCTAAAATTAACAATGCTCAATGACTATACTTCTTCATTAGGCTTCTAAACCCTGCAACCACAAAATAAGCATTAGTACATGCATACATATAAACTTCAAAGAAATTTGAATGATAATAAGTTAATCCAAGCCAAATCCATGCTAAGCCCAAGAGCCGAACTTTGGTCCCATTGGCCCCAGTGGTAGGTGTTAGGCATCCACACGAGGTGGTCTACTTAGTGGATTGCTTGTTTGGCTAGAAAGGTTCTTGTGAAAAGGAGTCATTACTATCTTTCCCTTAACTAGCACTACAATAGGGTGTCCTAACCACTCTCCCTTGATTGCAAACTCCATAGGAAAGTTGATAGGGTACCCTTACTATCTTCCCCTTAACTAGTACTACAATAGGGTGTTCTTCCCTAATTGTAGACTCCATAAGAAAGTTGTAGGATTCCCTTACTATCTTCCACTTAACTAGTACTGCAATTGGGTATCATAGCAGCTCTTCCCTAATTGTAGACTCCATAGGAAGGATAGATGCCCTTATAGTCTTTCCCTTAACTAGTACTACAATAAGGTGTCTTAACAAACCTTCCTTAATTGTAGACTCCATAGGAAAGTTAAATATGGCCTTTCCCTTAATTGATACTAAAATAAGGTGTCTTAATAGACCTCCCTTAATTGCAGGCCCCATAGGAAAGTTAAATATGGCCTTTCCCTTAACTGATACTACAATAAGGTGTCTTAACAGACCTCCCTTAACTGTAGAACCCATAGAAAAGTTAAATATGGCCTTTCCCTTAACTGGTACTACAATAAAGTGTCTTAACAAACCTCCCTTAATTGCAGACCCCATAGGAAAGTTAAATATGGCCTTTCCCTTAACTGGTACTACAATAAAGTGTCTTAACAGACCTCCCTTAATTGGAGACCCCATAGGAAAGTTAAATATGGCCTTTCCCTTAACTGATACTAAAATAAGGTGTTTTAATAGACCTCCCTTAATTGTAGACCCCATAGGAAAGTTATATACACTAGGGTTTCTATATAGTCTTTCCCTTAACTAGTACTACAATAAGGCATCTTAGAGACCTTCCTTGATTGTAGACTCCATAGGAAAGCTACTTGAAATCCCTAAATCATTTCTCAAATAATAAATTTTACACCTTTATGATGACACTAAGGAAACTTACAATTTCATATTTTTAACTATGGTTGAACTTCCTCGAAGCTCCATGCTTAGAACTACTCATAATTCCCAATATATATATATATATATATATATATATATATATATATATATATATATATATATATATATATATATATATATATATATAATACAATATTCTTTTATAATGTCACAAATATATTCAAATTTAATTTAATCTATATTCAAAAAAATATCATTTATAATTCTATGTTAGAATCTTTACATAGCATTATACTAATATCTTATAACTTTTCCAATAATATTTTTTTTAATAAATATAAAGTTATTGAAAATGACATAATATATATGTTAGCTAAAAATTCAGCTTTCTTATTTAAAAAGCATATTACTTTTCAAAATCACATACCTCACGTAAATGACTCACTATAATTTCGGGATTTATAGTTAGCTTAATATTTGGTGGGCCTTAATTCTTCATGAGCTATAATAACCATTCAAACTGATTTCCACTTTATCATAATTTCAGTTCTTTGGTCTTTTAACGCCCTTTCCACCGAGGTACAGCATTAACTACCAATAACAACACATAACATAGCATGCTTTCCTAGTGGCAAGCTACTTTCCTTCTTTTAGGGTGGTTAACACTAATCTCTTCGTACAGTAACTTGTATGTTACCTAACCCACCTTATGTGTAAACTGGTTGTCTCTGATTTAGCAATATAACTATGCATATTACCCTGCGAGCCGTCTCGAATTTGCAATTATGATACTTGCACTTTGATGTAGGTTGTACTCGTAACTATCTATGTTTTGTTAACACGGGCAATAGACTAACTTCTTGAAAGAAGTTTGCCTTCCAGAACATAGAAAGGTAGATAATGTGTAAGGAAATCCTTAGCAAAGGATATGGCATTGCACCTTACTGAATCTTGTGAATCGTTCTAAAGAACTATTGAAAATCATCACATAGAAAGAGATGAAGATGTTAATGCATCGTCCCAAGGCATGCCATCATTGTTTAAAAAACTTCCTTGTACCAGCAGCATTTGATACTGACAATAAATAGTGGACTGATCTATGCTCATTCGGCAAGCCAATGAGTGTAGTCCAAGTCTTCACAAAACTAGAGCAACCTTTTTAGAAATAAAATTTTCTACAAATCCCAACTTTTATTTGTCTTCCCTTCGGTGTTCTGACTTGGGCACACATATATTAGTGAAATCAAAAATTCCAAATACTATTACTGTTTTGAAATGATCGATAAATCTATGAAATGGTTTGTGCATGTATATTTTACATCCTTCAGGAGGCCACCGTATACCTCAAACTTTTATGATGTTCAATGAAGTATTTGTTCACATGTATTTTTCCCTTCTCTATCGAAGTTTGGACTGGGTGCTACTCTTTCTGCCAACTAAATAATTTCTAACTCAATATATCTTCAGATTAATCGATTCTTTCATAGCTAGACCTCCACGGCAATAAATAATACTAGAAATTGATTGTTTCTGATTAAGTTTCATAGGATGGTAGGATTTTCAAGCTTTGATACCATTTGTAATGTCCCCTTTTTGGACATTCAATGATTTCTTGTTGAATTCTATAAATTTGATAATATTTCCCATGATGTATTCCTTAATGTTTGAAAATATATTTATATCTAGTATTTCAAAGGGTCGTGACTTTTTATTAATATTAATTATATATGAATATATATTATATATTAATAATATGTTAATATTAATTAAATATAATCATATTATATATTAAATAATATATGATTATATATTATATATTATATTAATTATAAATGATTGTATATTATATATGAATCATTTATTTTTAATTATTTAGTATAGATGTAATTGTCATATACTTTAATACATAAATAGTTAATACAACTTGCCCCTTTGTGATGCTACTGATTTTGTTATGAACTTTGTGCTTCAGAGTGTAGATATGGAAGAATTTAGTGTTCTGGTCCCCCTCTCTAAGCCAAACATCTCTTGATCTTTGTCTCCATAAAGCCCCTTCTTGCCCAATAATATTGTGAAGATCAATTAGAATGATTTTTTCCTCCTCTAGCCTCTCCTCATTATAACACTCCTTCTAAATAATACCTTGAATAATATTGAGGTCCTCTAAATCCTTGGGTTTGGATTGGAATATGTTACCAAAATTTGACTTATTCCACTTCTTGACATTGAGTTTGACATTTTTCAGCTTCTTGGCTACCCTAAACATGGCAGTGTCCTCTATGTGAATGTTCCATCACTCTAAAATACAAAGCGAGATATCTGGATGAGATGTCCACATTCTTTCAAATTTGAAGGGTAGGTTGCATTTGATAGAAATGGGATCCGAAGTGAGTGAAATAAGAGAGTGATCCAAACTAGTTTGAGCCAAAAGAGATAAATTGCAATAGAAGGTATTCATCCAATATAAAGATATAAGAGCCCTATCCAGTTACACTTGGATGCACTCCCTTCCCACTCTTCTATTAGACCAACTGAAGAAGCCTCCCTGAAGCTCCACACCCATCAATGTCAGTTCATTGATGAAGTCAAAGAGGTCCTGCCTACTCTCCAGATCTGGAGCCAAGCCCCCTTGATTCTCATCATCCCTCAAGGGGGTGTTAAAGTCTCCCATAATGATACACTTGCCCACCTAGAATAATGTTGTTTTTAATTTACAATAAGAATTTTATTTTATTTTCAATAGCCATACATTTATTTAATTTTTGTTATTTTTAAATACATTTTAAAAAACTACTAATGTCAGGATAAATAATGTTTTAGAACTAGAAGGTAATGTTGCCATTTTCAAAACATTACAATGTAAATATTTCATGTGGTTAGTTTTTTTAATAAAAATAAAAATTGTAGCCATATCAAAATCATATGAATTTTGATTTTAATATTTTCATAATAAAATTTATTTAATGTTTATGTGCTTAAGTTTGAAAAGTGGAAGGCAAAGTCACCATATTTTAAACATAGTTTACCTAAATTAGATTAATCATATGCATTTTACTATGATAGTTTTAAAATTATTTGTCTTTCTATTAAGGTTTGATTTATATATTTATAATAAAAGATTGAACTTCATTTTCCCACTGTGTTTATATTAAAGGTATACATGAAAGTGGAAATTTGATGTGATGAAGATGGTTTTGAGGGAGCATGGTTCTCTAGCACCATAATACCTAGCATGCGGAAAATTCTCAATGACCTGCATTTGTTATTTAATATGATCATTTCATTGATAATGAGCTTACTTGAGAACCTATTGTAGAGGAGGGAATTTTTACTAAATATATTAGACTTATGTACCTCTAGTCATTTTACTATCATGATACATTCCTTTAGATTTGGTTGTATGGACATCTATGAGAACAATTGTTGGTTGTTAGGAGTTGTTACAAATTTCAGTCTCCACTTAGTCAACAATATTTTTTTGAAATCTACTTTCCACATACTCAAACTCTTCAACCATATTCTTGGGCCCACATGCATCAATCTCATGATTGGGTTAACAGAAGATGCATACTACATAAACTGTATTGAATATGTTGTTTCTTTTTGTGCAGAGATTCACATATTTTTAGGAATTAGTCTATTTTATTAGAAAATGGGAGCTCACTATCTTCTAAAGTGGATTGCCTATTATTTTGGGTGTTACTATTTTGTAACAAGGAAAATGGAAAATTCATTACAGCTACCTACCAAATTTTGTAATAAAAATTCATTGCAACTACCTATCAAACTTTTAATCCTATGTACTAAAAAGAAACTATTTGCATTTTTTATTTTATATTTCATCCTAGTACAAAATAGAAGTTTCCTTTTATTATTTACACTGATTAAAAAGAAACTATTTGCATTTTTTAACAATTACAATTGAAACAAAAAATGACATGGGTTAGTGTGTGATAATAATAATAGTTACATATGTGTTGAATTAAAATTTAATTAAATTACAATGCTTGAAGAATATGAAACACATAGAAATGGAGATGAGGAAGATGTCTAATGTACTTGTATTCCCATTCCCTCCTTCTCTTGCCTCAACAAATATTATGCTGATTGTGTTAATCACATCAGGAAGTGAGTACCTACATCGTCTCCACTCCAATCCCTAATCCTTCCCTTTCCTTGCATGGAAGGATTACATATCTTATATAACTATGGATCATGTTGCTCCTCATGTATTATTTCCAAGGCCTTGTAGATCCCTTAGAGAAGAGCAGAGAAGATAACTTTCAATAATTAATTCCTAGAATGGAATAAATCTCCACATAGGGTCTTTGGTCTACAGTATGCTTTAGTGTGGTGGAGATAATCCATAGGGAGATGATCAAACTTGTGGTTGGAGTGAACAACAAAATTCAACAATATTGCTCTAACAACAAAGGAGGGCACATATGGTTGGATAATTGTTTCATGCACTACCACTACTCTAGTTTTATTTCAACAATTTATACTGATGGAGCTATCTTTAGGAATGGTGGTAAACTAAGAGGGGTAGATTTCATATCCACAACTAATAGCCCTTTTTAAAATCTATAAAATGAAGCTTATATCCCCACAAATAAGGGTTTTGTAGTTCGGTCAGCTAATTATAATGCTACCAGTGTATTATATTGTTTAGTCCATTTAACAATATCTAGAGGGTGATAAGGATGAGGATCAAGGTCCCATGCCTATGATGGATGGAACACTATTCCCAAATACCAACTCCCTAGCCTTGTACAACCCTAAAAAATATCAAATCTAGTGAACGAATCCATCAAACACAACATGAATTTGAAACTGAAGTGTTGGGGTGCACTCATCAACACCTTCTATTCACTGGAGCCTCTCTATGTTGACCATGCATGAACTATTTTAGGGAACTCATTTTAGTTGGTAGGTCCCCTATCATCATCTTGGTGGAAGGAGGAGTCTTGATAACATAAAGGAAGGTGAGTAGTTGGAATGGTAAGATGGGTACATATATAGAAACTAAAACTAGTGTACTAAAACTAAAACTAGTCAACAAGTAGGGTTAAAATAGCTCATAAAATTGAATTCAATTTCATCTCCATTAATAAAAATATAATTTCCCAAGTAGATTTTGACAAGATGGAGATGAACTATATGATTATCTAGTAACACAACTTGTAAAAAATATATAAAGTTACAATTAACATTTAAATTAGTTAAAACCCGTAAAGTATACTTAAGACAAGGTAGTCAAATTAAAGAGAATAAAAAATTCTAAATATTACAAACCTTAAAAAAAAATTGAGCTATAATTGTTTTTGAGCATTATGTAAGGGTAGGTAGGGGGGGTGTATTCCCTTCCACAAAGACAAATGTACACTCCTCTACAAGACTGAAAAGTCCTAGGCAATACTAGGGGTTTTCTTCCTCGTTCTTTTTTCCCCAATGCATGCTCTTGAATGAGGACAAAAACTTGTAGTTTATTTATTTTAATGGCAATATAAAGGCTCTTAAGTCATTTTTTGATCAAAAATGAAAAAAAAAAGTATTATATTATAGGAGCACAATTCTTCACTTTTCACTTATAGAGGAGGATTTTGATAGGTTTCTTAGTTACAATGTTTCATTGAGTTACATATATTCCAAGCATAAAATGCAAACCAAAATCTACTAACCCCAAACTTTATATTTCTAAATTGAGTGTATCAATAGTTTTTGTTGGAAATATAAGAGGAGTAACTGAGAGGGGAGGGGTGAATTAGTTATCACAAAAATCAATCCCAGATTCCTTAGATGTTAATATAAATTAAAATTAAACTCTATTGTAACTTGGTAAACACACAAGAAAAATGTTGTAACTCAGTAAACACTGAAATAGCTTGCCAAATGCTTAACATGAAAATCTTTAGATATTATCTATGATTGATGTTACTTTAACTTAGTTGCAAACACATAGAATAAATAACATGAACACAAGATTTTAACATGGAAATTGCAACTACTTACTAATTTTCACTCTTCTAAAATAAGCCTTGTTAGGAGCTAGCCATGTTAAAGGTTACAAAACACACTGTTAGGTGTGACCCTATTAGATGATTTAATCACCCTATTAGGAGTGGCCTTGTTAGAGGTCTTTAGACAATTCAATAGAAATGCCACCTTGTTAGAGGATTTACAAATACCTCTTAAGCCAATTGTGTTAAGAGATTTAGATCACTACTATAATGGTTAGAGAGTAACAATGAGATGACCTAATTTCTTATGCAATTGAAGTGCTGATTACAAATCTCAATTCTAGCTTGTATACTTGATCCTTCCTAATCGAATGTATCTTTGCATCTCAACAAGGATATTCTTCTTATCCTTCTAATTTTCTTCCTCTAAGCATCATCAAATCTTCAATTTTATTCCACACATTCAATCCTTAACTTGATCTTATATTTATATCTAACACACTGTCAAGTCAGCTTGAATACAACTTAGAATAATTAATATTCATCTTCTCAATCAGCTAGAATGAACAAACAAAACTATTTAACTAAATATGCCAAAGAAAGAAAATCCTTTTTTAGCTGACCCTACTCAATAGATACTAACTCAAAGTGATTTTCTTGTATTAACCAAGTAAACTCGATTAACACTACATATTCTCAAAGTTCCTTTGGTAATGGAGTGAGCTCAGTTAACATTGGTTCCATCCAACATTTCCTTCATTAACTGAGTCAGCTTGGTTAACACTGGTTCCATCCAACATTTCCTTCATCAACCAAGTGAACTCAGAAGACACTATCTTTTGAAATAGGCAAACTTTGGAATGCTCAGCAGACATAGGAAACTATCCTCAATGCTTGAGTGAGCTCGACATACACTAATTGGAAATGATATGACATTTTGTGTAACATCAAAGAAAATACACAATTAATCAAATGTTTCCAACATTTTTGACATATTTACATTTTTCCAAGTTGACATGGTCTTATTTTGTGTTCCAAAGACTAAGAGGGTTGACAATCTTTCATACAATAATTGACAATGCATGCAACTTTAATGGCTTGCAAATTTAATTGAAGACCATTGTCTATTTTTTAATATATTTTTTAACTTTCTAAATCAATAGAATTGTCATGTATAATTTTCTTATTTTCTTATATTGCAAATCATCCGACTTTAAAAAAAAAAATGTTCCCTATCAGCTCATCATTGCATGCACAAAAATATGTGACTACTAGTATATGCCATTTGGTGATATGTATTATCTTTATGTCCTCTCAAAATGGGTTGAAATCTATAATAGAAATTAAATTTATTCCTTCTCTCAAAATGGACACAAAGTCGAATAAAAATTAGTATGTAAAACTCAAGTACATACACCATTTGTCAATATGTACCTACATTAAGTGATTCATTTAGCTAACTACAACATTGTCATCGAATAAATGGTTATGAGTTTTCTTTCCACATAAAATCTTGAGGATAAAACCTATATGTGTATATAAAAATCTCTTCATAAATGTAAATTTATAGAATATACATATATTTAAGGTCATATGCTATGGTAGATTAACAATTTTTACATGATCTTTAACATCAAGTGAATAGTAACAAAAAAAAAAATTAGGGTAATTTTGGATGTAATAGTTGAGCATATGCAATTTACAACATGTCATTTAACTCCAACACCATAATCATGCAACTTAACATGATTTGAGATCATTTTCTTAATGGAGGTGCAAACTCAAGCCTCAAGTCTTACCATTGTTATTACTATAAACTCACAAGACAATCATTATGATAACCACTCATATAACACTCTACCTCAACTATCCATTGGCAAACATACCTAAACCAATTAACCACCTTGTGCCACTCTCAATTTGCATTTCTTTGTCAAAATCAGTCACCCCCACATACTAAATAGTTTCTATCAAAACTAGTGAGGATCCATTTTTGTGTTTAATTAGTTTCGATCGAAACTACTTTCAAAAGTAGTTTCGATTAAAATTTTATATCAAAACTATATGATTACTTTCTATAAAAAAAATTTGGGCCAAAAAACCATCTTTCACAATTTTGGAGGAATGTCTTCCTCCAAAAAAGTTTAACCAAGTGAGCCCACAATAGTAGGTGCCACTTTTGTGGCATGAAAGAAATTCTAAATGCTAAAAAAAAATTGAATTAAGAATGTTCTCATAAACTCCATGTGTTTGCATAAACATTAAAATTATGTTCTCATGAACCCTATTTCATTATGTGTTCATACAAACATAATTTTAATGTTTACGCTAACATACAATGACGAAATCTTGCAAATTTATATAGAATTTTAAAAGAATATTTTTGCGCAAACATTTTTGTCTTTAAAACTATGTTATTTTTTGAAAAAAAAATGATAAAAATGGCTTTTTGACCCCCAAAATTGGGATCAAATGACCTCCTACTATAAATCTAAAAATGTCAAATTGTACTACTCAAAGGAAGCTTTCCAACAACTATAATTTTAATAGGTATTTTATTCATTAAGACTTTCAAATATGAGTTTAACTCATTATAGGTTTGTAGTGCCTCTCGGGTTTGCAGTCTGTACCTTGTCATATTTTAATTTGAGAGATACTTTATACTCTTATTATTTGTATTTTGAGATGACTTGAGGGTTAGATTTTTATACTTTGATTTCAGTACCATACATGCTTTACTACTATGATGTTTAGTTTATCATATTTGCATGTTAATGTCTTTTTGAGATGACAATAGGTTTATGATGATATCTAGTTATCTAGTATTTGGACATATCTTTGATTTTGTTATGTGATGGATTTTATGTTATGGATATTTACTTCATCTTGTGTCATTATGCTTTATGCGGACGTCAGTGATGTAAATGGATTATTTTGGCATAATTGAATAAGAGGTTAAATTAGTTATTTAATGCTTTTATTGCTTCTTCTATGTTATTATATGAAATTGCACTTGATCATGTGTTTTAGTGTGTAGGAACTATATCCCTAGCAGTGGTACATGGAGTTAGTGATTTAGCTATTCATATTTTACCAATTTTGTCATTGTATGGTCGATGTATCCTTATTTAATTATTTAATTAAACTTTTTGGTGATTATTAAATCCAAACTCATCTGCATTATATGATTAGACTAGTGAGTGTGTTTGTGTATTTAGAGGTTTGCATTGTTGTGAAAGTGTTTAAGGAAATTATGTGATTTTAGGTTTTCACACTTTAATTTTTTTATTAAATTTAATTTTTAGCAGCTTTGCCATAGATGAATTCCTACTTATAGGAATATCCTAATTTTTTTTGGGTCAATTTAGAGTTTAGCTAGTCTAACTGGCTATTTGCCCTAATTGATTATTCACTCAAAAAGTGAATAAGGATGGAAAGAGGATATTAATTTCTCACTTCTCACTTTTTCAAAATACAAATTCAAGAGCTTTTTTTGAGAATCCTCTTATGGAGGATCATTTTTCTAGTCATTGTGAGAGCTATGAGTGTGTGATCTTCATGAGGTTAGTCTCATTAGATCCAACTCGGGGATACCTTGCTTTGCATCATTTTTAGTAGTATCAGCAAGTTATTTATTTTATTAGGTTGATTGAACAATTTTTGCCCCTTTTGCTATTGGATAGGGCTCTCCCATTTTCTTATTTCAGCTTCTATTTCTGGTAGTAGTTTGTTAGGAGGCTAAGAACTAGTGTTCCCCTCCATTTCTATTTGCCAGTTATGCCTAGTTGGTTGGATATGAATAGTTTCCTTATTTTTGGGATGGGGGTTTGGGGTTTTGTACCATTATGCTAGTCATTTTTGCATACGGTGTTCGAACCTAAATATTATTGGATTTTCAAGGCTTTTGTGCCCAAAGACCAAATGGGTTTTAATTTCAAAGTTTTCTAGTTTTCACGTTTTTACCTCATTTTGTGTATTGCCCTATTTTCTCAATTTTTCTTGGTATGATGTTGGTCATGAACCTAGATCATCCATTTGGATGTTAGTCGGACCATTGTTGCACTTTTATCTTGTATTGGGATGTGTGTTGCATCTTTCTTGCCAAGTCTATTTTTAGTTGAGTGTATTTATGTATTGTGTTCTTATCTAGTCCTTGTGTTATGATCTTCATGATAGTTGTGTGCCACACACGAGTACAAGTGCATATGTTTTTGGGTGACTTGTGAGGCCCAATCTCCCATGGTACTTCCAAGTGTTATGATCATTGGGGTTGGGTTGGGAATATGCATGCCTGTGGGAACTCATCATTAGATGAGCACGGGTAGGGTAGGGTAGCATATGGAGGGGGCTTCTATCTTAGATCCTAGTGACCCTTCCCCAGTGGGTCGGCAGAGAAAGTTTTAAATAAGTAATAACTAAATAAGACACTAGGTGGTAATAAAATTTAAGATAATAAAATATTAGTGTGAGAACCTTCTATTGGGAAGTTGAGTTGCATGATCTGAGCTTGGGCTTTTTGATGCCAAGCAACTCTCCATGATGTTAGCATTGACTTAGTAGCCCATTGAGTATCTATCCAAGATCTGTACTTATGTATTATTTATGATCTTGGTTTCAGTCATCATACTTTCTGGCATCATTGTTAGCCATGGATATTTTCTTTATGTGTGTTTGTGGTTCCAAATCATTACCTCTATCATCATGGTGGGAGTGGACCTATAGGTTTCACATGGTTGGGAGGTGTAGCTACCTTCACCACTATTGGGGACTAGTGTACAAAGATGGTATGTTGTCCTAGTGTGACCATTGTTGGATGTTTTCACTTGGCACTTTGGGTTTTGGAGTATGCTTTCTTGTGATTTATGCTTTCATTGGAATTTTTTAAAATCATTTTTAGATGATGTTAGTTTATTCATGCATTCCCTTGTTATAATGTTTAGCATATGATAGATGATGTCATCTACTTAGTTAGAGTATCTATTTCTTTTGGTTTATCATGTTAGATTTCTTGTTCTTATGATGTTATTATACTTTATTAGTGACATCCTTATAAGACAACTATGACTATCTAGTTGGTATTTTGGGATGTTATGTGTGGGGGATGGCTAGGACCTTCGAGGTCTCATGATGCTATTATGGTTGGGAGGAACCATGTACTTAGTTTTTTTTTTAAGTTTTTGGTGATGTTGCTTCTATACACTACAATGTTGCTTCAATTATTCCCTTCACTGCTTTGTTAGATTTTTAGATTCAATTTTTTTTCTTCCCATCTTTCAGTTATTGTTCAAGTATCCTTGCCTTGAAATGTGGATCCAATACTCCTTGGTCTGGAGGAACTTTATTTTCTTTGCTTTTCACCTTTTTGTTTTCTTGTGCACTATTTTGGATTCTTGCATGAGAATGTAAGGTCTTGCGTGGTGTGTTGGGTTTTCTTGCATGGCTTTTCGTACTTTCTCGTGTGAAACCCCACACTAGTTTTAGGTTATTTTTTCTGCTGGGCCAAGTACTTCCTCATGTTGTTTGGTGCACTTCCTCGCATGAAGGACAAGTTCTCACGTTGTGTGTTGTACTTCCTCATGCAAGATCTTTGTCTATTGTTGGTCCTCATGCAAAAAACTAGGGGTATCTCCTCTGATTTTATAGGATCAAATTTTGGTTTTTGTAGTACCGTTTGGGTTTGCTAGTATTTCCTTTCTTGTGCAATTAAGAGATTTTAGGTTCTACTATCATAGTGGTTTTTCGTGCCTTAGTTGGTCGTGTTAATTCAAGTAGTGGCATTTGGAGATTCTTTGGTTGTCAAGATGGTAGTTAAGTCTTCTATTGTGATCTTTATGATCTATGTATTATGTTGTCATGTGCACTCATACTTGTAATTTTTTTTAATCTTGGCTTGTATTTCATCCTTGTTCCAAGGATCTCCACGTGGGGCATTACAAGGTTGATTAATAATTGAACATCAACTAACTTTGACACTTTGGAAAAATTTGTAAATTATGTCAAATTTTATTTGAAAAATCTCTAGAAAATTGGTTACTGAGTTAGCTTTCTATTGAAAAAAGAAAATTTGATTTATGATAAATTGAGTTCAAGTTATGCTTGTCAAAATGAATGTATGTCAGAATTACAATTGATGTCACTTCAAAACTTCATAAACTATACAATATACAACCAAATTGAGTCAAACCAAATGGATCCTCTAGATATTGATATTAAAAATCCAAAATCAAAAGAATTACCTCATTATCATTTATAGAAAAAAAAAAAGGTTGTTCTTGTCAAGCAGACTATCACTCTAAAAATATTGATTTTTCATATGTACCACTTTTCGGAGGAGAAGAAAAATTGAATTTAAAATGATTTTTTTTTAAATAAAAAAATGTGATTACAAAGTAGGAAAAAATTACTAGAAATCACTATTTTACATCATCTTCAAATTATTAATAGCTTTAAAGATATAGTCACTTGAATGTGAGGTTTGTTTCAAAAATGTTGATTTCAGTGTCAAAATTGGTCAATAAGTGGCACCCACTATTGTGGGTTCACCCTACCACAACTATAAAATTTTATTGTTCATTCACATTAAAGGCTCAAATGTGTTGGAAGTATTAAATAGGAAACAAGATACTGAGAGGGGGGCTAAATGAGGATCTTAAAACTTTTACTGTAAAAATAAATTACTATCTCATAAATAAAGTTCTAGATAATCTCCTTAAATAGATAATCTCATAAAGTTCTAGGTCTTAGTCAACAGTTCAAAAATCATCCTTTTTCCTTTTACTCTTCTAATTTTCTGATTGGTTGATCTTCTTTCCTTGGGATTAATACCTTTTGTAAAGACATGTAATCTCCATATTAATTGTTTCTACAATCTTTAAATGTTGTATAGAAGTCAGCTAGAATGATTTACATATGTGTTTGTGCCATTACAAACTCATATGTCAAAATTAGTTTACTCGGCATTTGAATTTTTTGGCACTCAATCATAACTAACCTTTATACAGTCACTCAACTTCTAAACACTCAACACATTATGTTCACTTGACAATAACTAACTTTCTACTTGTTCAGTCTCAAATGTTTATACTCATCTTTTATGCTTGCTTGCTCTCAACTAGCCTACTTGGCAACCTTTGACTTGCTCGACATGTGATGACAAATAAACAAGTCCTTATGTAACTCACCCTTCTCTGGAGAACTTGGTCATAGTGATGATCGACCAACCTTGCCATGTAAATGACTAAGTGTTGGACACTAATAGGAAACTTGGGTTTAGAGATCAACAATATCCCCCTTTGACAGTAGTGGTAAAAAGCCTTTGTTATGACTTATCATTCCATACAATATTACTCCTCCTGAGACTATAACTTGGTCTTCAACATATATCTTGTTCTTGATGTACTGTCTCTTATTTTCTCAATCTCTTCCTATGGTATATTTGCACCTTGAAGATTATTATTTTCCTTTCCATTACCTCTATATATAATATTTCCCACTTGTTTTTGTCACTCATGGCTTGAGGATTTTAGGGGTTAGCTTGTATTTATCAAAAAAAAATTGATGACTAAGAAAAATGTCTTCAAGTCCTTTATTTCATTTCTCCTTTTCTTTTTCCATGACTTGAATATGAATCTCTAGCTTGGAAGCTCGATCAATTAAGCTCTCAACACTTGAAAAATGTATATCTTTCTTCAATAGACTCTGGTATATAGATAACACCCTTTGAATTATTTCTAAATGAGATAGTAACATAAATTGAATCATAGTTAGTTTATTCCTCATGTCACTATCTCTAGCTAGTAGCTCAACTAATCCCTGTTGTCCAAATGTCAACTTATTGTATGATGATGAGCTTGAACTTACATTCTTGCCCAATGAAATAGTACATGCTCTCATGTCAGCTTACAATAAATCAATAGATCATTAATTCTCTAATGTAAAGAATTCAACATCACAAAGTTTCATATATAAAGAGTGAATAGTCTTCAAAATTTCCTCCAACTGTTTGACTAGATTATAAATCTCTACTTGCTTATTGGCAAGTTCCCTAGAGACTCTCTCCAAAAAAATTTGCTTTGACTTATTCTCAGACCATTATATCAATTTATCATTGGTCTCAATATCATCTATTTGAACTTTGTCAATTATGTACATTAACTTATCCAAAGTTGGATGTTGATCATTAATGTCAGTGATTCCAAAGGCATCAACAAAAATGTCTTTAATGTTATGTAATACACATTTGTTATTGTGCTCTTCTTCTTAGTTGTTTTTTCTTTTCCTTGTGTCTCAACTCTTGCATTTTTTCCAATGCTAAATTATTTAATTCATACATGGGTAAAGTGATTACATCATCTAGACTTATTGACTCTTTTGTCATCTCATCTAGTTGTGCCACTATCTGAGATCGTGGGGTTTTGTCACTAGGTAGTGATAAAATCCCTTGATCTAGTGATATATGCAATTGTAAATACCCTTTTCATTCGATCTAGATACCTATCTATGCTTTTTTTGAGTAGACATAACCCATTATTCACGTTTAGCAGTTAGTATATTAGTTGGCTTGACACTTGATAGTTATATAAGAGCTTGAATAACCCCTTGATCATTTGGTTAGATCCCTTGATCTAGTGATATATGCAATTATAAATACCCTTTTCAATTGATCTAGATACCTATCTATGCTTCTATTGAGTAGACATAACCTATTATTCACATTTAGCAGTTAGTATATTAGTTGGCTTGACACTCGACATTTCTATAAGAGCTTGAATAGCCCCTTGATCATTTGGTTTCTCACCTTCTTTTGCCATATAATTTTCTTTCTCTTCTGCAACTTTTTTAATTGTATGGCCCATTGGGATACAAGTAAATTATGGAAACAAAATTATATCCTTTCCTTATTGCTTGACACTTTTATCTATAGTAACTAATGTAACATGAAAACTATTAGTTTTGGCAATTACAATCCTTGGATAATCCTTGATTTGTGATAGTATTGGATTGGTGCTTGGCAATGAGGTATTTGATATCATACTTTGTATATCTTTCTTAGTTAGTATAGTTAGATTCTATGGAAATGAATTTGAAATCTCCTTGATTGTGTCAACATCATGTTGTTCACACTCTCCTACTAATTGTTAGATTTATGCAATGAGTTTGGTAACCTCTTCATCATTATTCTCTTCTAATTCAATTGCATCTCTCCCTTCTCTTTCCTCTTTATATAGTGATGGAGTAAGAAGTCCAAATGCTTCCTTCCATATACAAATATTGTCTTGCTCAACTTCATGAGATGTATTCTGTGAAATTTTGTAAGTCTTTCTTTTGGCATAGGATTTTTAATAAAATATTAAGGGCTATAGACATATGTGTCTTCCCTAAATCTAGCATAGCATGTCCCAATGTGATATCTCTTATTTGTTACTCACTGGATAATGCCCACTTCTACTTAGCATCTATCTTGGTATACAAGTCTTTCGGGATGCCATTACCCAACTCTATAGGTGTATACCTAAATTTAATCATCATATCTAACAGATCTTTTTCAAGATTCTTCTGATCATCTTTATTCAAAGAATTATAATGAATGTGTTTAAATCCTAAGAGTCTTGCTAAATATTTAATCTTTTCACATACCCAATCCAAAGTCATTGGAGGGGTTACAATCTATAGATTACTTTGATCATTAGACTCTATTTCTTCATCATCTTCTTTTTCCTCTTGTGGCATGATTAGCTTTCTCCTTGGGCTCTTAGGTAGGTTCTACTTCAGCAAACTGGGAAGCTTTCTCTTTGATGGAGTTTCTTTTGGTTTTACAGTCAAGGACTGAGCTTCTTTGGATCTCATTAGTATTCTAATTTTCATTTATTGGTATGTGATAACCTTCTAAACACCTTTCTTGACATCTTCTTTAGCCTTTGGATCAACAATTATTACTTTCTTGTGCTTTGTTGCCTTAGGCTCAGCAATGGCTAGCTCTTTGCCTTTTGACTCGTTAGGTTCAAGTTGTTTGTTTAGATCCTTCTCCTTCACCATCTTTTCCCTCAAGACCTTTGATTTTTTTCTTTCTTTTCTTATCTATGGGCTCACTTATCTATGCATTAATTTGATCATTTATTGTGTCATATTTTTTGTTCATGGCTCAACATTCACATCAACATCCTTTGAAAAAATGCAGTCACTGTTGTTGTGACTTAATCAACATTTACCTCATAAGACATTGGTTTTAACCATGCAACTCTAGGTAGTGCAACTTGGGTATAAACAAAATTTGTGTCTACCATGAAACATATATCATCAAAATACTTATCTACAACACATTTAGAAATCCTCATATGGTTTCTCATTTTATTCTTGAATTCTTCAAAATATTTATCCATAATCACCTCAAAATTTTCTCCTAGTTGACTTATCAAGTCATTTATTTGCTCCATAGTTGGCCTGCTCCTATCTCATGCTACTGTGTCGATGGTAGGAAATTATTTTTGTACATAAAATAATATACAAACTAACAAAGATCCAAACTTACATGATGTATTCTTTGCTTCCCTTATAGCTCCAAATTTATCTATTAATTATTGCAGCTACAATTCAACAAGATCATAACTGTGATCCTTTTTAATAATTTTGTACAACCTAGGCCCACAGCAATGCATGGTGTTACCTCGGGTTTGAAACCCTAAGTATCCCCTCTTCACTCAATAATGTAATAGATTAGCAACCTTCAAAATTTACAAATTATCTTGAATTTATATTATATTTAAATTCTTTCAAGAATTAAATACCATTCAACTCAAGTGCAAAATAATTAAATATTAAACCATTTGTAGGTCACATTAATTTCTCATATAATGAATTCTATCAAGAATTAATTACCATTATTTTAATATAAAAACAAGGAGATTGGTTAATTAATCAAGGTAAGATAAAGTGGAAAAATAATTTTAAATAATTAATTCCTTAAAATAATTATTTATTATTGTAACGTAAGACATTTGTGGAAACCTGGTATGGGGAGAAACTCTTGGGAAATTGATTAAATTTGAAAAGGAATGTAAAATAATTAATTCTTAATAGAATTCATTATTGTTGTAATGTGCCTAAGAAGATAAATATTTGTGTAAGGAAGTTATGGGTAGTTGGGAACTACTCAGGTGGAAATTATTTAAAATGGGAAAAATCTATTGTAAAGGGGTTCTTCTCCTTTTTCACATGCCTGTGCATTTGCAAAGGAAGAGGCAAGGCATTTTTAGGGTTAAAAATTGTAGAGAAAGGAAAGGAATTGAATTTCTAATCTGCAGGTTTGTTTAGGTACAAGAGCAAAGTAATCATATGGTTATTTTGTTTATTTGAAACAAAGAGAATTTTATTTTGAGATCTTTTGGTTTGAATTTATTTTTCTCAGATTGGAAGTGATCTTATGGTTACTCTAGTCACATTTGAAATAATATCTCGCTCTCATTTATTAAGTATTTTTGTGAATGATGAAATTAGTTAGTTTTATTCATCCAAATATGCAAAATGTGTATCAAATCTCCATTTCATTTCTCTGTGGATGGGAAGGTTGATTAGATTGTCTATATGTCATATGTTTGATTTTCTTCTTAAGTTATTTAAATCAAAGTTTGCATTCATATCATGTTGATGAATGAATGTTAGTGTTCCTTGTTTTCCTTATGGTTAAAGGCATATTAGAAAATTATTTACTATAAATCAAAGGATGGAGATGTACCTTCATAATAATTGCAAGTGACCCAACTATTGGTTTCAGAGTTTGTCTTTCATTTTGGGCATTTAAGAGTTATTTGTGAAGGATTTTTAAAGAAGACAAATTTGTTCACTAATAGGTTTTTGGTGACTCTATTGGGGAAAACTAGAGTGCCTTATGCAATTGATTTGTAAATTTTAGAGGTACCTCCCCTAAGATGGAGGTTGGTGGTTCTATTGAAGACGAATACCAAAAGGTATACATAGATATCCAAATATTTTGAGGGATTGGACTCTTGCAAGAAATCAAAATGATGTGGATATCTTTATCTTTATACCTCCATTTAAAGAGAAACTAATCTGAGGAGTCCCAAGGGATTTGGCAAAATAAGTAGCATTTTAAAAGTCTTCTATGGTGCTATCCTCATCCAAAGAGGATCTCCTATGGAAGAGCTAGAAAAAGTAGAGAAAATGTGTGAAGATAAAGAAATTGGAGGAATGACCAATGAGCTAGTAGAAGATCTTGAAGAGGAATCAAGTGACAACCTAGAGAAAGAAGAAAATTCGCGTATTTTTCATCCTCTTACAAATCTTTTTTACTATATTCCTTTGGAGGAATCAATGGAGTAGTTTACAATAGAAATATCATGTGAGAAATTTAAAAAATCAAAGGACTCAAGTTATGGAAACATTTATTGACATTTCATCTATCCTTGTGAAAGATGATGTTGATTTGAAAAATATGGTAGAAGATTGTAATTCTATATTTCTTTTTTCTTCTGTCATAGATGAGATGAAATTTACTTTGGCCCTTTTTCTTTCTCTTCAACAAAATATACATTCATTTTTCCAAAATTTAATCCATAAAGGCTCATATTTTCACCACTATGTAAATGGTCACATTTAGTTTTTAGGGTTTTTCCTATCTCCATTGTAAATAATTGCCCCATTTTGCAAATTTTGGTTTTCTTTGTTTATGTTTTGTTTAGCTTGTTGTTTCCCTCCAATAAATTTTTATCATCTTTGAGCCATTCCCCTTCCTTAATTCAACCCATATTGTAAAAAATTCAAGAAGTTAAGGCCCTCTTTATTGATTGCCAACATCATGCGCTCATCTATTTTCACTATTTAAAGTTGCCAACACGTGGTGATTTTTTTCACTAAAGGAGAAAATATATTTTTCCAAGGCAAATTTTTAAAATTTGATATCCAGGGGCTTTGAACTTTTTAGCATTTTTGTTTCAAGAAGTTAGAGTTTTATTTTAAAAAAGGATTCATGGTGGATAGTCTATATAGTGGTGGTACATTTATCTTTTGTGGTTGGTAAAATATGTAGACCCTTCATTAATATTAATATTTCTGGGTCTTGTTTAATTTTTGTTTAATTTTGGTACATATAAGAATTCAAATCTCATAAAATATTAAACACTTGGAATACTTCCATAGTGAATATTAAATCATGGGCCAGATCACACCTACTGGTCCATTTTTCTTGGTATATATTTGGAACAAAAGACCTGGGCGACAAAGGCACTGCACCGAATGGGGAATCGTTCAAAAATAGTTTTGTGAAGGTGGTCATAAATTTGAGCATGGTAATGTTTGGAAAGAATGCTCAATGATATAGGTTCATAAAGATTCAACATTAATGATAGATGAATAGGGAGTGTAGACACAGTTCCATCTTCTACAACTGTGGTGGTTTGCGGGTAGACACTTTGACAGATGTGCAACTATTAGAATTCAAATGGTTTTTGAGTATATAATTTGATGAAAATATCATTATGCAAATTGAAAGGTTCAATCATATTACCAATATTGGTGCATAGAAAGGTTGTTGAATACCAAGCCATATGCATGAGATGTCTTGTGAGGATCTAATGACTAGTATGTGCAAGAAGGAGCCAAATGTTCAAGGAGAATCGAGATCTTCAATATATAATGCAAAAAAAAGATATTACAAAGGAACTCATGCAAAAGAAAACAAGTATGGAATTACAGAGAAAGAAATACGTAGCTTTGGTGCAAGAGAAGGCATTGGCATGTGCATTTTCTCATTAGTCATCAAAATATACAACAATATCTACTCATTCAATTATTGAAGAGCCTTGACCAAAGCATAGGTGATGTTGGAAGTCAAAGGGCACATCTTGATTCAAGCCACCCACAAGAGGGAAGATCTTGGACCCATAGTAGGTTTTCAAATGATAGTTTTTTCTAACATCACTAGTTAATCATGAAGTATCACAATAAAATGTGTTAACCCTAATTAGGAATGAGATGTGATGGCTAGAAGATAAGAGAGGCCGACTAGAAATAATAATTTGCCACTAAAATCACTGGGTGTTCATCAATTTAGATAGTCATAAGGCTATTCATATCTTGCTTGAAGTATCACAACACAATTTGGAGGTGGTAAATCAAATGATATTTGGGTTGAAAGATAACTTTGTGGGTATGTGTGTGTGAGTAATTGCAATGAAGACTCAGGAGATACTCAAACATTGGTTTGCAACCACGAACCTAATAGGTGCTCACATGCAATATATTAAAATATTGTTATGTAAAGACTTCAAAAAAATAATATTCTCATCACTCAATTTGTAGACCTTAGTTCCTCAGAGAAGCCATTGACCAAAAAGGACGAAAGAGTGCCTTATTGAGAAGTTGAGTATTTTGGTTAGTTGTGAGAAGATCACACATAGGAGTGCTGAATTGGGTACCTTACCTATTATTTCCTTTGGTCCAACTGTCAGTACTTGATAAATTGAAACCATTTTTAAAAAACAATTTGCACCAATTTGAGAGATCAAGGAAGGTGAATAAGTTCTTCCTAGATGTAAGGAAGACAAGCTCACCAGTGGGAAGTTACTGACCTAGGTTTATCAGGCACATTTGCAAATCTATTGTCCCTCTCACAACCTCCACTCTGGTCACATAGGTGTTGCAGGTGCTAATGAATAGTTTGATTTTCATATTGTTAGCTCTAGCAGTTGTGAATTTAATAGGCTAGAATGATATGTGTTTGAACTTAGAAAATACATCTTTGGTGACTAGTCTTGTTGGAAGTATTCTTGGGCACTATACATGTTGTAATGTTGACACTTGGTCTTCATAAATTAGTGTTCTTAGTAGTATTCGACCTCGACTCATTACCACCTTGAAGCATATCCCACATGGAACAAATGGAGAAGTGGCAATTGCAAGCCTTCTTACTGCTGCGATAGGTGGTGTTGTGATAGGGTTGACTTCTATATTGGTAGGTTTATTCACAACAAGGTGTGAAGGTGAGTTAGCATCAAGAAAATTATTAGCATTTCTGATTGCAACTTGTATAGAATTTTTGGTAGTGTAATTGATTCTATATTAGGTGGTACAGTGCAATATAGTGGGTTTTGTGCTAGGAGATCTTAATGGTCTCTTTCAATCAAATTTATGACCTATCAATGCAACTCATTGACAACATGTAGAGGTACTAAATATGAAGGGTCAAATTGATAAGAATACCTATGTGGAAATTGTGTTCAATGTTAAAAATGCCCCGACTATGCTCACCCTACTATATTTACTACCACTAAGCTAGGAAATACATGAATGTGTATAACTCATGTGAAACTTACTTCATGTGCAGGTCGAGTGTATTTTAAGTAATGATATTTCTAGTGCATTTGTAGAACTTACCCAAGGAAGGTGCCCAATATAATACATGATCATACAAGAAATCAATTGTTGTTGTAATACAAGTTATTTCATTCAGAGGCTAGATTGGGAGGAATAATCTTGAATAGGCTACAAATACAAATGATAGTGTCATAGCGATAACATTGATCTTTTATGTGGATCTATATCACACCACAGGCTCAATCAAACAGAGTTTCAATGTCCCTCTTGAGAAGTTTGTAAAAAATTGTTGATGTTCATAATGTCATTGGAGAAAATACAAAAAGATGACTCATGATATTTTTCAAGTGCCAAAGAAAAGTGATCTTCTATTCATTTTACAGCGTAAGAATTCAATTATAATTTTATTACAATATTTATTGAAATGGTACAAGTTCAGGTTCACATTGATTATGACTCTACAATCTAATGAGTAAGGCACTGGATAGAAGCAGCCTAAGATTTTGGAGCTCTTTACATCTTGGCATAGAATGCAACCCCCAATTAGAGCCACTATTACCTAGGTATGAAACCCTAAGTATCCCCTCTTCACTCAATAATGTGAGAGATTAGCAACCTTTAAAATTTACAAATTATCTTGCATTTATATTATATTTAATTCTTTTAAGAATTAAATACCATTCAATTTAAATTCAAAATAATTAAATATTAAACCATTTGTAGGTCACACTAATTTCTCATATAATTAATTCAATCTAGAATTAATTATCATTACTGTAATTGATGCAGGAGCATCTTAGGGTTGTTAGCAATCCAGCATGTTGGAGGGATTTTAGCTAGGAGTTGTGGACTCAGTCACCAAAGGAATGGTGCTTGGTCATTATTGGATGTAGTGTTGGCTGAGGTTCTTGATCATTGAGAAGATTAGCTGCTCAAGGGGCTCGGCATCTACTATTTCTCGACACTCACTATTGTGCTTGGAATGTATTGGTTGCTCAACATCTAAGGAGCTTGATAATTCTTGTGGAGCTCAGCAATACTTGTGGTCTTGCTGATGCATGACAGCGTGGCTTGCGAGATGGAGTTCTTGTAGATTTTTCTTGATCGATTTGGTGCATTGTAATGAAGTTTTTCATATTGCAAAAAGATGTCCTAAGAAGAAAAATAATAGAAATGAAGACAAATCCAAAAGTAGAAAATATTAGAGTTGTAAAGACAAGGGAAAGAAAGCTTGTTATATTGCTAAAGAAGAATCTAATGGTGAATCAGATGATCATGATGATGAAGTTGTGTATGTTGCTATGAAAGATGATTCAGATGACAATGAGGCAACTGCATTATTAACTCATGTAACCAAAGGTGAAAGATCGATCATGTTGATAGTGGATTTCTCATCACATGATTGGTGACAAAAGTAAGTGCATTACCCTTGAGTATTACAATGGAAATAGTGTTAGATTTGGTAATGACACACCCTATCCAGTGAAAGGAAAAGCATCAATAAGATTGAAACACAAGATCATGTGTGACAATGTTATTATGTGGAAGGACTTAACTATAATATGTTGAGTGTGTCACAATTGACTAGTTCAAGATACAAAGTTGAATTTCAATGTAAGAAAGCTAAGATCTATGATGCTGATAGAGAACTCATTGGAAGTAGAGATTAGACTAGAGGTAATCTATTTTATCTTGACATGAATGAAGCTACTTTTCTTGTTGTACAATTTGATGATGTGTGGCTATGGCACAAAAGATTATGTCATGTAAATTTTGACAACTTGGTTAGTATTAGTAAGATGAAAAGAGTTAGAGGTTTTCCAAAACTAAAGAAACTTGATAATATGATTTGCAAATATTGTTAGTTAGGCAAGATGAAAAATTCTACTTTTAAGAGTAAGACTCATACGTCAAAAGAAATTTTGGAATTAGTTCATACTGATCTATGTGGACTAGTTGATGTGCAAAGATACAAAGGTGACAATTATTTTATTCTATTTGTTGATGATTACTCAAGAATGATAAAAGTGGTGCTTTTTAGAGAAAAATCTGATGCATTTAAAATTTCTAAGTGTTATCTAAGAAAAGTTGAAAAGGAAACTAGTAAAAGCTTGAAATGTTTGAGATCTGACAAAAGTGGAGAGTTTACATCAAATGAATTCAATAACTTCTACAATGACAGAGAAATCAAAAGAAAAACTTCTAAACCTAGGACCCCTCCGCAAAATGGGATAGCTAAAAGGAGGAACAAATATGTGACGGATTATGCTAGAACACTAATGATGGAGAAGAATGTTGCTTTGAAATACTGAAGAGAAGTTGTTAGTACATATGTCTATACCTTGAACCAAGTACAAGTCAAGAAAGGTGCAAATTTCACACCTTATGAATTATGGTATTGACACTCACCAATGTCAAATATTTTAAGGTATTTGGAAGCATATGTTACATTCTTAATGACAATAGAAATGGTAAACTTGATGAAAAAAGTGAAGAAGGTATATATTCCTAAGTTATTCCACAAGAAGTAAAGCTTATAAGTGTTTAAATACTAACACTAACAAAGTTGTAGAAAGCACAAATGTATAATTTGATGAATATATAGAAATACATGAAGATGATCAAAACAAGGAACTTGAGAATTGAAAAACCTTTATGTACTACTATGAAGGCATGTTTGTTAATATTGATGATACTATAACTGCCAATCAATAAAAATCAGTGACTTTCGAGTCACATATAATGGATGTCAAGTTGCATTGATGAGGTGAGTTAAAATTAGAAGTTGAGGTACATCTTGATGTTGATATTAGTTTACAAGAAAGGAATGTTGAGTTACATAATAGAGAAGTACACAGTGAACCTAAGATTGAACTTCATGATCGACCTATTGTTGAAGAAAGAAGACTAGAGCCAAGATTGTCAAAATATGTCAAAAAAATCATCGTACTGAATGAATCATTGGAGAAACAGAGGATGAACAAATGAAAAGGAATAGATTAAGGAATGAAATGTGTTTGTTAAGAATTCATGAACCTAATTTAGTGAAGGATGCATTAGAGAATAAAGACAAGAGTAAAGCCATGAAAGAAGAAATTGATTAGATTGCAAAGATCAAAACCTAGACACTAGTACCAAGACTAAATGACAAGAATGTTATTGGAAAAAAGTGGGTGTACAAAAAAAAAATTGGATGAGAATGGTGAAGTAACAAGGAATAAGGAAAGGTTAGCCTACAAAGGTCATGCACAAGAAGAGGGAATTGACTATGGAGAGACATTTTCCCCGGTCGCAAGATTGGAAGGAGTAAGAACTCTATATGCTTATTCTTCCTATAAAGGATTCAAAGTTTATTGAATGGATGTTAACTCAACATTTTTGAATGGTATATTGGAAGAGGAAGTTTACATTGAGCAACCTAAAGAATTTGTTGATCAAAACAACAAAAACATGGTGTGTAGATTGCACAAAGCTTTATATAGTTTCAAGCAAGCTCCAAGAGCATGGTATGAAAGATTGCAAAACTATTTGTGACGATTGGTTTTGAGAAGATTGATGACAACAAAAATTGGTACTTGAAGATAGAAGGAGATGAATGATTTTTTCTAGCTGAAATATTTGATTATGATCTATCATATTTGGAAGATAAAATGCATTGTGTAAGACATTTGCAAATTAAATGATGAAAGAATTTGAGATGTCTATGTTTGGAGAAATAAAGTTCTTTGTACATTACTCACTCCAAGTATGTAAAGCAAATCTTGAAGACTTTTGGTATGGAGGAATGAAGACGAGTTAGCACTCCCATGGTGACAGGACATAAACTATCAAAAATTGATGATTCTGCTGAAGTAAATCAAATATTGTACAAGTCTATGATTGGAAAATTCTAATATGTAGTTCATAGAAGTCCTAATATTGCTCTAGATATTGATATTGTTGCAATATTTTCTACAAATCCTAAGGAGAATCACTTAATGGTTGTTAAAAGGATTATGAGATAGTTAAAAGGTACATAAGACTATGGTCTATACTATAAGAATAATGACAAGTTTGAATTGAGAGCCTATAGAGATGTTTATTGGGTTTGAAACATTGATGGTAGGAAAAGTACAAGTGGTGGAGCATTTTTCTTAAGAGAAATATTGGTTACCTAGACTAGCAAGAAACATAGCTATATTTTACAATCTATTGTTGAAGTTGAATATGTGGCTCCTGTAGTGAATTGTACAAATGTGGTGTGGATCAAATAGTTACTCAAAGGAATGAAGGAAGAAATCACTAAACCTATGGTAATCTACTATGACAATACAAGTGCAATAAACACATCTAAGAACCATGTGATGCATACAAAGACAAAGCACATTGCAATCACATATCATTACTTGAGAAATTTGGTTCAAGATAAAGAAGTGAGAATGGAATATGTGAATACAAAGGAATAGATAGCTGATATATTCACAAATGCTTTACCTAAGGATGTAGATGAATATCTTAGAGGTAAGTTAGGGGTGATACCCCTATCCAAAGCTACTTGAGAAGAAAGAGTAGTGCCTTGCATCAACTGAGTTGAGTGTCATACTTCACAAATTGATGCAGTAGATCTCACTTTAGGAACTGCCTAAAGTAAGGAAGGAGCTAAAATAGAAGATTTATAGTCACATGCAAGGTGACAGAGGGAGAACCTAAATTTCTTATATCTGCATGTATAGATTACAAGTCTTTGGTAATTTTGTCAAAGAGGGAGATTAGTACCAGAAAAGAGAGAAGATCAAGAACTAGGACAAAGAGATTTCAATACAAGGTATTGAATTTCTTTTTGGTATTGTTGTTGGTATTGGTTTTCTATCAATGCCAAAAAGGGAGATTATTGAAGAAGATTGTTGAAGTATATAAATGGAGGAGATTGATAAAACCTATCATGGAACAATCATTATTTTGTCACTAATGTCAAACATGCTACTTGTTGGTAAGACAATTGCTAATTTGGTCTGAATGCTATCATTTGATTAATTGATGAAGATGATTTGGAAAGAAAGGATAACAAGAGTACCTAGAGAAAGGTTGAGTTATATGGTATATAAAAGGAGTACTAAGACCAAGTAAGACTTTGATGATATAGTGTATTGTTTATCTACTTAAGGTTGCAATGAAAGGATGCTTAAGCAAAGACAAGATGAAGACTAAGCAAAGAAATATATCTTCCCAGCCTGACTGAACAAATAGTGCAAGTCAAGCAAGTTAGTGCAAGTCGAGCTGAAAGTTAGTTGCGACCGAGAAAGTTTAGTATATGTTAACCAATGGAAGTTTAATATGTGTCAAGCACTAGTAGGGCTTAGTTCATGCCAATAAATTTAGTGTTGACCGAGCATCAGAAGATAGTTATTGCCAAGCAAACATGTTATTTTTGAGTGCCAGTAAAATCAGTTTGATCAAATATTTGACTAATCTAAGCTGACAAAGTTGATTTCTTGAATTGTGTGAAGCGTGTTGAAGATAAGTATGATAATTTAATGGCATAGAACTCAAGATAAACCATTTTGAGATGAATTTGAAGAAGATTACAAGGAAGGTTTCTAGAAGGGAACAAAATGGAAAAGAGGGTAGATCCAATGAATCTTACCTAACCCTAAGATGGAAAATTGTGGTGAAGTGGAAAAAGATATAAATTATCTATATAGGGAGATAGCATGCCAGAAGCAAAGTGTCAGAGTGCAAACCCAAAGATAGATAAGGAGTCTTGAGGTGTTGCTTCATATAAGGGCTAAAGGAATGAACCTGCAGTTGGCTTACTAAGAATGAAGGCTTGAGGAGGTGAAGGCTTGAAGGGTAAACAATATATTAGAGATGAAGTGGAATGAAGGCCAAGAAGAATGGAGGATTGATAAGAGATCCATAATTTGCAAGTAATTTTTTTTGTTATTAGATCAAGACCTACTATTACTTTCTAACAACTGTATCAATCTAGATAAATCCTTTGGATTAAGGTTGACCTAAAAATCGTGAGTAAATCTTTTAACACAATGACATTCTAATGGAATATTCTAAAGTCATCTAACAAGGCTCACTCCTAATAGGGTGATTGAAATTATTTAATCAAGGTCACATAAATTAACAGTGGATTTTCCCAAATTAGGTTTCTACATAAAATCCTTTTGTCAAATTGTGTGAATGATTTTGTGCTATTTCAATTTTACATTTCTGCAAAGTTCATTTGACCTAGGATAATAATATACTAAGGTTTGAGATATTAGATGATCAATGCATGGACATGTATTTTTTAAGTACTAAAAAGTTTTATCTGTACATTTGGACCTTGGATAATTGATTCACCCCCCCACCCCCCCCACCCCCCCCCCCCCCCCCCAACAATTATTCTAAAGTATTCGAACAAGTTATGGGTAGTTGGAAAGTACTCAAGTAGAAATTCTTTGAAATGGGGAAAATCTATTGTAAAGGGGTTCTTCTCCTTTTTCACATGCTTGTGCATTTCTCAAGGAAGAGGGAAGACATTTTTAGGTTTAAATATTGTAACAAAGAAAGGAAAGGGATTGAATTTTAAATCTACAAATTTGTTTACGGTGTAAGAGAAAAGTAATCATATAGTCATTTTGTTTATTTGAAATGAAGAAATTATTTTTTGAGATATGTTGGTTTGAATTTAATTTTCTCGAGTTGGAAGTGATCTTATGGTTACTTTAGTATCAGATCTCCATTTCATCTTTGTAGATGGGAAGATTGATTAGATGGTCTATGTCCCCTATATTTGATTTTCTTCTTAAGTTATTTAAATAAAATTTCACATTCATATCATGTTGATGAATGGATGTTAGTGTTCTTTGTTTACCTTCTAGTTAAAGGCATATCAAAAAATTATTTACTATAAATCAAAAGGAGGGAGTTGTACCTTCATTTCAAAATTTAGGTAACACTTGACAAAATAATTGCAAGTGACTCAACTGTTGGTTTCAGAGTTTGTCTTTCAGTTTGGGCATTTAAGAGCTATTTGTGAAGAATTCTCAAAGAAGAAAAAGCTATTTACTAACACATGACACACTATTTAGTCAGCTTGATTGAAAGATTTTATCTACAATCACTCATACTGCAAATTTGACAACAAGGTCATCAATCCCATCCATTGAGATTCATCGACCATTGCATTTAGCTTTTGTCAATTTCTCAACATCATTTCTTTCTATGTATATCAATTTCTTTGGTCTATATAGGGTAGGATATCATGTAACTCAACATATGATTGCCTTGTTGATCTTAATTGTCCCACCTTTTAACCATATCTTCATATCATGTATACCACTCAACACAATATTTATCCATTCCACTTTGACAATATTCGAAAAACTAAGGCTTGGGTAAACCCTTTCTTGGAAAAAATCTTATACTCATTCTTCAATACTCCATTATCACACAACTTCTCATACTCTGTACTTAGCTCAAATTCGATGACTTCTCTAATTTTTCTCATATAACAAGTTCATACATCTTGAATTGTTAGAACCCTTGGTGGAATTAATGACAGAGCATCAAATTCTTCTTCAATTACTTTAAAATTTGAACAATCCTTAAAATTGGGTGGAGGACTTTGATCATTCCTCACAATCAATGTGTTTCTCTCCTTTGACATTTCACTCATAGTTGCAAATGTAGATGATGTCATTTCAAATTAGGGTTTCGAAACAAAATTTTCTTTGACAACCTCATAAAATAGCTAGCTCAGTACTGAAAGTTTTACTTACTAAATTATATCAAATTACCAATGGCACATCGTGATTTGTCTACTTTGTCAATGAATTTTATTTGATCACCTCTATATCACTTGTGCTCTTGAATTCACTTGGTAAAGTAAAAATCTCCAATTTTTTCAATTAGGTATGTAATAAATGTGTTTGTACTTTGGTAAGTCTATAACAACTATCTTAGTCTCCATAGTTCATATTTCTTTCCAAATACTCGGTCATAATTACTTTTCTTGATTAATACTATTTCTCTTGGTTGCTACTACAACTCAGTCAATGGAACCTCTCATTCCATATAGTAATGCTCAATCTATACAGAATGAATTATTGATGCTTAGTACTTGATGTTGTAAATGATTATCTTTCTCTTTTCTTTGTACAGATTAGTTTTTAATGCATCTTTTCCTATGCAGAAATGAACTTATTCACACTTCATGCCTAGGAATTGTTGTAAGATAAATCACTAAATATACAGTTTCTTACATACCTTCTTTAATTAGTTGTATGTGGTGTGATCACTTGATACATTGGATTGGATGATCTCAACTTTGCTTGATCCACTATTTCCAAATTCCACTATCTCTTTCCATGTTTTCTTTACCTCAACTTTTCCTTTACCTTTTTCATTTTCATTGTTTGGTGTTGGTGCTTGGGTTCTGTAGTTCTTACTAACATGTCCAACTTTGAGACAACTAAAAAAAACTAGGTTTCCATTTAACCATTTCTTGTAATTACCCCTAAAATGTGTCTTAATACAATTCTTTGGAATGTGTCCATGCTCTCCACAATAATGAAAGTTATACCATGCATTGTAATCCCAATTGTGGAAGTTACCTTTCCTCTGTGCATATGTTTGTGACCCCTTGGATGTCCAATTGGATTTTACTTTGGATTTTACTTTGGATCTCCATTCTTAAGCTCTATGTTCATATTTTTTTTCATTTATAACAATTTCCTTCAAATCTATGTATCTCACTTTCCTTTGTCTTGCATTTATGTTCTTGGTGCCATTGTTTCTAACAATTAAAACAATTACCAGTAAACTTAGGTTTAGGAGTTTGCATATCATTCTTGCTTCTACAAATGTTAGTTGTATGTCCAAGTTTTCTACAATGATGACAAGTAGGTTTGCCCTTGGATTTTACATTTATTTGTTCTTCACTCTTTGATGAAGAGTGTTTGATGTGTCCTAGTCCTGAAGTATCCCTTTGTGATCTTGGTACTCATTAGTTGTTCAAAGTATTTGACAACATCACTTGGTTTATTCATTCTTTCCAAAAGTTCATTCTTAGTCCTCAACTCATTCCTTGGTCATTCTATGACCTTAAACTTTTGATCTCCATGTCTTTCTTGTTTACTTCTTGATTTAAAATTATAAACTAATTCATCATATCCAACTAATTGTCTGTGAGCTTTTGCACCTCAAATGATCTTTCTTCAAGTCTGGTAGCCATTTGTCTTTTTTCTTCTTCAACCATGATTTTGTCTTCCTATGCTTTCTTCTTTTGTTTAGTCACTTCACATATTCTTATTGATTGAATTTTCCATTCTCTTTTGAGTCCTTATAACTCTTTACTTAGAATGTTGTTCTTCTCTAGAAGATCTTCTATTGTTGCATCGTTGTCACTAGTATTTCCACTATTAAGTGGTCCTTATATAATCAAATTCCTTGTATAGTGTATCATTTTGCTGAATGGCCATTTATTTCCTTTTCCTTAAGGATTTCCTTAACTCCTCTTTTTCTCCTTCAAGTTGTCGCAATATGATCTAAATTTCAGTCATCTAGTTCTCAATGATTTTTCTCATCTTGTATTCCTCCATCTCCAAGATCTGATCCTCTCAACTTGTTAGACTTTTTTTAATAGAACTTGGCTTTGATACTAATTGTTGGAAGTATTCAATGGGAAACAAGGTATTGAGAGGGGGGGAAATTAGGATCTTAAAACTTTTACTATAAAAATAAATTACTAATTTCACACCTAAATCATCTCATATCTTAAAATTGTAATGCTGAAAATAAATCTTATCAAAGCATAACATCCACCAGAAATATCAACACATAACACAATGATTTTGGTAACCCAAAAACACTTCAATATGAACATAAAATTGGGGTGGGAATGAAACCCACAAATCTTCACTATTACAACAACAAAGTTAACCTGTTAGGGTTACAATTTTGATCATGTCAAATGATCTACCCAGTGAAGGGTCTGCCATGTAAGAGTGTTTAAGATTGTTGGGTCTTACCCTACTAAATTATTTTTTATTTACAATTAAGGACTCTATAGGATATCTGAATAGATCTGTTAGGATCACTCTGTTAGGAGATTTTCCCTGACTCAATTATGAGTCAATACCTAATCCTTCTATTTTCTCTAAAAGCTTATTACAAATCTCCTCTCTTTAATGTCTCTTATTAGATCTCTTTATCTGATATCTCCATTGTGTCCTTCACTACTCAGGTGGCTCTATCAAATAGACTTAGCTTTCCTTTCTCTATTTTGTCTTTGTTTGCTCCTATACTTAGCTTCATCCCATTTTATATCAATCATCTCATATATATCCATCTTAGGATTAGAACCCTCCTTAAATAGATAATCTTAGAAATTTCTAGATCTTAATCAACAATTCACAACTCATCCTTTTTTCTATTTACTCTTCTAATTTTCTAATTGGTTAATTTTCTTTCCTCGAGATTGATACTTTTTATAAAGATGCATAATCTCCATTTTAACTAACATTCATATTGTCACTCGGTTTCTAAACACTCAAGATATTATGTTATAACTAATTTACTACTTTCTTGGTCTCAATTGTTTATACTCAGCTTATATACTTGCTCAATCTCAATTGGGATGCTCAACAACCTTTGACTTGCCTGCCATGTGATGACAAATAAACAAGTCCTTGTGTAACTCAACATTCTCTAGATGAATAGGTCGCAGTGATGACTGACCAAACTTGTCATGTAAATGACTAAGTGTTGGACACTAATAGTAAACTTCAATTTAGAGATGAACAAAATCAACATGTTGTGTGCCTTATTTTGAAGGTATACATTACAATTCAACATGTTAGATTATTTTTATATACATGATTTTGAACCAAAAGATAACATATTTGATTTATAGATTGGGTAGCAAGGTAGGGGGATTTGCATAATGGTCTAATTCCAAAAATATAAAAAAGATTAATCCTTTAAATCTTCAACAATATATAACTTTATTTAAAATTGAGGTAAGTATCACATTTAATTTATAAGGTAAGTAGGTGTTTCTCACAACGCATAATGATGTTTTAATTATAGTCAATTTTATATTTTCAAAGTCACACTCATTATTTCAGATTTCATAAATAGGCATGCCCACTTGAATCCATCTCTTTCATCCATTTAACAGTTTTTACAACTAAGATGATATGTATAAAACTAAAGCATTCAAACTTTTTGAGAGATAATTCCATCTTAATTGTACTCTAATTTAAGTGTATGTAACCATGAAGTTTCCTCCATGACTCAAATCATGCTTACATTATTTGCAAAATATTACAAATTCATTTATCATAAAGTCCTTTTGATCTATCCAAGACCAAATAAAAAATATAAATTTTTCATAATACATACAAATTATAATATTTCATTCAAGATTCAATTATATAACTTTTTAGTCAACCTCATAAATAAATTTGAAAACATATTTTATCCCTAAATTAAAGTCCACATAAGTATTCCAAATCTCATTATGTATAAACTTGCCCAAAATTTAAGAAATAAAAAACAATTCTAAGAGTGGAATGGAGTTCCACTAACCTAGACGCGTTTTGATAACCTTTTTCAATTCTCTATTTTTCGTTAGTTCGGTATTAGGGTTTCGGACGCCTTAGGATTTGTAAACGTTTTGGTTTTTCAACTCCATTTAGGGTTTCAGTTTATATATTTCTCATGTTGTAAGCGATTTTCTGTTTTGATCGGAACTAATGGTGAAATTATCAGGTAAGAGGGTGATCTGATAAGCTGTTTTTCTTTATTTTGTGGGCCTATAATATTTTTGATGTTATAGTTTCGGCATTTTTTATCGAGATTTTCTGGTTGTCTTTGCAGATTCCCAATTTCTATGACGGAACTGGAAAGATCGGTAAGCAAATGTGTATTAAAAGTTGATTAATATTTAAAAACTGGAAAGACATATGCTATATAATTTTCTTCTGTTATTCTCTCTCTGCTTGAATTTTCATTTTCTCTGTTATTAAATTATTAGAGAACACCAGATCAGTCAGTTTCGGTTTATTTCTGTCTACCCGAATTTTCATTTCCTCTGTTAAATAGAAAAGATCAAAACCCTCTTCCTCAATTTAAGTTATTTTTCTTTTTTTAAACTTTATTATACATAATATTTTTCAAATGGGAAATTAGATAATTTATTCTTTAAAAGATTTATACAGAAATTATTTAGATTTTATTTCTTTTGTGAGATATTATATCTGTCTATTGAACAAATTAGCTGACAACTTTAATTTGTCCTCTTTTATTATAAGAGAGCTCCAATGCTTTTATAATTATCCACAACTATGGGAAATCTATGTTCAAAAATAATTTTTTCAAAGTGAATATAAACTATTTTAATAAGATTTTTGAAAAATATATAATTTTAAAATAGTTTGATTCATAACAGAGGAGTCTAACTACCTAATGATATAGGGAGTTAAAATGCTCTTACAAACAAGAGTTGCTTGCAAATAGTTGATAATACTAACCAAATTCATCAAATAATTTAAGAATTTAAATTTAATGTTCGTGCAATCAAAAGAATATTTAAACAAACAATACTTCCAAGTACAAAATCAACATTGTATAAAGAACCAACCAACTTTCATTTCTTGCTCTAGTATAATTTAAAAAAAAATTAAAAAAATCTTGTTTTGAGAGAATTTGAGATAACAATTCTAAAACATGTAAAACTGGTTTAGGTAGAGGGACATGCTTTATATTCGGGATGCCAAAGAGAATCCATGTTTAAACAGAAATATTACAAAATATATGCACCTTAAGGATATGAACATCATAATTAGTGAAATGGCTTCAACACTATATAACTATTTTCTTTTGTGCTCAACAAAATGATATTGTGGAATAATAATCAAGTATGGCCATTGATTTGTGATCATTATTGCTCTTTCCTAGAAAGGAATAGTAGGAAATTTTGAGAACCAAGATAAGATATTTTAGCAGTAATATGGAACCACTATATTTCTTTTGTGCAAAATAGCTTGACACATTGTTTGGCTCCTAAAAAGATAACTTGTAAAACAAAAATTAGAAACTATATAAAACTAGAAATGAACCAAAATAAACACGATACCATCCTTACCATCCTAGAGAACATGGGCATAATTCTAAAAATGAACAAAAGTTAACATAATACCATCATAAGAGAGCATTGTGTGACATAAAAACAATGCATGCATTGATGGGGGAGTGACTCCTCAAATACCACTTGAACTACCAGGTCCATTCACATAAATTAAAGTGGAAAAAGTAAATGAGGGATATGAAAATAAAATTATTATGAGCCTACTATAGTAGATTATGTATCATTTATGGTACTCAAACAATTATTTAAGTGTTTACCTTGTTGAAATACTCGTATGGTCGAGGAATTAAAAAATAAGCATTCGCTTGGCAAGAAAATAAGTTCCTTAAAACAAGGAAGGACATCAATTAATATAAAATGGAAATATATGGAAGTGAGACGCGAATGAAGCGAATTTCTATAGAAACAAATGAAGAGAACTTCTACAGACATGCAAAGTTAAATGCAATCTCAAACTAGTGGTTGAACCATCAATTCCAATTGCAAACATTTTGACAATAATGAAATTTTGTTTACGAATTATCCGTTATCCGAATTACTTCGGCAGTCAATTACTTCTGCATAAGGTGACGAATTACTTCTACATATGCCAACGAAATATCCATTCATGGCCAACGTGTGTTTGCCTAATTTGGCATCAAATATGACCATAATTATGTCAGAGGCGTAACATTACAATGGCAGCAGACTTTACTATAGGAGCCCAGCGAACGTAACTGCGTAAGAAAAAAGAAATGAACCAGCTGTCCCACAAACATGCTGGCAGAAGAGATAATGAAGTGCTCACTACACGTGGCATTAACAATGGTAGCTACCATTCAGATGCTCAAGCTGTTACACAACCATAACTAGCATTCAGATGCTATGGTTCCATTTTTTTCTTGAGAATCTCGTTAATATGTTTAGAATCCTAAGGAGTAAAACACTTCTTAAAAGGAAAGATAAAAATTTCTTAAATATAAGTCAAAGACGTTTGGATTGTTTTACTCATTCGATTAACAAGAGAATCAATTAATATATGATGTAAACTAAATTTAATTCATACACAAAGATCGAGTTGAAATAATGGTTTTTATGTTGCAACACACGAGTTTCAAAATAAGGGATAATATTATATATGAAGATTATATCTAATTATTTCTATAACAATCGATTTTTTTACACTTCTAATTCTTTTTTTTGTCCTTTCTCTAATGCACTGTACATGTTTACTTAACAGCACATAGTTTTAGCTCTTTTGATATTGGGAAAACAACTTAGATAAACCAAAACTTCTAAATACAATATAGATTTCTATCAATACCTAATAAAAATGTAATATCACACATAATAGTTGGTGAGTTGTTGATATCTATTCATTCAAATTTTTTCACTACCAAAGACTTCGGTTTGAATTGTACTGTGGAGTATCACAGTTTTTCATTAGGGCTTTGTTTTCAATCATTTTGAAATGACGTTCAAATTAGCTTACGTCTGAAAAGCTTCTTGATCCGTAAAGTTTACAGGAAATTGTTTATTTTGTTTTTCGAATGAGCAATAGGATTTGAAAAAAATTAAGTAAAGCATGGACATTTATTTTAATGAATGTGTTCTACTGCGAACAATCAGAAGAAATGGTAAAAGTATTTAATGGCACACAACCACTTACTTAAGCAAACAACAGAAGACAAAATGAATCAAGTGCTTGCTCCATGTGGTTGTTGCTATGGATTTTTATTTGTGCTTTTAATATGCATTTCAGCCATGCGTTTCAACTTACCATGCATCCGAAATGCATCTGGCTGGTGGTATGTATTTGACTATTTTAGGCCATGGGTAGGAGGTGGGAGATAAAAAATGCAAGTGGGGAAGGTGGAAGAATAAAGATGACTGACAAATAAACTGAGTGGATCATCTACTCTATTTTGTCTTTCTGGAATGCATTAATAAATTGCAGAAGTGGCATTTTACATTTTATAGGAAGAAGAATCTTTCTATTCGGCTCACAATTATAAAATTTTGAAATTGTGAGTTTCTTTAAGTATTTTTCATTTCAATATTGATTGTGCTAGACATTTAATTATATAACTTACATTTTCTCTCACTCATATCTATGCACTAGGTACGGCACTTTACAAAATCATATTCTAGCATTTCACACAAGCATTGTTACTAGTATGCTCTTAACATATATTTGATTTTTAAAAAAATAATAGATGCAGTAGAAACATGCTATAATTCTATCTCTAATCTTGGCAAAACATCTATATTTGTAGCTATACAAATTTGATTTATATAAATATTTTGGCTTTGATGAAATAGAGATGGTTTATTTATTTACTTTGTACCATTTGTTTTGGATGTATTCAGAATAGAGATAAATGACTTAAACTCAATATTTCGCTATTAGCTAAAAGAATTAGATATAGCTTTTTTGATAGTGGATATTTTCCTCCTTGTTTATAAATGAAATTTGTCATCTCTTTTTCTCTTTAAGCATGTACTATATGTAAATAGAAATTATAGAGTCTTTGTTTTGCAAAAGATAAATCACCAGATATATGTTCTATGTGTGAAAAATGAACTATTGCAGTCACTGATTATTAATCTCCTATCGTAAATGATTATTAAACTACTGAAAAGAAAATTCTAGCTAATATTGAAAAATAACACAACTGCAATTTCACTTATAATACAGAAAGAAATGCACAACACAATGAACACAATATTTTTGGACAAATTGTCCCTGAAAAAACCCCTAAGGGAAAACCAGTTCTACAGATAAGGAATTATATTAAACTTCAACAAATCAAGAGATACAAAATTCCTTGCCTCTCACTGGTAGAACTCTGACAACCTCCTAATTTCTCCCACTAATATTTCCCACTGCTATCCCCATGCTAACACTGCACCCTTGCTAACACTGTAAGACAATTTGCTATCACGGCAAAATGCTTCTCCAAAACTTGTCTCTCCAAATGACCCAATGACCCCTTTTTATACTACCCTATTGGAAAAACCAACGACCGAGATTAAATCAAACCAACGGCTGAGATTAAGACAACTTGACAGTCAATAATAGAATTGGTTGCAAGGTGTCCAAAAGGGAATCACTAAAATTAGTAAATAATTATCCTTGCAATAACCATTTACTAATTCTCAGCAAGTGGACAAACAACTGTCCAAACTACCCATAACTAATGCTGCTATACATAGATAAGGACGAACAGCTGTCCAGGCTACCCATAAATACTACTGCTATTTTCGGGTCAGAAATAACAGTTGTCCAACTAACAATAATTAACACTCCCTCTTAGCGAGGAAGCTATTCTGCAGGACAACTAACTTATCTCTGAAGAAGATAAATTTTGCCTTCCCCAATGCCTTAGTCAGAATGTTTGCTACCTGCTCCTCTGTAGGTATGTACTTTAGTTGAACAACTCAGCTTTGTACACAATCTTTGATGAAGTGATATCTGATATCTATATGTTTAGACCTATCATGAAACACTGGATTCTTAGACAACTTGATGCAACTCTGATTGTCACAATGTATCACAGTAGTCTCAACCTTCTGACCAAACAAGGCTACTAACAACTTCCAAAGCCATATAGCTTCACATGTCGCCATGCTAGCTGCAATGTATTCTGCTTCTGCTGAAATTAGAGCCACAAACTTTTGCTTCCTACGGAACCAAGATACAACTCCTAATCCTAAGCTAAAACAACACCCTGAAGTGCTCCTTTTGTTTGTTGTACTTCCTGCCCAATCTGTGTCAATAAAGCCTATCAACCCGATACCTTCACCTTGAACATATCTGATCCCATACTCAACTGTACCACGCAAGTAACGTAGCACATGCTTAGTCGCTATCCAATGCATTCTCTTTGGTTCAACCATGAACTGACTAAGAGAGTTAATTGCAAATGCTATATCTGGTCTAGTGTTGACCAAATACATAAGTGAACCAATCAACTGTCTATATAAAGTGGGATCTACATCTTTCTCCTTAGTTGTATCTACCTTCCTCCAATTCGTGATCATGGGTATAGACATGGCTTTGCAATCCTCCATCCCAAATTTCTTCAAGATTTCAATGCAATATTTCCCTTGACCAAGGAAAATCTCCCCATCTGTCTGCCGCACTTCCATGCCTAGAAAGTAGTGCATAAGTCCTAAATCCTTCATCTCAAACTCCTTTGCAAGGTTCCTCTTGCAATCCACTATGAGCCCTAGTGAACCTATAAGAAATAGGTCATCCACATAAAGAACAAGAATGAGAATCTCACCCCCAACCATCAAGTAGTAGAGGTTAGCATCTGCTTCACTCTTCACAAAGCCCATTTTCTGCATGTATGTATCAATGCACTCATACCACACTCTAGGAGTCTACTTGAGTCAATACAATGCTTTCTTCAATCTGTACACGTGGGTCTCTTTGTTGTGTGCTACAAAGCCTTCTGGTTGTTCTATGTATACCTTCTCCTTCAACTCACCATTAAGGAATGCTATCTTGACATCCATTTGATGGATTTTCCATCCCATTTGTGCTGCAAGTGAGATTACAACTCGTATAGAAGTATACCTAGCAACTGGAGCAAATGTCTCCTCATAGTCTATTCCCTCCTTCTTAGAGAACCCCTTTGCCACAAACCTTGCCTTGTATTTCTCGATGCTACCATCTGCACCATGCTTTATCTTATAGATCTAACATGATCCAACTATAGCCCTATTTTTTGGTCTAGGTACTACCTCCTACACATCATTCTGCATTATTGAAGAATATTCCTCAACCATAGCATCTCGCCATACCTGATGTTCTGCAACTTCCTGATAGCTAGAAGGCTCACTATCTACCAACTAACTAACTAATGCCACATAGTCATTGAACTTGGCTGGTTGTCTTCGCTGTCTAGTACTCTTCCTAGGAGCTCCCACAAACTCTTGAGTATCCCTTTGTGTATCTGGAACCACATGGTTCCCACTGCCAACTGTAGAGGATGAAATGTCAACCTCTATGTCTTCTAGATGCATTTCCTGTTGCACCTGTTGCTCCATACTCTGTGAATCTTCACTAACTGAGTCTACACTCGTACTGGTAATTGTACTTGAGCTTTGTTGCTCTTGACTTGGTCTTGGAGCTTTTGTTGGTTGCTCACTGTGATCATCTACTGGAAAATCTCTAGATCTCCTGAATGCCTTGTCCTCCATGAACTTGACATCCCGTCTGACAATAATTCTTTTAGTCCCAAGAATGAAAATCATCTATGCCTTTGAGGTCTCACTGTACCCAACAAAGTACCCCGTCTCTGCAGTCTGATCTAACTTTGTACATGTATCTCCAAGAATATGGCAATATGCCAAACTCATGAATATCCTAAAGTGACTAACATTTGGCTTCTTCCTTGTGAAAGCCTCCTCTAGTGTCGTCTTCCCTAGCACCTTATGTGGAACTCTATTCTGAATGTAGACTGTTGTATTACATGCCTCTGCCCATAAGTAATGGGGCATGTCCTAGTCATGTAGCATAGCTCTTGCTGCCTCCGATATAGAACAGTTCTTCCTCTCAGCAACTCCATTCTGCTGTGGATTGTAAAGAATAGTCCATTCTCTCTTGATTCCTTCTCTGATGCAGAACTCCTGGAAGACATTTCCTTTGTACTCACCTCCATTGTCTAACCGAAGAACCTTTATCTTCTTTCATGTTGATTTCTCCACAAGAGCCTTGAACTCTTGGAATTGACTCAAAACCTCATCCTTAGTCTTCAAGAAGTATATCCAGGTCTTTCTAGAGAAGTCATCAATAAAAGTAACATAGTACTCTTATCCTCTGAGAGATTTTGTTGACATTGGTCCACAAACATCTGAATGTACTAGATCAAGAACACCCTTAGATCTGGTGTCACTCCTTGGAAAAGATGCTTTTGCAAACTTTCCCAACACACATCCCTTACATACATCGTCATGCTCTGTGCTCACCTCTGGAACACTTGTCACCGTCTCACAAAGCAATCTAAGTGCTCCATGATGAATATGGCCCATCCTCCTATGCCATAGCTCTCCAAGATCTCTAGGATTACTATTGCTCATAAGTACCTTAGGAGTATCAAACTGCAATCTATAAAGGTGACCACTCCTAACTCCAGTAGTTATGGGTGATTTACAATCCTTGTGCTTTATCAACACATTTGTCCCTCTAAAGAGTACATTATACCCCCTATCCTAAAGAACAGATATAGAAATAAAATTCATACCTAAGCCTAGCACATATAACACATCATGAAGTGGGATTATCTTTCCATTCTCCCTCTGAAACTGAACAATCCCTTTCCCAACAGGGTTGAGTTTGGACAAGTTTTCCATAGAAATTTGGATGTTGGTGTCCTCCTCCTTGTAATTGGAGAAGTGCTCTCTAACTCCTGTCATATGAAATGACACCCCACTATCTATATACCAAACACATTGTGAGGTTGAGCTAACCATACAAGCTATGAGTGCAAACTCATCTTCCATTCTACTGGAGAGTTCTTTTGCACTTGCTGAAGCTGCCACCTACTTCTTACCCTTCTTCCTCTGTGGGCAATCACTAACATAGTGGCGAAACTCATGACATCCAAAGCACTTGACCTTAGAAAGGTCCTTCTTCTTCTTCTCACTTTGTGAATTTGATCCTTTGCTATATCCCTTCTTTGCTTTCTCTTTACCCACTAGGGCAATGTTCTCTTGTTCCACCTCATTTTTTTGACTCTTGCTGGCCCCATTGACAAGACTTAGTCTAAAATCCTCCTGAGTGAAATCAGTCCATAGTCAATCCCAACTCGGTAAAGTATCTCGTCCACTGAAAACTTGAACAAAGACACTCCATTTTTAAGTAAACCCATTTAGGGCTATTCTCACTAGCTTGTCATCACTAGGGCTATCTCCAACAGTTGCTAACTCATCCTTGACAAGTCTAAGCCTGGTGAGGTAACTTGTGACATCTTCTCCCTGATTGATCTAGGTATTCTTTAGCTTCTCTTTGAGAATCAACTTCCTATTGGTGGTAGCATTCTGGTATAGATTTAGAATGGCGTCCCACATCTTCTTCATCGTATCTAGCTCTGCGTTATGTGGAACAATATGATCCTTGACACCATCGAAGATAATCCTCCTCGCTTTGGCATCGTCCTTCCTATATGCTACAAGATGTGTTGATCCGTTGGTACAGGTACAACACTGGTAGCTTAATCCTTGATACCATTCTCTTCCAACAATAAAGAAATTTTGGCCTTCCAGACACCAAAATTTGAGGCACCATCCAATCTATCTTGATCTCTCAAACCAGCTGAAGCCATCTCAAGGGTTTGAAGCAATAATAAATCTGAAGACATCAAAATTTCTTTCCTAGGGCAAAACTCTTCTACCCTTGACAATGCTCTGATACCATGTGAAAAATCAACTATTGCAATCACTGATTATTAATCTCCTATTGTAAATGATTATTAAACTACTGAAAACAAATTTCCAGCTAATGTTGAAAAATAACACAACTGCAATTTCACTTATAATACGGAAAGAAATGTGCAACACAATGAACACAATATTTTTGGACAAATTGTCCTTGGAAAAACCCCTAAGGGAAAACCAGATCTATAGATGAGGAATTATATTAAACTTCAGCAAATCAAGAGATACAAAATTCCTTGCCTCTCATTGGCAAAACTCTGACAACCTCCTAATTTCTCTCGCCAATATTTCGCACTGCTATCCCCACACAAACACTGCGCCCTTGCTAACACTGGAAGACAATTTTCTATCACTGCAAAATGCTTCTCCAAAACTTGTCTCTCCAAATGACCCAATGACCCCTTTTTATACTACCCTATTGGAAAAACCAACAACCGAGATTAAATCAAACCAACGGCTGAGATTAAGACAACTTGACAGCCAATAATAGAATTGGTTGCAAGGTGTCCAAAAGGGAATCACTAAAATTAGTAAATAATTATCCTTGCAATAATCATTTACTAATTCTCGCCATGTGGAAAAACAATTGTCCAAACTACCCATAACTAATGTTGCTATACATAGATAAGGATGAACAACTATCCAAGCTACCCATAAATACTACTGCTATTTTAGGGTCAAAAATAATAGCTATCCAACTAACAATAATTAACACTATGGAGCTGAAGTTATCTTAGTATATGGGGTTTAATATGGTAATCATCAATATGAGAGAAGAGCTGGACTACTGAAATAACATCTTTTAGAAGAAGACAAGTTAGTTTTAGAAATTGCAACAAGATAAATCAATTTGTGATTTTATTTAGAAACTTAAACTATTTATAGAAATTCACAATTTTATTTAGAAATTTATATTTGGAAACTTAAACTTGAGGTTTTTCTTAAGATCTTAAAGATTTCATTATATCTATGAAATCATTATAAGTAGAGAAATTGACATTTATTTCATAATCCACTCATCAATAATAAATATGAAAAACAATCTAGAGAAAAATGATTTTTTTGTTATGCAACAAGAGAATAAGTAGAATGTTTTGAAATAAATTGTTTTAAATATAATTTAAAAAATACAATGTTTTTAAAACTAGAATTACTATTAAATCATACTTTTTTTATTTATGAATAGTGACCTTTTCTATTAATAAAATATACTTAGTTTACAATTCACAAAAAAGGGATCAAGGGATACAAGATCACCCCACGAAAGAGTTTACACATCCGAAGCCAGACTAAAAACACGGCCATAGCTGGAATCAAAAACTATTAATCAAAAAAAATATATATATATATAAGGAAACCTCAAGCTGCCAAAGTAGTGCCAGCCAAGGGTGGTGGATCATCTTTGTCTTGAAAACCCCAATCATCTTTAGGATTGGAGGGTGGGTTGCGAATAGTCCAGCCATTATCAATATCAGCAATAACACTGGCAACCTCTGCATCTTTAACCTCTGGCCATGGAGGAAAAATCACCAGGTCCAGGCAAGGCCACTTCCTAGAGTGTGCATGATGAGAACCAAGAGGAGCAGTCAGACACCAATCAGTACCACCACAGGGTGGGGAAGCTGAGAAGTGCCTTCATCTGCCATCACCACCACTGAGAGAGTGATGACAGGAAGCCTAGGAGCACAGGTTGTGTGAGTGGTGGCTAGAGGAGTGGCACCAAAGATAGCACCCGCGGGGCATCTAGGTCTTCGCTGAGGCATGAGGAGGAACTCTAGTGATAATACAAGGAACATTGCCCTAGTGATTGAGTAGCTCTTGTAGGTGAGCAAATTTGAGTGCAACTTTATTAGCTTGCACCTGAATTTGCATGATTACATTATTACAAATGCATGCTTTAGTATACATAGCAATGTTAACATCCAAAAAATTGTGCATGAAAAGAAAAACATTCCTATCTTTCCATAGAGAAAATAGGATCTCTAGCCTAACAGTATGCCAAATTTGGGTGAACATTTAAGGAAATATAGGAGGGTCACCCAGTAAAATCATATGCCAAGAGAAAGACTCAAGTCTGAATGGCTTGAAAAAATAATGAATCTAGTGCTAATTATTCTAAGAACACTTGTAGAACCAAAAAATATGCAGGAAAGACTCTGGTTTTCCACAAAAGGGGCATCTAGGATCAGGAACCCCAATGTGTTTGAGTCGAGGCCCTAAGGGAAGACCTTGGAAGGCCATGCACCAAGCAAAATGCACAATATTGGGTTCAGTTATAGCATTCCATATGGTGTCAAAGCATTTTCTCTACTAAGAAAGAGAAGATTGCAAATGCCATCTATGGTTTAGCGTATCCACCATGGGAAGATGAGGTAAAAGCCATCTATAACCAAAACTTGGCTTGTAATTAGAAAAAGGAGTGGTAGGAAACCACCTCCAATCAAGCCACCAAGGGCAAATAGACTGAATCCCCACTTTATGAACTAAGTGAACAGGGATGGAAGAAAGCAGAAGGTCAAAAGTCTTTCGGGTTGAATGGACAAGGTGGTACTATACTTGCATATCTTTCTATGTCCTAAAACTCATGGTGACCTATGAAAAGAGGTCCTTAGGAGTTCTGATGCCACATTTGAAAAAACATAGAGCACTAGCCCCTTGAGTCTTAGCGAGGGAAGTACCCTGAATGGAAAACAAGGGAGAGCACCATATGTTATGCTGATTCAAGGAGAGGCCATTGCAAAATTCATCTCCAACCCATCAAAGCTAGGGCTTAATAGCCTCCCAAGCTTTCAAAATTCTTTTGATGATGAAGGAGCCCTAAATTACCATGGGCTCACGCATAATGAGAAAGGTTTGGAAACTAATCCTCTTCCAAGCAGGCCTATTGATAGGGAAGCAAGAAGAAATGTAGCACTGAACCAAAATCTTCTAAGTTTCATCTCTTGAGAGAGCCCTAATAATCTATTTTGCACAAAGAGCAAGGCCTTGTCTCCAAGTGGAAAGCAAGCCAAGAACACCAAACTCTTTGGGAGACAAAAAAAATCCTAGGCCTAGAGAAAATCCTTGAGAAATCTTTCCAACTTCATATAAGAAGCTTTGGATGGAGCCCAGTAGGAAGAGTAATACACATGAGTGGCCAAAATATTTTTAGAGCAAATCTAGAATTTTCCCATGAGGGAGAGTGGCTTTGTGATCTAGTAGTTGAGCTTTTTGTTAATCTTAGCTAGCATAGCATTCCAAAGTTCCAAAGGCGATGCCTAGAATGTAAAAGGAATGCCAAGAAAGAAAAAGATTTCTTTGTGAGAAACCCATTTCCACTCAAACTAGCGAAGCCAAGGTGGAGCTAGCAAAAAGGACTAGTAGAAGTAGAGCATTTTATGCCATTGAATGGTAGAACCAAATTCTTGACAAAAGGTGTCTAGGAAACTTAAAGCATTATTGATGTTTTCTTCACCCTCTAAAAGAGTGAGAAAAGAATCATTAGCAAAGTGTCCATTGACTAATTGGGAGGATGATTAAGGCAAGGAAATGCCATGAACTAGTCTTGATGACACAAAATGTACAAGTAAATATCCAAAACCTTCCGCAGCAAGGACATAAAGCGCAGGAGCTATGAAAAATTCCAAAAGCCTTAGATTGCAAATTGTTGATGGTAATGCAAGAATTAGCATCCCCAAAGAGCATCTCCATGGACTGGAGGAAGTTGGGGCCAAAACCCAGAGCCTAGAGCATAGCAAAGATGAAGGGCCATTCAATGCGATCATAGGCTTTAGCAAAATTTATCTTTAAAAAGATGGCCTTCTGATTGGACTTGCGAGCCCAATCCATTCCCTCCTAGACAGCAATGATGTTGTTAAGAATATATATGGACTTGATGAATCCAATTTGCTCCGATTGCACAATTAAGGGCAACATGTGCCTAATTTTGAGAGAGAGTGCCTTGGCAATGATCTTATATAACACATTCAAAAGGGTAATGGGTCTCCAATTATGTATGTCCTTTGGATCACCAGCTTTAGGTATGAATTTGATATTTCCTTTGTTTATAATGGCTCTTAAGCTTTTAGAGCAATAGGCTTCAAGATAAACTTTGTGTAGATTAGGACCTATATGCTCCCAGAGGTGTTTGTAGAGTTCACAAGGAAACCCATCACACCTAGGGGACTTTTCATCTACCATGGAGTAGACCACCTCTTTCAGGTATCAGAGGGAAAGAAGTTGATCACAGAAATCACATTGCTTAGCTGCTAGACAGTTTGGAGTAATAGAAATACACTTTCTAAGAGCTTCCTCCTGAGAAACCAAATTTCCTTGCATAGCAAACACGTTCTCATAGTGATGAACAAATGCTTGCAGGATGGTGGGGAGACTAGACATAATAGCATTTCCTTGTTTGATTTTTTCAATCCCAACATTGGTATGATGGGCACAAAGAGCCTTAAAAAACTCCTTCAAGGCTTTATCGCCAACCTCCAACTAGTGGAGATGGGCTTTGATTTGGGCTCCCTATGTAGCATAATTATCAGTAATTTGTTTGTCATGGCAAATCTTGGCAAGATGAACTTGTAAGTCCACATCAAAGGGATTGAGGGTGAGGGCCTTAGAGGCATTTTTGAGGGCAAGCATGTTGGCTTCATATGGTCATTTATGGAACATAGCCAATTGTTGCCCATAAATGTATAGGAATTGAGCAGTTCTAGTAATGGCATCATTCCACCATCGAATCCATCCCCTTTGAGAATGAAAACATGGCTCCAAGTTCCAAACATGTAGGATGTGTGAAATGATGGAAGCATGCATTAGCACAGACGTGTTGAGGAAGAACTAAAACTTGGCCACATTTGGGACAACTGTTTGCCAAGAAATGACAAAATAAATAAGGTAGTGGTTAGATAATGTCACATCTGGCAGGGGAATGAAAAGAAAATCTTGATCCTTAGAAAAACAGAAAAAAGATTGTGCAATGATCATAGCATGATCAAGGCATTTTAATATGTAGTCAGAGCTAGCTTGAAAGTTGGACCAAGTGTGCCAAACCCCACTATCCTAGTGGTAGTTGGTATTGGGATCAAAAAGGCCCAATTTATTATGCATGTAATACCAAGCTTTCCTTTCCCTAGCTATCTAGTAAAAAGGTAGAATTTTGTCTTTGTCAAAGGCCACTTCAACCATATTAAAGTCCCCACACATATCCCAAGTAGTTGAAGGCAAGTTGTCAAGTAGCCAGGCCCACATCTGGGATCTTTCCACAGCATCATTGAAAGCATAAACATTAATGACTCCAAAAAAATGATTGTTAATGGAAATAAAAAGCCACAAAATTCTATGTGTGGGGTCAGAACCATGCGAAATAACAACAAAATGAAGGCGAGGTGATAGGAGAGTAACTACACCACCTTGGCCAGCTTCGTGCTAGGAAGAAAACATCACACCATCCTACCAAATTATGCGGCATGCCAAAGAAAGCATGAAACCAAAAATTTTAACTTCTTGCAAACATAGAAAATCTAAATTACCAAGTCTATGATAAACATCTTGAACATAGTACTTTCTAGGGAGGTCTATGAGACCTCGAAAATTCCAAGATAGGAAGTTCATGAGAATTCTTTCATATCATCTTCACCCTCAACAGAGGAGTAGTTATTCTACAAGAAGGTAGAAACATGGTTGAAGTCAGATGGAAAAACCTCTGGAGTTATAGCCTGACATTTCACCTCTGGTATCTCTGCATGTCTAGGAGGACTGCGAGAACACTACATTGTTGGTGGTGCTATGGAAGAAGCAACAAGAGGAGTTCAGACCCTAGCCAAGGTAAAAGCCCTGGCCACTACCTTAATCTCTTGTAAGCCAACAGGGTTTGAAACCTGCAAAACTTCAGAAGCAATTCCTTTGTCCGCCACTTGCATTCCTACACTGGCTAGAATTGACACTCCTATAGGAAATCATACTATTAGAATACAATACTTTTTAAATTAAAGTAACTATTAAATTATAGAATAGAATATTTTAAAAATTGAATACAATATTTTTTAAATTAAAATAACTATTAAATTATAGAATGGAATGTTTTTAAAATTGAAATGAATAGAATGTTTAAGAAAAAATAAAAGTTTTTAATTTTAAATAATTGTTTAAACATAATATTCTAAACATAAAATGTTTAAAATAAAGTTCTAAATAGCATTTTGAATAGGATAATATATAGGGTTTTAGTTACTATCACAATTTAATTGCAATTTGGGTATAATAAATATAATTTTGAATAGGATAATATATAGGGTTTTAGTTACTATCACAATTTAATTACAATCAAGGTATAATTTAAAATGTCGGTTCCTAACATAAGAATGAGATTTTAAACATACATATTTTATTTGCATATGTAAATAATCATTTTATTATTTAATCTAGGACATGGAAAGTTATATTGATGAAATAGAGATGGGTGAGAATCCAAGCATCAACAAATCATCTAGAAGAAGTAGAAATCTCCAAGATTCCAGATATCAATTCTAAAAATTTAGTCATGAGCTCACATTCGAGTACTACTTCAAATGATTTTATAGTTACAAAAGTTCAAAAGTTGGCGAGTGATGTTCTGAATCAACACAAGGAACTCATTGATAGGCTTAAATTCATAACATCACATCTACATGTAGTGGAAGGTGAAGATGTTACATCAATTCAAGAAGCAGTTGAAATTGGGTGCAAATCAAATGATCTACTTTTTGCATTTGGAGGCCTTGTTAGGGAGATATTCTATGATGAACAGTATGAACAAGGTTGGAAAGCATGCTAACATGGTACATGATAATTGGTGGAGCTATCTAAGTGTTTGTTGAGTTAGAAAATGATTGTACTAGTGGGTCTATAATTCTGGTAAAGGACTTATAAAGTTAGAAGGATTTCAATGATCATTGATCTTTAGAAGATCAACAATCTGAGCTTCACCTCTTTGTGAAAGTGCTCGAGCATTATGAAATTTTGAAATGTACCCTATTGATGTGTGGTAATTTCAAAAAGGGGTTAATATAGACATTTTGATTGCAAATCAGGTCATCTGATTCTTCATGATCGATGGTTGAATTTTAAACTTCATGGCATGACATAGAATGTGACTATCAGAGCATTAATTTTGATCAATGTCACTTCGTGCAAGCTTAATGTTGTAATAAAATTTTGAATTCTCCATTATTGAGCCATAAGATTATAGAATTACTGTAGCACAAATATTTCTAGAGCCAAGGGCAAGATTTTCCAAGGTTTTCAACACATTACTAAGTGATTTACAAAGAGGAAAAAGAAAGAAAAAAGTAGGTAAGTCATCTAAACTTCTAGAAAATTGAGAATTTGTAATTGCATTAGGGTAAATTTCAAAAAATTTCTACATGAAAGGATTTTTTAGGAAAAGTTGATTACCTAAAAAGGGCAGTACATGATGATTTCCTGGAACAAATACCACGGTCTATAAATGAATTAGCTAGGGGAAGGGAGCTTATTCCAAAAACCCCTACGTTATTGGTTAGTGAGGGTTTCTATGACAAGGAAAATTGATTAAGGGATGCAGAAGTGTCTGTTGGAGGATTAGGGCTCTTCTAGAAATGCTTTGTAGAGAGAAATTTAGATACTCTAGTAAACAATGTGTAGGAATTCAATATAGGAAAATTGGTTGTTCTAGGAGTATTTTTTGATGATAATCTACTGGAAGAAATAGTGAAAAAGTATGATCCAATTACTAGGATTCTAAAGAACTGTGTGGATGATAATCTGTTTAGGGTTTCACCAAAATTAATCAAAGAATTTTCTGAGATAAACCCTAACCATGTAGTCCATGAAAAAATAGATATGGAAGACCTCTAGGGTAGGTATGATGCACAAAAGATATATCTAAGGGGAGGACCATTGCAAGAACATTTTGTGAAAATTCAATCATTGCCCTTGGTTACAGAAAACACTTCCGAGCCTCTATTATAAAAAATACTTTAACCCTAGAGCATAGGCCCTATATTTTTCTCTTTGCAAGATTTTTGGCTGGATGAGCAAGATCACATCTCAGGCTCCATTTTTTTCATTAGTTCTCAAACTTTTCAATATGGAATGAGTTTAATTCTTTATTTTTCTACTCACCTAGTAGAGGAGATTCATAATGGCCTAATAGGAATTGCAAAAACTAAGGTTGATAAGCCTTTCTGTCGATGCTCCATGGTAATGTATATATTCTTATACAAGGGAGTTACCTTTTTCTCAAAGGAGATGAAATTCTTATACAACCTCTATTAGTGTTGATTAGACCTAAAGAACATGCTAAAGGACTAATGGTGAGCCATAATTAGGGAGACATCATCCCATATACAGTGTCCACTAACTTTAGAGTTTATGGTTTTTTGGGAAAACCACATGTGCTACCATACCAAGTGCCTTCAAAAATAGAGATTGTTCAATTGTTGTGGAAAATTGGATAAGTTGAGGAGAGAGAGAGAGAGAGAGAGAGAGAGAGAGAGAGAGAGAGAGAGAGAGAGAGAGGGAGAGGGAGAGAGGGAGAGAGAGAGGAAGGGAGGGAGGGAGGGAGGGAGGGACGGAGGGAGGGAGAGAGAGCGAGGGAGGGAGAGAGCGAGAGAGAGAGAGAGAGGGAGAGAGGGGCAGAGAGAGAGAGAGAGGAGAGAGAGAGAGAGAGAGAGGGGGAGAGAGAGGGAGAGAGAGGGAGAGAGAGAGAGAGGGAGAGAGAGGGAGGAGAGAGGGAGAGAGAGAGAGACCGAGAGCGAGAGAGAGAGAGAGGGAGGGAGGGGGAGAGAGAGAGAGAGAGAGGGAGGGGAGAGAGAGAGAGGGAGAGAGAGAGAGAGCGAGACAGAGCGAGGGAGAGAGAGAGAGAGCGAGGGAGAGA